>JAQJVL010000220.1:1077251-1419941 GCA_035578905.1 Stictocephala bisonia | reverse complement strand
AAAGAACGGATTTGTCAAATTAATTGTTTTCACGATACGAGGCATTTGAGTGCCAACTGTTTGTGAGCTCCTTGTTCTATAATTATGTGTTACTGGGGTTATTATAAAATCTTTGTTTGTATGTATATATACTAAAAGATTTTTTTATAGTAATAATATTTGTTTCCGAATATAATAAATTGGTTAAGTACCTCCTATTTCTGTGCAAACCTGCTTTGACAATGGCACTTTGCGTTACAGATAATGAATCTAGAATACTTTTTAATGCACTTCCCCAATCAAGTATGCCATTTTGCAAAACAGATTGCACTGTATACTATTTTAAACTAACTTTCATTCAATATATAACCAAGCTGGTAGAATGCAAAAGATCATTTTTCTTATTCTATTTTTTAATGTGGTTTTCCCATCTCAATTTGATATCAAAAACCACTCCTAAATATTTATAGTGTGTGACCCGCTCAATTGTCTGACATAGGCATACAGTGCTGGTAGTGTTGCCACACACGTGTAGCTTGACTTTGAGTCCCACTGATGGCTCAGCTCCAGGTCGTAAAGCGATAGGCATACATACACTTAGTTTTATTCACATTCATCGTTAGGATATTAATATCAAACCGTTGTTGTAGAATGGCTAAACCATGGCAGGTCTTCTCAAAGACGTCTTCCCAGGTGTCCCCGTCAGAAACCACATCAGTGTCATCAACAAATAAATAGAATATTCCATTTATATTTAATTCTACATGTAAACTAAAAATAACAAGGGGCCTAAACCACACCATATTTAACACTGATTGTGTCACTGCAATGGTTGTTGATAGAGACTACCTGGTTTCTATCTTTAAAGTAATCTTAGAACCACGCCAGTTCTGTTCCGAGGACACCAATATATTCGAGTTTCTGATAAAGTTTAACCCTGTCAATAGAGTCAAAAGCTTTTGCAAGGTTGATAAACACAATTAAGCACTTTCTATTACAATTTAACAGATCCATTATATGCTTGGTAATCCTGAACAGAGCGTCAGATGCATTTTTGCCCTTTTTGAAACCAAATTGACGGTTGGATAACAATTTATTGTTTTCAAGATATTGCTGTAGCTGTCTTTTGACACACTTCTCTAACACCTTGGATAGTACGCTTAACAAAGATATAGGCCGATAGTTACTTAAAGATGATTTATCGTTTGATTTAAAAATAGGTATAACATTTGCTGTTTTGAAACTATTTGGAAATATGCCAGAAGAGAGACTAAGATTGATTATATCTGTTAGAGGTTGGATTAAAAAATGGATATTGTTTTTTAAAGTTGATGCGTTAATACTGTCAATACCCGTAGCCGAACCACCACTTATCTCCATGACACACTTGGACACCTGGACTTCGGAGACCGGCTCGAAAAACACCGGCGGCCCGAAGGGTGTAGGCAACTCCTGTTCTAGATTGTGTCCTACACATTAAATGAGTTAGCTACCTCCTTAATAGAAACGCCACCATTGTCTGAATCTTGGATAAAGTATTTCACTGGAAAACGCTTTTGTGTTGTTCAGTACCACTAAATTCGTTAATAGCTTGCCAAATTTTTTTTATTTTTCCGGTGGATTGCAGAATTTTTAACCTATAGTAATCATTTTTAACCTTTTTAATATACTTACTTAATTTGTTCCTACAGTTGTTGTAGTAGATTTTTAATTGACGGTCAAATGGTTGGGTTTTTACAAGTTTACTCATTTTGTCCCTTTTCCGAATATCTTTAATTCTGAAGTAATCCAAGGTTTTATCTTTTTCAAACGGATGTTTAATTTTTTAGTACTTGTTGATAATAACCTTAGTGCTTCTATCTTATAATGGTCATAACATTCGTTCACATCATTTTCTGCCATAATGTCATCCCAATGCTGAGTCACAATCAATCCATCCAACAATCTGGCGTCCATGTATGTAGATGTATCGTCTGTTGTCATTTTACATTTATCCGTATAGTTAATTTTGGCAATAATCGCATAGTGATCAGTTATATCCGTTTGAAGAACTGTCGCTGTGACATCCCGATAGTCACTGTCTCTTATACGAGGTACGTCCAGAAAGTAAGTTCTGTTCGGTAATAAAAATAATTTGTCTACAGATACAGAAAAAATATTTATTGCACTAAAATCTACAACTCTTAAACTACTTTTCTACATAACTGCCGAAATTTTGCAGGCATTTGTCATAGTGTGGCACAAGTTTTTCTATGCCTTCTTCATAGAAGGTTGCCGCCTGTGTCTTCAACCATTTGGAAACATTTTCTTTCAGCTCTTCGTCATCGTTGAAGTGTTGACCGCCAAGGAAAGACTTCAGATGTAAGAACAGATGAATGTCGCTAGGAGCGAGGTCAGGGCTGTACGGAGGATGGTCAAACACGTCCCAGCCAAATCCCTGTATGAGGTTTTTCGTCACATTTGCAGTGTGTGGTCGTGTATTGTCGTGAAGAAAAACAACACCTTTGGACAGAAATCCTCGGCGCTTATTCTGTATTGCGCGGCGCAATTTCCTCAGTGTCTCGCAGTAAACTTCTGCATTGATTGTTTGACCTCGCGGTAAGAAATCAATCAGTAAGATGCCTTTCCTGTCCCAAAACACTGTGCACATGATTTTTCGCATCGCAAGATGGACGCCCACTTCGTTCTTCATCATGTACTTCATTACGTCCTTCATTAAACTGTCGGACCCATCTTCTCACCATTGAATCACTCATCGCATTTTGTCCGTAAACCTCGCAAATTTGCCGATAAATGTCAATCGGTTTCACTTTCTTAGCATCCAGAAAACGAATCACAGATCTGATTTCGCAAGCGGCGGGATTTTCGATCAACACCGACATTTTAAACAAGCACAACAAAGCGTACGAGACTGACAGCGATCTCAATTTGACGCACGTTTCTTCTCCTTGATACAGAGCGTCTGCCGCGCATGCGCGGAACTGCGATCGCAGCGCTGCAGCGGATATAAATGGAAACGGAACTTACTTTCTGGACGTACCTCGTAAATATATGATCAACTCATGTTTCAGAATTACAAGTTACTCGTGTTGGTTTATCAATACAGCAAATTAGATCGGCTGAATATAAAATAAGTAAGTATCTTTTTCAACATTGTTTATATTTGACATGATATCTACATTCATGTCACCAATCATAAATAGGTAGTATTTTTCACTAAAGAAGAATATAAGTATGTTTTTCACTATTGATAACACGGGACTTAGTTTGGGCGAACATTGCTGATTTTATAAGGGTTAAACTTACTCTGCAAAACATTATACTGCTAAGTAACTATAGCAACATACACGAAAACCACAGTGCCTAGAAAAGAAGACAATATGTATCACATGCATCTCCCGTGATGTCACATGTGCTGAGTGGAAAAAATACTGTTCTAATTTCTTTAATTACAATTCCAGCTGATAAGTGATAAATAATTTGCTTACTATTTAGCCGAATGATTCTATGCAATTGGTAGATCTAGTAACCAGTATTTAACAGAATAATCAAATCAGCTGATTTCGCCCATATGATGTCACAGTCTACTGTGCAGCCTCGTTGTGATACATGGGAAGTCTATGACCCTCTGGGGCAGAAATTAGAATTTTCCCAGGGTTTAGACCGGTGTCAGTGGATTTCTCGTGGTCGAAAACTCCTACACAAATCTTAAAATCGTTGGAGCCAAAAAAAGTTCGTCCAGACGTGGCTTATTTTAGATAATAAGATTTATATTGAAATCACCTTTCATAATCAAGTCATATTGAGACATGAACTTTACAGTAATAAAGCCTTATAAATGGTCCAATTTACTAAAAACTTAGTATATGTCAGATTGGGGAGTTCTTTATTCGGTATATACTAACTAAAATTGTACTTTCTCTTTAAAATGCCACTTCAAAAAAACTTAAAGAAAAAATAACAAACCCTTAATATCCCAAAATCTAACCCTTCCTTATCAAATACAGAACAACTCACATTTCATTATAGTAACCATTTTAGCTGCAGTTTTCTGTTGGTTACTTTTGAAACAGAGAGAGATAAATTTAAACTAGGGGTGTGCGAGTAGTGATTTTTGAGTCGAGTCGAGTCGAGTAGTTGGGATTTTTTTCGAGTATTGAGTATTTTCGAGCGAGTATTTACAGAAGGATTCCCTGTTCATCCAAGACAACTGTAAAAGGCAGACACCATCCTAAGCCTATGTTAAGTTTTGCCAGATTTGTAAATATATACATCTAAACTGAACACAATAATTTTGATTTGTTGTTTGTAACTGTAACATTAGATAAATAAAACCTTTTACTTCCTGCCTTCCTACATTTTTATGTGGCATTGTTTTGTTTAACCTTTTTCCTTTTTTCATAACTAATATGATAAAAGAAACTAAGAAAGTATATTATTAATTGAACCCGTGTGGATTATAAAGATTTAATCTGTTCACTCATATCACAGATCAGATTTTCTATGCAAGCCAATTATACTGTTTCACAGCCGGCCGATATGTTTATCTGGCGGTTCAGTTCAAAGTGTACCGCGAAAACGTAGCCAACCTTGTTGGCAAAAGCTGCATCCAACCAAACTGAAGCTAAAATTCAGGTGTCATCGCTAAATGCAGTCATTTGCTTTCAGAATTGCCTCCTCTCAACAAAAAATTGATTGTGTACACTCCAAGAATAGTGGCGTATTCTGTATATCTGTATTCTGTGGGTGTTTAATTCAGTAATAACAAGGTTACAACTAATCGGAAATAAGCTGTGAATTATATAATCAAATTTTAAAATCTGGATGACGAAGACTTAAGTCATCCAAAGTGAAATTAGTTCAATCGATTGATAATAATAACTAAGCAGGTTTACTAAAAATAAATTTTAAAGTCGCTTAGGATGATCATAGTTTTAAAATTATGATCGGTAATGAAATTTGTGCAACATGAAACTGTTTCGATACATGAGGCTACACTGAACAACAGATAAATAATTATTTCATAACGAGAAATTCATGAAAACAATTATGAAATGAAAAACTGGCGTAATCGAATGAAAACCATAGACGTAGTCGGCTAATTTAATAGGTCTAGCCGATATTGGTGACGAGATGCAGCCTGAAATATAAACTTATGAATAGAAAACGAGACTTTTGGTAAGGCTTCGGTTCAGTAAAAATTATTTTCCGAATCTCTTAATTAGTCGAATTTTGTTTAGAAAACGTCTTCCAACATATTTCTCCCTCACTTAGGTTGATTCGTGATTGTTTTACAGTTTACATCAACACCTAGTCAATATTGACGTCAATCTGAACAGGGAACCGTTCAGTGAGTTTACGAATCAAAATTATCATACTTTACCACCTTTTATACTCCAACTGTGTTATTGTCTAACCTAGTCAGGAAACCGTTCAACAAATTGACAGGAAAAATATCGTATGCGCAAATATTACACACAGTTTTGGGGATCTAAGGTGTTTACGGAATAATAATTAATAGACGTTCACCAAGGCTATATATATATATTTTTATTTGACAGAAAATAAATCAATAATGTTGTGTCACACGCTGCTAGAACGCCATTACCATATTTTATATGATACGATACAGTATTTTCTTACGTCAAATCATTGGATGGTTCCCTGTCAGATTAAAAAACAAAACAGACCTCAATTGACTCGCAAGAAATATACGATAATTTCAGTTCCGAAAAGGAGCTGAACGGTTCTTTGCACGTATGTATACTACAACTGCGATGAACTTTCGCCTAGAAAAGATGGGGGGAAGTTCGATTTTTGGGATCTAAAGTGGCCCGTTCTCGGTACCCTTTTGATTGAGCGGTATTATTGATATGAACGAAAATACGCATAATTTCCACGACGTACAGACCATTAGATTTGAGCATCTTGAACCGGATCTCGTCCACTTTCTTGGGTCATAAAGACACTAACCAGCACTTCTGTTTTATTCACGCTATTTTAGGTTAGGTTACAAGTGACTGGTAGACTTGGACAACCAATATGTGTGATTGCTTCCTTCCCAGCTCTGTTGTTCACTTTGAATTGAACTAGTTCAAATCATTATGAATGAACTTGTTCACTACGTCAACTAGTTCATTTGACTGTCGTCGTGTACTACCTATTCTTAGGCGTATTGTTTAGTTCATAATTACGCATACCAAACTGTTAACGTATGATTAAGGGTAAAATAAAACACAAGGAAGCACACATTTTTTATTCATATCTTATAAAACTGTTTACTCTTAAAACTAAATTAAGATGTAAATCTGATATTTCGTGAAATACAACTACTCGATCAAACTTAGAGTAGTTTCATAAGCTTCGAGCGGAGTTCGAGTAATAAAATACTCAATCAAATACTCGAAATTTCGAGTACTCGCACACCCCTAATCTAAACTAATTCCCATTTATTGTTGACACTCATTGTGTTTCAGCCAAGTTTCAGGCTAATAAAAGTTTATCTTACCATAAGAAAGCTCTTTTAAACAGCTGAAGGATGGTCTGCCAGAGGGATCTGTACTTGCTCCAATTTTGTTAAACGTGAATACTGCTGATATCCCAATCGCAAAGTCAAGAAAATTTATATATGCAGATGATATTGCTTTAGCTTACCAACACTAGGACTCCTCAGCTACTTAACCCTTTTATATGTCCGGTTTTATTATTGTTATATCCAGTTGTTTGCATGTCTTTTAATGTACTTTATATATTATTAATCTAAAAAAAATTGAAAATACAGCCAATTTAAAATAGAGAATAAAAACGTGTCCTCCTCCTTTTATCATAAGTAAAAATTAACAAAACCGGTTTTGTACCGTGCAACTATTATAGAAACACTGATTCCGTCAACTTCCACCCACCATGCCGAACACAGTTTATTTAAGGTGGGCCCTACGTCACTATGCCACAGACCAGTGCCTCTATAAATTTGCACGGTAAAAAGTACTAGCCCAAGCTGGATTCGAGACGATTGTCAGTGCTGTACCTGGCCTCTGTACTACGCCATAGACCGGTTGTCTGTTTCAACACCAACAATGACTCGGTATCATTGCGTTAATAGATCATGACGTACTGAGTATTTCAAACACGCTGAAGGGTTAAGATACACTTACAAGTGCCCTTGCGGCCCTCGAAAAATATTTTAGAACCTAGAAGCCAAATCCTAACCCATCAAAAACCGAAGTAGCCTGCTTCCACCTAAGTAACTGTAGCTTCTACCTAGGCCGTAGTATGGAACAGTTTTGATGGATGAAAAATCGATCCGATTTCTTATTGGTGATTCGTCAATACCTGTAGATGAGATGAACCTCCCTCTTAGTGAATGGACACTGTTGGACATTCTGAACTAGCTTGGGCAAATGTAACTACTGGATTTATTAATGGGGATTGACACTAGATCAGTCATGTGATTGTGGGGAGTCTATCCAGACAGTGGATCACATAATTACAGATTGCTCCCTGCGCTCTTTTACAGAGGGATTAGCCAGCTTCAATAGAATCAGTGAGGCAGGTTTCAATTGACTTGATGGATTGGATTTAGCTTTGTGACAGAATATTACTTTGTATTATTTATTAATATACAACATCCAATTCTTTTGGATCTTGATCCAAATATATATATTAGAGATTTAAAAAAATAATAAATGGTAGCTGACAACAAACCTTACAAGATATATATTGTGTTTCAAACTAACACCACCAAGGGATATACAAAAGGGGAGGCATCATGATGCTCGGGCACCATCCAAAATTTTCTTTTTTTTGAGTGAGCTAGGCGAGCATTTGTTAAGCAAACACTCGCATCTATTCTTTTGCTCTCACTTCTTGATGACAGTGCAGCCTGTGAGAGAGTGTAGGATTACTCCATTACTACAAAATGCTAGGGGTTCTTGTTGTCCTTCAGGCCGCAACACACGACTAGTAGGCTTTCGCGTTCCTGACCTGATCCAGTCGTTCTCAGAGACATGCCATTGAACTACTAATTTAATGCCATGTGATCATGTGTGCTGTTTTATTAAAAATTCAATAATAAAGAAATTAAGACTAGTTTAATCTGCATTTCATGAAGAACATAACGATACAACAATTTAGTAATTACTTAAATGTAATATACAGCGAACAATAAGAAAAAAAACCTCAAAAAATCAGTTACACAACTAGTTATAATACGACAAAATTTTAATTTGTTTAGTCATGATAAATGAAATCTTTTATATCAAACATTGCTTCATTAATTCAACAGGCTGTTTCTATATTTGTCTGGTTAGGCTTTTATTTCTATGTCAAATAAAATAATGATTGAGACTAACTAGACCAAGTGTAAGAGTTCTTTCTATTTGTGATTTGTCCTTGTATTGAGTTGTCAGAGCAATATCATATGAAAATATAAATGTTCTGGGCTGTGTTATGGGTAATGTCAGCAGTGCATACATTCAATCAGAGATATCACTGTTCCTTTAAAGGAGGTTGAAGGATCAATACCACCGTATGTATATGGGCGGATCAATTGAAGAACAGACCATTGTGACATTCTGTCAATTAGGTGGCTAATTAACTCAGTCTGCACTCCAAGCAAAATTTAACTAATCTCCTCCTGAGGGTGAAATTAAAAAATTTCAATAGTCGAGGATATAGAATTAGGTTGTAAAATTTAAGAAACAAACCCTTTCTCCAGATTGTGTTTAAGATTGATAAAGGATTTGCAAATGCTGCTAATATATGCTTTGTATATTCCAACCCATTCTCAATTAAATACGTCAGAAAAAATACATGGTCGCAGCAATTTCAAACAAGTCTGAACCCAGCCTGTTTAATAGGAATGCTGTTACTGAGGATAGATGATATTCTGTTGTAAATCAGCCTCCAGCAACTTATAGCAGACATTTAAAAGAATTAAGGGGTCGCCGGACCTCTCCGCCCGACCTCATTTTAGTGGTCTGAAAGATTACTTATTATTGTCTTATTTATAAATATTGCATTCCAATTTAAAGACTACGTTGTTTAGAATAGTCAATTGGGTGACACCCATGGAATAAGTTTTATTTATTTATACCATCGAAATATTGCAAAGTAAAAAAATGATGTAGTAGCTGCTAGTCCGCTAGTTGCAAAAATTCCCTTTGGAAGGCAGACTCTAAGAAAACAAAATCCCCGCCCTCCCGCTGCGAGCTGTTCAGCGCTCCAAGCGGAAAAATCCAAAACATTGTATTGCGATTTTAGCCTTGGACTCCGGCGTCCCCTTAATTTCCCATGGGGCAGTAGCTTTCAGTCCTTTGCCTGACTTCAGAACAGCAATTATTTTAGATCTTTTAAAAGCTTTGAGTGTATCGCCACTTTAATATTTCAATAAAGTCTATCAGTAATATTTTACTACAGCATCAGCATGTTTTAAAAATTCTGTAACCTATATTTTACATGTCATTTTTATGTTGTCATTATTTATTAATCATAGTTCCTTATATCTTTAAAAAGAGTATATATTACTAGTTTATTGTTTAAATATATGGTATGTAAAACGAACGACTCCATAACTGAATCTCATACCAGCAAAAATGGAGAGTATACTATTTAGAGAATGCTTTAGTCACTCTATTTATCACACAAAGTTAAACCAACATTTCTGTTTGTATTTTAGGTGACGTAGATTCAGCAGATGACAATGACTCAGAGTCGTCTCACACAGCGTCACAGCCAAGGCCCATCAGATTGGCTCAACCCCTCTACCGGCGTAAACATGAGACTAAACTCTGACAATTGTTCTGTTCCTATAGCATTGTACTATACTATCCTATAAATATGTCCTACACAGTACATTATACATACTGTATTTTGTAAAATAGTGCATTATGTAATTTTGTTGTACAAATCTCAATTATTTATTTTTATAACATTAAATATACAAATATTTTTATGAGTGTAATTGTTGACTTTATTATAACTTTTTACAATGAGACCTGAAGTATTATAACTAAGATCGCAGACTGATTATTTAAATTAACATTCAATTATAATTATATTGTTTCAGAAATAAATAATGTTTTTTATCTTATGCTATAATAAAAAGGATAAAGTTGGATAGCCAGTAGGGTCAAACTTTTTAGAAAATGTAAAATACATTTCTCAACTTATTAATTTTAATCTAAGGAAAATTTTGAAATTAACTCATTTTTGTTGAAGAAGTAAATTTAATAGTCATTAATTTGGAATTACTCTAATAATGGAAGACTACAGTATAAGCTGTCTGATAATGTAAAACATTATCTAATTGCGTTTAATGTCATACACTATTTTTTTAAGTAAATTTGAAAATATGTCACATGTTGTGGCTTTCTATAGTATAAACAGCAAATGTATACTAGGCCTTATTTAGAACATAAATATTTTTTTAATTAGCATATTACGTGTTGTTAGAAATACAAGTGAATGTCACAACACAAATTTATTCTTTTGTGAATCCCTCTGGTATGAGGAAGGTTAACTTTGTATTCTGAAATCGATCACCATGAATTTATATATTTTGTACTTGTATTGTAAAATATTTTTGCAGTGTGAAGTTCACAAATTTAATATGATCTTTATTATAAGGCAGAGCATGGTGATACAACGAGCTATATATCTATATTGTTATAGATTAAAATAAACAGCGATGTTTGCTTTTACTGTTAACTGTGCCTTTATCTTAATATGATGCTTACATTATTATTCAATTTCATTCAAGAGATTAGTAAATAATGGAAAATTAAAGCTGCAGTAGAACGAAAATAGAAGGACTGAACATTGTTACATATTACTAATATTATTCAATGAAGGGAACTGCATTCTTTCCTTGACTAATTATTGTACAACGCTACATTATTTTGACAGAAAACTGAACTTGTTTATAATACAATTTATATTAGAGAAGGTATCCACACTCTTCTTTCACACCCACAATTATTGTAGATTGTCCTGTTTGTTGGCAAACCAATAAAGCAGTGAATCACTCTTTTTGTTAGGATTAACCTCAATTTAATTTAGTGTGTGCCATGCTTTACTGAAACTTCTAAATGAGAAATTACTCTTGTTGATCATTTATTGGAATCTGGTCCTTTTGTTGCTGCTATTGCTGGTGTCTTTCTCTTATCCCACTGCCACATTATTCTTGTGATATCTCTCTGTTGTCTTAACCAAACTTCACCCTCCACATTCAAGGAGTACCTTGAGGAAAGCTCCCTCAAGTAAGTTGTACCATTTCTCCAAATAGTTTATCGTTTTATGCATATTCAAATTAAGTTTAAAGTATTGAGAAAGTAATGAAATAGTAAATAAACATTTTTTTCTCTTACATAAAATGTTATATGATTATTATAAATCTCTTATCTAAAAAAGTATTTATTCCAATCCAAATTAAAACTATAAATTCAGATTAATATAAATATATACAGTAGAACTTGGATAATTAGAACTTCTTTAGTTCGAAATTGCCTTTAATTCGAAGTTTTGGGTTGGTCCCTTGAACATTGTAATATTACCAATGTAAAATAATCATGGATAATTCGAAGTTAAATCTCTTTAATTCGAAGTTTTTACATCAATGGTAAAAGTGAAACATTGACTAACGTACTGTAAACAAGGTTCCGTTTGAGGTTTGCATTGTTTGGTCAGTGTGTCGGCAGGCAATCACCTTCTGGGAATTCCTAATCGGTCTCTTCCCCTCCCCTCGGCGTGGCCCGCTATTATGTTGCCGTTAAACCTTCATTATTGTAATTTTTACATACTGTATGCCTCTATAGTTATGTTAATAGTGATAGTTAATAGTGTTAAAGTGAACTTTAAATGAATACTTTAAATTTTATATTAAAAAAGTAATTTGTGGGTATTATTTTAAGCCTTTTAGGATCATGAAAGTTACATAAAAAATACAACTTGGTTAATTTGGAGTATTGGATAATTCGAATTTTCGCATTGGTCCCTTCAGGTTCGAATTATCCAAGTTCTACTGTATTAATGTATTCTTTTATAAACTACAGTTAGCACTTAATAAATTGTATATTAGGAGAGATAAGGCATCAGAAAACTTGCCTAAGAAGACAAGTCCACTAACACCTTGCAGTAGAGAACAAATTTTGTGTACTGTGATTTCTCTTTATTTGTTCTCTACTGCAAGTTGTTTGTAGATTTGTCTTTTTTAGCAAGTTTGATGATGGCCTATCTGTCCTAAAATACTATTTCCTGGCCTAGTGCCCTTTAACCTAACCTAAAACACTTACTACATTTGAAATAGATTACCAAATCATGACAGCAAACAGGTGTAAGAGAGGACTTTGTAGTCCTAACCCCACCAGTTGTTACATAACTTTGTGTTATGATAAAGATATTTTAAATTTAATTTCAGCATAATAATATTTGTTTTAACGAACTAAAATTATTAGTGTAATTATGAATATAAGAAGTGTTTCAACAAAAGAAACATTACAGCAAATAAATCAGTTGTTTAAGGAAAACGTACCATTGAAGGAATGAACAAATCATCAGTGCTTAAGACAATTTTGTTGAATATTGTATTATTCATATAATATCCATATTTTTTTATGAAATGTTCCAATTTAATTAATGTGTAATAAAATGAATGATGTTATACTTTGTATTAGAACAAAAATCTCAAGACTGATAAAAAACTCAAATTTGTGTTGTAAATTGTTATTGTCTTGTAAATACAAAAAGAATTAGGTAATGACATTTTAGGTTAATCATTATTACTTTTAATTTATATAAATTAAATTATTGAGTATAAAATCAATAATAATATGCCTTTAATTTGGCACAGCATTTAAAGTGGTAATATGTATATTGACTTGTCAAACTTGTAGGTAAAAAAGTATTGGTTGTTTATTTTGCTTCTTTAAATGTATTTTAAAGAATTAAGTCACTAGCTCTTATGTCATATAAGGTTTATAATTTTTTAAACAAGGGACGATTAAAGTAATTTGAGATATAAGAACATGTTATTTTTACTTAAGTTTAAAAGCATGCTTATGTAATTTTGTTGGGAAGAATTTCTTTACTTTGATAGATTTATAGTTTATTTACTTTCATAATGTGATAAATAAGAGCCATTTATGTCTTTTTGAGCATTACTTGAAACTTTAAGAAATATAAAACAATATTTCCTAAACTAAAAAAAAAAAAAATTATATCAAACCAATCATGCAAGTGCACAAAACTATTAGATTTCGCTTTCCATAAAATAATTTGGACATCAAACACAAATACAGCTGGCTGTTGAGTCATTCCTAGTAATAAATGTAATTTCACCTGGGATGCAAATATCGGAAGTTGATTAGACAGATCATTCAGGATGATTAAATTTTCGAATTGTATGATTCGCCATTAAAAGTTAAAGTTTGCTTAATTCCAGTTGTTTTAAAGAACTAAAAATGGAGAATCTGCATTACGCATACTCTATGTGTTTGTAGTGAGGGTCAGAGTATGCTATTTATAGACCCACACATAATAAATTTCTTAGGAAAGCAAAACTTGGTAATATAATACTGTAGTTTGTACATAACTGAGGTAAATTGTGGTAATAAATGTAGGAAAGTAACAGACTACTCAGAGTTAGTATTAAAATGTAAAAAGATTTAATTAACATATTTACAACAAAACAAATTCATGTATATTTTTCTCTCTATAAGTTTTTTTTAACAATTGTTAATCAAATCATATGAAATCTGTATAAAATATAAAACAATGAAATTTGTTTGAAATAGTAAAAAAATTTCAATACAAGAAAGCAAGGGAGCGAAGGGTGCTTTGTCAGTCAAATCAAAGGTGCACACGCAGAAGAATCTATGGACTACAGCAGACAATAACAACAAAGTCTGGCTGCACAATGACAGAGCACAACCTATCATAGATGTCTTGCAGTATCTTTCATACACTCACGATAAATATTTTATAGTATAATAAATTTTTTTTATGTTGTAATGATGTATGAAACAAATCATATTATGTTTTAGTAGATTAACTTTCTGTTTTCAAATAATTTTATACCACTGGCAGTTGGTTTCCAACAAAATAATTGTGAAAATGTACTGAAAACTTTGATCTTGGGATAGCTGCATTTCAGGTAAACATGCCCTAAGTGTAGAAGTAAGGTTAATTATAAGGAAGATTCCTAATATTGTTAAATGATAACTTATATTGTTCAGGATCACAGTAGGATATTATTGAATAATAAATCAATAGCATTTGATTAAAAAGTATTTTAATAGTGTTTTTTTATAATTGCATTGCGAGCTGTATCTAAGCATATTAATGTACCGTATATATAGGTAAAGTAAATTATTAAAATAATGTCTAAAAAAATTACTTAAATTCTGTGATATTTTGTCAATAAATGTATAATTGTTTTAAACTTTATAATAATTTATATTTTTTACTTTTTTAGGATAATTTTGAGCCATATGAGTATATTTGTACATTTCATTAATTAAGGTGTTACAATTCTGTACAAATATAGATGATATTAAAAGTGACCTTATAGTTAAATAATTTTGTTTGATAAGTTATTTTATCTGTTTATTTCCTTTTAATCTCCGTTAAGGAACAACTACCAAATATTGACGTTTATTCATTGATGATGATGGACCATTTGAACAATTTATGTTTGACCAATCTAACCAATTAAAGCATCTTACATGTATGAGTGGGTGATTGTGTCAATACCACTGTAGTGTATGGAAGGGTTGTTGGGTCATTAAAACAGCTGTCCTAAGTTTGGTTAACACTAACCATGGCCAGTAAAGGTTCCTTAACTGGCAAGTGAGTTTTGGGTAATTTATAAGCATTTTTTCTCAAAATTGTAAAAAATATAAATACACAAGCTGACAACACTTGCTTCACTTTAAGGTAGTTCTCAACGCTTACTTACCCTTCTCTCCATGGTCCTCCCTAAACCATCACATAATATTGATCAGCGATCAATAATTTTTACTTGTAATGATAAATTTAGCAAAAACTTGTAAACTACTCACTGAATAGCCCCTACTATTAGTATAAAAGAATTTGTTTATAAACATAAAATTAATACATAACAACATTAAAGGATATAAAGTACAGTAGAAACTAATAATAAAACGGGGGGGAGGGGGAATAAAACCAGTGCAATGGTGCACCAAAACTATCACACAAACAAAGAAATTACATAAAAATACATCTTCAGATTGGGAGAAGATGTAATAAAACTCAGTCTGCTGGAGTCTCAGACAATTTTTATAATGTAAAAACTTTGATAATTTATAGGGATACAAAGTTGTGCAATCACAATCATGTCAGGGTTAGTAGAAAGAAATGGCCTTATACATTTCACAACGAAAACCAAATTAGCTTAGCATGTGTCATGTTTTTCTATATCAGCTGATTTAAATAAAATTAATATATTAATGCCAACTCTTCCTCCTCTTACAGAAAAAAAGGAAAGCTTAATAGGATGTTTCTACTTATGAATTGGATTTTGAGGTTTTTTTCTTATTGTATCTCTATGATACAAGAGCTAACTTCATTACGAGCGAGTACATCGTTTTTCGATTTTATTTACAGGTGTACTTTATGTAGGCAAACTCGATGTTATTCCAAAGGTCATGTTATGGTATGGCTCCAGTTCTCGCCCTTGCACATCTGTGACTGTGGGCCCAGCTAGTGCTAATAGTCTATTAGCCAGCTGGGAGCTCAAAAGGGGTGATACTTGAGATTTATCAAGTCACATATTAGTTTGTTAGAAGTTGAAAATACCCTAATGTCGTCCAATACTATCTAACCATATGTCCTGCTTAAGTCGTCATTTCCTGTATTACCGGTACTGGGTTGAAGGGAAAATCCAATCCACATGTCCCTCGACTAATCAGATGACATCCGGATTCTTAGTATATATACCTCCCCAAATTTAACCAGAGTTAGATCAGAAGACCGTACACACTATCGAGCTAACTGACAGTTTCGGGCGATTTAGCCAAAACTGTCAGATGATCATATAGTGTGTACGCCGTTTGACAGACCGTTCAGATATCGTTTCGATGGCTTGAGGCATGATGAACATGTACTTTATCTGTCAGTTTTTAATTAAAACTGATGTAGGCATGACAGTGTAGACGCACTGCATCCGATCCGATTCCAATTTGGGAATGTGCACCCGCCGCTCCCCCCTCACTGCCACTATCAGTAAATCCCTATCTGTCCGCCACTGACAAGCGTCTTCTTACTGAGTCGTGCATGTGAGTGTTTTTGTTTACTTTGAAAATGGACACTACTACGAAAATTAATTCATCGGCAGTGCAAGTAGAAAACTCTTCACAAAGCCTTGACCATAATATCTAAGGATATTAATATTACTGCTATGGATCACATAATAAGCTATTCCTTATTACGCAATAATAACTTATTTCATGAAGTTAACTTTTTACGCTTCTGTCTATAAGCCTACCGCACTCAACTGCTCTTTGGATAACGACATGACGGCTATATAAAAATTAACCAACTCCCAAACAGATAGAAAAATGGGGTTGACGAAACATACAAATTCACCAACGCAATGCCAATGGCCTGCCGCGGCAATCCCACCCCACAACTATTTGTTCACTTCCTTCACCATAAGACAAGCATGCATACTACCCAATCTCTTGGAATCTAATGAACTCCATGCTTGTTGAATGCAATGAAATTTAATTAATTAAAGTAAGTTTTGACAAAATAAGTAATTACTTTGGGCGGCAAAAATATCTGAGGCATGCGTCTGTCAGATGGCATAATAGAGTGGACGCTACATCAGTTTTTGGCTTATCCGGCGGCATAGAATAGAATAGAAATTTCTTTATTTTGAAAATTAATTATACAATTAATTTACAAAAAAGGCGAAGTTAGAGCCACATGGCCCTTTCTTACACTTAAACTTAAGTACAACAATAATAAAGTATAATAACTAAATAAAGAAATGAAAATACCATATTAAATAACTATAAGTCATTTAAAGAAAAAAAAGCTTACTACTTAACTTAGCATGAACAGTTTTAAAAACATACATTTTACATTATTACACTTGACATGAACATACTGTACTACAATAATAATTTTAGTAAAACAGAGCATTGCAAAAATTTTTTAATTTTTTTTTTTTTCTATTCATACATCTTCTCATTCATACCGCTCGCTACCAACTCCACCCCAGCAGAGCCCAAGCCCTAAGACGAACCGGCCGAAATCATCCGTTCCAAGAAATGTTGTTTTAAAGACACCACAAACCGGGAATGGCCAGGGATTGAGGTAATATTTATCGGGAGAGAGTTCCATAAGTGACACGCCGTTATTGTGAAAGATTTGTCGTATGCAGCTGTTCTGTGATGGGACATGCGCAAAAGTGAAGATCCCGATCTTGATCCACTTGAACTTCTTTCCGCCACGTACTCAAAATCGTTAGAAAAATATTTTGGTGATTTTTTGGTAATGAAAGAACGAGTAAAAGAGAGAATTTTGATAGACCTCTGATCAGATAGTTTCAAAATTTTAGACTGGATATAGTATGGAGTTATATGCTCATCTCTCCGTATGTTAAAAGCGAAACGGAGGCAGTAATTTTGAGTCCTTTGCAGTCTTTCACTAAGTGATACAGTCATGTCATTGAGTACTGAGTTACAGTAAGTAAAATAGGGAAATATGAGTGATTTGACTAGGATCAGTTTGATTTCTGCAGGTAGAAAGTGTTGAAGTCTTTTTAGCGAGTGCATTCCTGCAAATACTCTGTTGCATGTCTCGACAACGGCTTCGTTCCAAGTAAGAGTAGTGTTGATTGTTACCCCAAGACTCTTTACCTTGCTACAAAAAGGAACAGCTTGTCCATTTACACTTATCTCTTGTAGGGTATCATGGTTGATTGCATTTCTAAGCCGGGAATGATTTATGATAATTGGCTTCGTCTTGCTGCTATTCAGATTAAGACCATTCTTTTCCGCCCATTTAACTATATTGGATATATCAGCATTCATCATCTGAATAGAGTAGTTTACCATGTTTGGACAAAAATGCAGGTATATTTGGAGATCGTCGGCGTACATGTGATATTTACAATTCGTGATGCTTGAAGTTATGTCATTAACATAGAGGACAAACAACAAAGGGCCCAGTATAGAGCCTTGGGGCACACCACAAGTAACATGTTCCCAGTCAGATGATAGACGGCATGACAGATGGCTTGACAGTCAACTTCATAGTGTGTACGGGGCATATCATCTTGATTATCTACTTTGGGATAAGTATGCTCCTCTCCCTCTTTAGCATAGTTGGTGGAATAGTTAATATTTCTAAGTCATGATACCACATTTTTAAAGCAATCTTACTGTTTCACTTAAGTATTCATACTGTCTCACTTATTGGACACCACGGGAGCCACTTTATTTTCCTTTGTCTATACCACTTTTAGAAAATTGATTTATCTCTTGAATCAAAATATATCATCAGTTTTGGAAAAGGGAAATTATTATGGGGCCTCTGCAAAAATTAAAAACTATTCCCCGTAAAGCAAAAAACGAGGGTAGGACTAAAATAAAATGGCCAAGTAGGGTTTTAATCTATAGGTATTTTTCCTCTACATCTGAATATACCATTTTATTATAGAAGAGACAACGTTTATGGTTCTGCACCCGAAAAACATACCTCAAAACCCAAAAATTAGTAATGTTAAGCTAGCACACTCAAGCACAGTAACTTTTGTTTCTTTATTAGTTCATAATGATGTTGTCAATGCATGTAAAACGCGTTAAATTTATTCTGACAATAAAGTATCTTGAAGTGAAGTATCAAATTATACAGCCACATTTAAGATAAGAAAATGTGGGTTCCACTGCCCCCAGACCAAAATTCATTAATTAGTTTTTAACTAATCAAAGTTAATAAAACTCTAGGACGGGTTAGTCTAATAGTTGATAAAAATGTTTCAATGGGATCTAGCAAGGGATTTTTACTGTAGGAGTTTTTAAAGTTCAACGCTCCGTTAAAAATCCTTAGAAATCGGGATTTTTTTCATCCTACCCACAATCAAAAAACTATTATCATATAAAATATTCCCTTTAACACTAAAAAAGTGTCAATAAACAATGATAATTTAAATATTTTTAGTGCAATAAGTTTCTTTACAGTGATGTTTCAAACTCAAATATTTATAATATTTCCTACGACAGTGTTCTCAACTCATTTAACCAAAAATTGTAACTCATGCTCTTTTTAATACAGTTGATTCAATTCAAGGTATACTATTACAACTCTGTGCACCCGCTCCAACCAATATGACCAACACACAACATTTATTCAATCTTACTTGTTTTGCTTCCTTCATGACCGGGACTGACTTCGACCAGTGATTCCACTTTGAGGGAAATTTTCTCTTTTGTAAGAAAATCGGTCCCTTGAGGGAAAGAATATAAAACATTTTTTTCAAGGGAAACGTATCCAAACTGAAAATTAAAAAAATGGAATTAATTGAACATAACATTTATTCACACACAATCATAGTACGTGCAACTTGTTTAACGTCTCCCTAAAAAAGTAGACTATAAAACTTTGTTATCTAATATAACGGCATTAGGCTGAACTTTTATATTGATATGATGGTTTAGAGAGAACTAAGAGGGAAGGATAAGAAAGCCTGTCCCCGTAACGAAAAGTTTAATGATAAAGTAATTTCTAAAGGGAAACTTTAAATTTACGAAGTGAAAAAAGGAAAAACATGATTTTTACAGGGTGACTTTTATTAGACGAAAGTGGAAACACTGACTTCGACTGTTAACGGCCTTCTCGTAGGGGGATGAACTTCTCGCAGTGCGCGTACGCCAGGAACCTGTTCCTTAGATCTGTGACGAGCAGTGTTGCACTTTATACAACGGTTACAAGGAATTGAACAGTTTAGTCACAGTCACTATCCACCATTTTCTCAATCTCTCGGTAACGGAACTGAACCAACCAACAACACATTCAAAACATCAAATTAGATGCCTGTCCCGGAATATTTGTTCTTACTTCTTATAACCAATTAATTGATCTTAACCTCACGACATATCGCTTCTTTTCCTGGTTGCTTGCTACGTGAATTCCACTGTACCTGAAAACGAATAAAATACAGTAGGATACGTTTATTTTAATTTGTTAATTGAAATATACGATTACTTAATAATATATGTTTATTGTAAGAGACACAACTGGTTAGGCTATTTTTAGGAAAAACCTTTAGTACGTAGTAATGGATTTAATGTCAAAATTTCTATTACTTCTTCCGATGCAATACTTGGTATCGATACAGTATCGGAACCATGGTATCGATACCAACGTGGTATCGCAATAAAAGTATTGATACCCAGAGTATTGATATCGGAAGAGAATCGCAAGGAATGGATTATTTGCAGACCTGAAAATATCGTATCGGTAGGACTCTGCACTCCAAAGTATCGTTTCGACATTTCATATCACTGATATTAAATATTTCTGAATTTATCAATGCAATTAATTGCAATTTAAGTTTTGTTTTTGTTATAGCTAAAATAAAAGAGGCGTTGTTTGACATAGTAATAGTTTATTTTTACAGTATGATCTAGAAAACTTATAATGATTTTATTTTATTTCCAACGGCAATGCAATGCCAATATATAAAAGAAGAGCAAAAAGGTTGACAGTAAAGAAATGAAAAAATAGCATAGATAGTAAACACACAATACACAGTACTCTAAGTAACTGGTGATAGTTAAAAGAATGGATAAGAACTAGACCTACACTAAAAACAAGAAATAAAATACTAAAACTAGCTAATAACTATAGGAACATAAGAATACAAGAGAATATGACAATAATATTTAAAAATAAACAAAAATTCAATGTACAAAATTAAACTAAATTAAGCTATGGACTACAAAGCCTATAACTAACAAATAAAATGTGATAAATTATAAACAACAACAGATTATTATTACTATTAGTAACTAGGTAGTAAAACAGGCATTAGCACCAACGCAGACAAGAACAAAAACCACTCGAAAGATTGCATAATAGAAATACAATTCAAAATACAAAGGTAAACTATTCTGAAGTATTAAATAAATAGACTATGACAACGTTTTCAATACATATAGTGAATAAAAACAAATTTTAAGCGAGAATACAGTTTTAATTATTCATGATGACCTTTGTTGTTGTTTTAGTTTTGTTAAAGAAAAATCATTTTAAAAAGCAATGTTGGGCTAAGTATATTTTTATGTAAACAAAAAAGTTGTCCTTATCATTGACAGTGTAATAAAACCATAAAAATCAGTGAGTTAAACTTAGAAAAATTGTTCAACCAAACCACTCATTGTCATTCACACTTCCTAGGAAGATTAACTTCTCCAGGTGATTTCCTGTTAGACGGTTTCTCTGGGTTGTTATGGTGGCTCCTGCTTTGGAAAAAAGTCTTTCGCAGGGAACAGAAGTGGCCATGCTTATTAAGTTTATTCGCGCCTGTTTGTACAGGCCTGGAAATACATTTTTCATGTCCTCCCACAGCTCCAGAGGGTTACATTTTAAAGGACTGACTGGGTTGGCGAGGTACAATGAAATTTCATAAGTGTCTTCTTGTCTTCTACTTTTGTTTTTTCCATGAGCCAGATCCTTGTGGACTTTCCAGAAGTCATATTCTTTCTCCTCTTTAGAATCGCCTGAGGATGAAAAAGGGTCATTGGGTACTACAGACGCAGTTTTCAGCTTATTGATAGCTCTTGAACACGCGTTAGGGTTTTGGAAATGAATGTTCTTGAACCTCGGGTCTAATAGTGTGGCAATGGCTAGACGAGAGTTTTGCTCAACACTACCGAATCTTTTACTCATTTCTGTTTCTAAAGTCTTTTTAACTGATTTAACATTTTGGCTGGTTGCCTCAAACTTGCTTAGCTGATTGTTAAGGCAATACACCATTGGAATTACTTTCAATATGGTAACATATCGTTCACCTGACATTTCACTTGCAACGTATTCAAATGGTTTCAACAAAATGTCTCAGTGACTAAACATAGAATTATTAAGGCTAATTCTAAACTTTTATTGTGGTTCTGCAATCCGTGCAAGGAGAAGCTACAAGACATCAGGTCATCCAAAAGTGAAATCGAAGATGCGACAAAGCTAAGTGATAAAGTGGAATCTGTGCCCGTAATGTCTGGCAAAGTGGAAGATATATTTAAATTAGTCTCAGAGCTTGCTAGTGATAGTAATATTATTAAAAAGAAGATTGACACCCTATTTGATGTAACAAATAGGTTAGGAAATAGCCATGTAAACAACACCACTTCGATAAAACTGGAAGGCCAAAAAAACAAAACTACGCGAGTAAATAGCAATCCCACTACAACTACTGGAGAACAAAATATTCACACCAAGCCGGGCGCACGCACGATCGATACTTCGTTGCGACAAGTAAAGAGTGAATACAAAGCGACTAACACAAGAAAGCAACTGACACCACTAAAGTCGACTCTAAACGGTCGATTTCCATCCATCGATAGATCGCACGACTCAATAAATCCTTCCCAGCAATCCCAGCAGACGCCGACGCCATTAACAAGTACAAATGGCGGTGCTTCTGACGTTCATGTCCCGCAGTGTGTCAATATAACAGATTCTCCTAATCCTGAATCAACTATCAACTCTGAAGAAATACTTATATCTTACGACGACGGAACCGGGTTCCCGAATAATACAAGTGAAACCTACAGTGGCGGACATCAAAGTGGACAGTTCAACCATCTCGGCCATACCTCTGACCCTGCTCAGAACATCTTCGTCAACTCTTCCAGGCCTACTACCAACCCCGGAGCTACACACCCGAACTCAATTGGACATAATACAGCAGTCGCTCTCTACAGTGACGCCCTCAAGTCTGGTACTCAGCCAATACTAACACCGAATCTAACCACAAACGTCAACCAAGGTAGGCTCAACAAACCAAAATCTCGAACTAGGCCTAAGGTTAGTGTAGGCTCAAATATCGACACTACAGCTTTTGTAGGTGAAAAGAGAGCCTGGATACATCTAGGAAAGGTTAAAGGTAGCACGACAGTTGAGGACATTAAATCCTTCCTAGACAACACTTTTCCCAATAACAAAGACTTTGTTGTTGAAAAACTAGAATCCAAAGGCTCTAATGCTAGTTTCAAAATAGGGGCTGATTTTATTCTGAAATACAGTCTTTTTGATGGAAAAATCTGGCCTAAAAATGTTACTGTAAAGCGTTTTTTTGTTCCGGAAGCCAAACGCCAACCCGAACACAAAGCCCCTAGCTCTCATAGATCTACCCATTGCTCATATGAGCCTGCAAGCACACATAGTGTAAATACTGTAAATAAACCTAGACCTAGGCCTATAATTAATAATTTTAAGCAACCTGACTTGGGCTTCACCCTATGTAGCCTCAACGTTCAATGTCTTCGGACCAAGCTTGACCCCCTCTCTTTTTTCATCGAAGATGCCTTACCAGACATCCTCTGCACTAACGAACATTGGCTCTGTGCAACTGAAATGGATCTCTTTTGCAACATTGACTATCTGAACCTCGCTACTTACTATAGTCGCACAGAAGCCAGAGGTGGAGGAACGTCAGTTTACATCCACATCAATAATAGCAACCTAGAATACAAAGTATTGGATCTCCATAATTATTGTCACGAAAAAGACTTGGAGTTATCAGGAGTTGAGCTCACAATATTAGGGACCTTAGTGATCTCTGCCTATCGCTCTCCCGGTGGAGACATTAATAATTTTTACACTCTTTTAGACAACTGTCTTACCCACTTGTTACGTTCCAGCAAGAAGATTCTTTTGACGGGCGATTTTAACATTAATCTTGGAAGCGGCTCTGAAGACGATCTACGTTTCTCGGATCTGCTGCGTACTTTCGGACTATTCATCACAGACATTCCACCGACCAGGCAAGAGGCCCGCCTTGAACTTATCGTCACCAACTATAACTTATGGGAATATAATGCGGAGGTTGTGGATCCGATGGTGTCGGACCACTGTGCATTACTGGTGAAGTTGGCTCTACCACGGGTGAGTGCAAATTCAACCGCCACTTGGCACAATAATTATAAGTTTTATAAGAGAGTGATTGATGAACCAAATCTAGAGCGTTTTAAATCCGCATTAATTAGCCTAGACCACCAACTCACTCTGAGTGGTGGCCAATCGGCAGACGACCTCTTTGAGCATTTTTTTTTTATCAATTTTAAGAATCTTTTTGACACTTTTTTCCCACTTACTCCCAAAAGGCCGCCAACAGGCTCTATCAAAAAAATCAACAGCAAGGATTGGTACACACCCGAGCTTGCGCAAATTAAGACTTACGTAGTCACACTGAGGGACCGTTTAAACACAGCCTCTCTCCCTCTGGAAAAGGAAAGGTTCTTGGTCTAGTACCTCAGAGCCAAAAGGCTTTACAGAACTCAGATCGAGGTTGCCAAAAAAACTTACAACGCTGACTTCATCTCCCGAGCACTTAACCCCCAAAAAGCAGCGTGGAACTTAATAAATGACTGCCGCAAAACGTTTTCAGTTGTTAACAACTCCGGTAGCCCAGATGATTTCAACAGTTTTTTCACGGAGTCAGTTCAGGAAATTGTAAACTCAATTCCCCCGTCCATTATGGACCCCGTGGACAATGTCGTCTCAAACGATTGCACACAGTTTACTCGTTGGGAACCCGTTACTCAGGAAATAATTTTAAAATTGGTGGGCAATTTTAGAGACTCAAACAGCCCGGATATATTTGGCATGACCAGTAAATTTCTCAAGCAGGTAATACATCTCATAATTGAGCCACTGACTAAAGTTGTCAACATTTGTTTGGAGAGGGGAGTTTTCCCATCATGTTTAAAGACCTCCCGTACCGTACCCATATACAAAAAAGGCGACCCCAAGAGCGTGTCTAGCTATAGGCCCATAGCACTCGTTCCAGTAATCTCTAAGATTCTCGAGCAGATCATGAAATTTCAACTCACCAAATACTTCGAGGAACACGACATGTTCATGGAGGGACAACACGGGTTCAGACGAAACAAGTCAACCACAACAGCCTTACTTCAACTGTCCGATACTATAATGCAGGCCTTCGAAGACTGAGAATCTGTGGCTATAGCCCTGTGCGACCTCAGCAAGGCCTTTGACTGCGTCTCACACAGGGTCTTGCTGGGGAAGCTTAGCAAATACGGCGTGAGCGGCGCGGATCTTGACACCATCAGCTCATACCTGTCCGGCAGAAATCAAGTAGTGTCCATTGGAGGTGCTTCCTCTACAGCGCAGAATGTTGAACACGGACTTCCCCAGGGCTCCGTCATAGGCCCACTATTTTTCCTTATTATTGTCAATGACCTCGACTGCGGAGGGCGTTCACTCATCTTTGCGGACGACACATCTCTGATCGGACGTTGACGGACCACCGCGGCAGCACTGCACGAAGCAGATAGCCTCCTAAATACAGCCATATCCTGGTTTGATGCTAGTGGCCTTAAAATAAACCAAGATAAAACTCAAAAAATAAATTGCAGTCTTAGCCTCCAACCCATTCAACTGCACACAGCCCCCGTCAAGTTGCTGGGCTTCACCATAGACAGTAAGCTTAATTGGAATGAGCACACCTCTTCAGTCAGGACCAAGCTATCCCGTGTACTATTCTTATTCAGAAAACTAAAGAAACAGGTCACCACTTCATGTTTACTGACTGCCTACCACTCACTCTTTCATAGTCACATCAACTATGGACTGCCTCTGTGGGGCCACTCCACAGGATGCCAGAACATACTTATTTTCCAAAAAAAAGCCATACGCATCATCACATCAACCCCACAAACACCTGAACACTCCTACCGAACTCTATTTACAACGCTTGGAATCCTGACAGTCTTCAACCAGTACATTTTCTCCAGTCTACTGCACGTCAAGGAAGACCCAAATAATGTTCAAACCAGAAACATGGTGCACAACCTTAATACAAGATCGGCAGCTAATCTCGATATCCCTCGGACAAGGCTCTCAAAAACCCGAGAATGCTTCCCTCTGCTCGCGGCTAGAATGTTTAATAGCCTGCCAGAAGACATCAAAACTCTTACAGTCCCTTGTTTCAAAAGTGTCGTCCTCAAAATACTTAAAGATCACCCTTTCTACTCCCTCCGCGAGTTCTGGGATCATTTTGGGGCAAATCGACATCCACCGCCATACCGCCATACATGTAATACAGCTTAGTGCGCGTATGTGTTGCGGTCTTTAATTGACGCAGTCTATCTAGCTATGCTGGGCATTGACGCAGAACTGGTAATAAGGTAATAAGGTATAGTACCATTTTTTTTACTGATGCTTCAGCAATGCCACTATCAGTTTGAATTTTCTTCAGTTTATCAGAAACATTTACACTGTTTTTTATATGTTTCACAATTTCTCGCACCTTTTTGATTGTATTTATAATATCAGGATGTGAAACAGCAGCAGTCGTAACCAAGTTGATTGTATGGGCAAAACACGAATGTTTATTTTCAAGAAAATTGTCTGAACTACTTTGATCATATTTGCTCCATTGTCAGTTACAGCACACACGATCCTGTTCTTCTCGATGTCCCATTCTTGTAGAATGTTTTCAATTGTTTCACCCAAGTACTCAGAAGTATGGTTCGACTTCAGCTGTTTAATCGAAACATCAACTGAGACAATAAAAAATGGATAGTCATCCCCAAAAATGCCCTTTCTGACATTGTTTCTGTCCAAACATCCATTGAAATACTCACATGATGTGCTTCCATGATTTGGATTCTGACCCTGCTCGACACACTTTCGTATTTCAACTGAAGTTGGCTTTTTATGTATGATACAGAAGGTATTTTGTTGCCTTGGTATGATACAGAAGGTAATGTAGGTGCCAACTCATGGAATAGTTTTTTGAAGCCTTCGCCCTCAATCACACTAAACGGTCTGTTGTCTTTACAAATAAAAAACAAGAGGCACTGGACAATCTTAGAATGACGTGTGCCACCTACTGAATAGGCTGTTGCCTTTTTAAAATACTCTGTAATAGGGGAGGTAAGTTCAGATTGTTTACTAACAGTAGTTGTGCTTTTGCTTTTATTACTACCATTAATCACAGTGGTAGTGGCTATGTTTTGGCTTGGTTCTCTACTACAACTAGGCCTAGCCTTGAGAAAAAAGGAAACTTGGCCAACTGCTGGAATGGTGCCTTCTGAATCTTTTGAAGCGATAGATTCAGAAGACTTTAGTTGTTTTGTTTGTAGGAAAGAACTCACGTTGACTAACTTACCGTGATTTGACTTTAAATGTTTCATGAGGTTAGTAGTGTTGCCTGAAAACTTAACCTCATTCAAGCACTCCTTACACTGTGCACTTTTGTCACTTAGTTTTCTAAAAAAAGTCCAAACTTTACTTACAGGAGGAGCCATGGTTCATAGATTGATCAGAAACAGTAAATGTTAAAACTTAGTACGCAAAACACACGAGTATCGGAGTACAGACAGCAGCGAACCGCGGAAGGATTTTTGCAATGTTTCGATACCGTACTAATACTTTCACTACATTATTTACAACACGATAAAACATTACACAGGTTTAAAAACAACTGAATACATTGCTAAACAAGAGATTTTTTTACTTTTTGTCTTTTCATTCAAGACAGTATAAAGCTTTCTTGGTACTATTTTTTTCCCCGTCAATGAACGGGATTCGATACTTTTCCGATCCGATACGGTTTTTATTTATTTATTTATTTACGGTACAAACCATTTTACAAGAGAGTAAATAGATATGACATGCGATTTGAATAACTAAAATGTAGGTAAGTGTAATAATTCTGTCTCCCTTCGAGCTCTCTTCATGCTTTTTTAATTTGTTTTGTTTTTTTTCCAAGCAAATTTATTTAGAGCCAGATAAGGGAGGTACAGTGTGTAGAAAATCTAGCTTTATGATAGGAAACTAAATCTATGATGAAAAAGAACGAGAATAATTTACACATAATAATAACACAAAAACTATATGTACAATTGCCGGCGTGGTGGCTCAGTGGCTAAGGCTTCGGACTGCGGAGGGCAAGGTCCAAGGTTCGAATACCCACTGAGCCAACGGTCGGTACTTCACTCGTTGAATAAAGTTGACGTACAGGCCTGTAGGCCCATGTCAACTGGCGAGTGAAGTAAAAAAAAAAAAAAATGATAATAAAATTAGCCAATATAACACATGTACACGTTAAATGAGGAACCATCTACGTTTAACACAAAGTGAAAATTGAAATGTAAGTATTTGCTGATCAATGAACAGGAAGGCTGACTAACATGAAAAAGATTTACTGTACTTCATGTACTAAATAGATATTGAAGCTTAACAATGGTAAGATCTACACAGCACAACGACTTACGGACTAGATAACAACGATAAATATTGAACATGATAACATTATATAGAGTAACTAACCATGTTAACTGAAAATAAAAGCAATTTAATAGAAAACAGCAAGTAGAAATTTAAGTAACGACTATGGAAATACAAACATGCAAAAAAAATCAACGTAAACCTATAACTATACGCCTTATATGGTGTTCACTGTCTGCAAAGAAGTCCATGTGTGGCGAGAATGTTACCGAGCTGCTGAATCCGAGCCATAGTTGACTGCTGGGCATAGTTCGTTCTGTGTTGCCTTCGTACGAAGAGGTCTCTGGATCTCGTGGCAGATGGGAGATGGAAGTAAATCCTACCCAGCAGATCAGGGCAGTCGACGAGTCCGTTAACCAGCTTGTAGAGAAAGACAACATCTTGGACATCACGCCTGGTTTGCAGACTCGGAAGATTCATCATATCGGACATCTCACACAATGGAACTTCCAAGTATCGATATCCAATTCGAAACCTCACCAGCCTCAAAAATCGGTTCTGTATCTTCTGGAGACGGTCTCGAAGAGTCACCTGGTGAGGAGCCCAAACCACTGAGCAATACTCCAATAAGGGTCTCACATTGCAGCAGTAGAGAGTTCTCAGTGTTCGCAGCTGGGAGAGGTCTCTAGAAGAACGGACAAGAAGACCCAGCGCTCTACCAGCCTGCATGCAAATCTTCTCAACATGGGCTTCACTACTCAGTGAGGGCAATAACTCCACTCCGAGATCCTTGACGGTTGTTGGTCTGCCCAAAACATCAGCTCCCAACCTATAAGGGTACACGAGGGGAGCAGTAGATCTGTGGAAGGTAAAGGCTAGACACTTTTTCAAATTTAGGTCCATATTGTTATCTGAACACCACCTGTGAATGGCCAGTAGATCATCTTGAAGAGCTCTACAGTCCTGCTCTGATCTGATTGCGCAATACACTTTAATGTCATCCGCAAACAAGAGACAATCGGTGGATATACAGCTGGTAATGTCATTTATAAAAATATTGAAAAGTGTAGGCCCCAGAATTGATCCCTGAGGTACCCCAGATGTTCCCAAGAAGGCAATAGATGTTGACGAAGTGAACCTCACAGTCAGCTGCCGGTCTTGGAGGTAGCTGGAAAACCAACTTAGAAGTTTTCCATATGCATATAGCTTTCCAAGAAGACGCCGATGACACACCCGGTCAAAGGCTTTAGAGAAATCAAGATAGAGAGAGTCAACTTGTTCACCCCTCCCGAAGGCCTCCATTACACAGCTCTGAAATACGATCAAGTTTGCAGCCGTTGACCTGCCAGAGACAAAACCATGCTGTTGCGGGGTTATCTGTCTCCACAACATGGGACCCACAATTTTCAAAACCAGTCTCTCAAAAACTTTCGCTAGACAAGGCTGCAGTGCTATTGGTCTATAATTCGTGACATAGTCTATGGGCCCAGATTTATGTATTGGAACAATAAAGCTCTTCTTCAATACATCAGGAAAGACACCCGTTGCAAGATATCTGTTCAAAGCCTGTGCAAGTGACCAGCCAGAACAGGGCTACAATATTTCAATACAGACAAAGGTATTAGGTCAGGTCCATTGCTTTTATTCTCATCCAAAGTGTTTAAAGCGTCACTGACGTCCTGAAGCGTAACTACACATGAGGAGAGTGACCATTGAAATTCAGACTATCCGGACTGAAGTTGGCATCAGGTGGTGAAAATACTGAAGAGAAGTACTCAGCAAAGTATTCGCACATTTCAGAAGGGCTAGTCGTGTTCTTCCCTCCAAATCGCATCTTAGACGGATAAGGTCCTGCTCTCTTCGCACTATTCACGAAACTCCAGAAAATTTTTGGATTGTTAGGCAGCACATTTTGTACATAATCAAGGTATGAGGTAAAGCACTCTTTTTTGGACAGAGTCTTGCAAAGTCTACGGGTGCGATCGAATATATAATAGTCCTGAGGGCAGAGGGTTTCCTTATACTTCTTATGCTGTTTCTTTTTTAGGATAACAAGATCCTTCAATTCTCTATTGAAGGATGAACCAACATGGAAATTTATATGAACCGATTTGTCTTGATGGTGTGTTGGCTAGTACTACCGTTCTTACTCTTTCGGTTAGCAAGGAAAAGGCATCACTGACATTGCAATCAAAGTCTAAGTAAGAAAAGCTCTGAATAGATGCAAAGATATTGTTGATATTTTCTTTCGATACCCCGAAAATATCGGAAGCCCGATACCGATACCATTACTGATAATATCGGAAGCAAAGTATCGATACCAAGCAGTATCGCAAGTATCGCAACGTCCCTACATGGAGAGTGGCTCTTGTTTATTTTCTTGGTGGCTTTCTTAATAATTCTGTAGAATAATATTTATTTTGCTGTATAGTACAAGGAAGAGGGAATCAACACTGTATATTGATGCTGACCAATTTTTTGTATTGTCTAGTTGCAACAAAATCTAGTAAAAGCAGAATTTAGAGTTTAGTACTTCAGGAATAATTAAGCAAACTTGCATTCAACGTTTGAATATGTTGACATGTTTTAACCACAATTAAAGACTAAAAGAAGTCCTTTTTTTCTTCAAGACTTGGTTAGACATACATCAAGGCAAGCAGGCATACCTTGTAAGTATTATGTCCATATTATTTAGGTATTATATTCTTGTTTGAGGTAAATTGTTTTTAGAGGTTTATCTTTGCATTATTTAGTAACAGGCTACCCTATTCTGTTTTGTTTGACGTATGTCTTTTTTTAGTGATTTTGATTTTATTAAGAGTTAAGTTATATAACATAGTAGCGAAGTTTACTCATGAGGAAAATGCAACCAGCTCAACGCAGCGCTTGTAGTTGTTGTGTCGCAAACTTATATGAATTAAGTATAATTACACCACTTTTGATATACACAACAATCACTTGGGCTAAAACTGATTACCACACCAGTTTTTTGCTACTTCACTGCTAGGTTCACTAGCATCGCTTGGTTGCAAGTAAATCGGCTGAGCTTCGCTACTGTATGTTTATGTCATACAGTGATTGTATGTTTGTTAGGCCTATCTCCTTTTACAACTGGGCCTACTAGACTATCAACAACTTATGATTATTTTCACTGTTTGTTGTTAATGAAACAGTATTTATTATAGTAATAGCCTATTCATGTATGTTTGATGTTGTATAGAAATAGCCAAACTATGTAGTTTCAATAAAATGATGCATTGCTGTACATACCAATAATGAATATGTTATACATTAATATTTTTTAAAATGGGTAGTTATGAAGTCGCCACTTATTTAAAAAATTTGAAAACTGCCTTAAAAGGTTTGAGAATGGCTTTTTACGAACGTTACTTTTTGTTTTCGGAAACTACAGATTTTACTGAAAAAAATCCAATAATCCAATAAAAAAAAAAGTGAAGTTTAGCCCTAGTTGGTAAATACTAGGTGACCCATTATGAACTCTCAACTGCTAGCTAAGTGCTTCCTTTCAGCGCTTTGCAAGCTTTTTTTTTGTTAAAATCATAGGTAATTATGCACTTTCTTGCCACCTCTGAAAATACGATTTCATGTTGTTAAAGTAGTCAAATATGAGTTTATATCTCATGAAGAGTTTGATTTCATCCACAGAAAACTTGTTTTTTACCGAAAAATCGAAAAACTAGTTTTTTATCTGATAGTGAAAAAACCAACTTTTTTTAAAATCGTTAGTTTTCAACAACTTTTTTTTTATTTCTCATGTTTTTTTTATGCTGAAAACAAATTATATAACTGGTTTTGTAGTAAAATTATTTTTTCTGCTCGAAAAATGCATTTTTTTCTGACAACCTACCTTATCCTTTTTGTCTTATTTTCTCAACAAAAATTCATAATTTACGTTAAATTCGAATGTTTGGCCTCCATGACGGCCTGCCGGCCGCCACTCCGGCAGGAATGTAGGTGAATTCGGGTTTTGTGATTAATAGTTGTATATAATGATCGTGTTATGGCCGCTAATCGCAATTCGCCGAGATAGTAGTTTTTCTGTTATATCTTGAGAAATAGACCAAAATAGTTTTCAAATTTGTATTTAGCGCAAAAAACACATCAAAATAAATAAGATTATTAAATACCATTAAAATTAACAGAAATATGACAAAAATACTAAAAGTTGTAACATTGGTTTTTTTCAAATTTTTCAGTACAGCCAGACCCATTTCAAGCAAAATTTTTCAAATTTGTTTGGTGGCAAGTTTTAAACTGCATAAATATCATAAATAAAAATACTAACTATGCTCCAAATGTAAATTTTATCATTTCGTTTTTCTTCTCATGAACTACTTTCACATACTACCATCAAAACTTAAAAAAAAAAAAAATATATTGTCTAGAAAAGATTGAAAAAATTAAAAATGTACGTTAATTATAACTTATAACCCCCTCCTTAGGAGCACTAAAAAAAATTGTGTAAATAATTCCAAAATAGCCAGATTGTTTATTATTTTGTGTACTATAGTAATATGTTGTTACATTTTATATAAACTACTAGTTTTTTATTTGAAATTGTGTATTTATATTAAACACAAAAATGAAAAAAAATGTGCAAGTTACAGTATGATCATTGTAGGTAATCAAATAGTACACGAAAAAAATTGGAAAAATCAGCATTGAATAGAGAATAAAAAGCGATTCAGGAAAAATATTTATATTGTACCCTATAAAACATATTTTCATATTTTTTGTTGATGGAGAAAATCTGCTCTACGTATGCAAAAAAAGGTATACAAAAAACGTTTTTGGTAAAACAGCTAATTCACCTACAACTTTGTAATTTGTTTTGGTGGATAGAGTATTTAATTCTCTGCAGACTGACATTTGGTACGCCTTATTCCGTCTTCTGGTTATTGTTCAGGTCTTTTTATAAACATCGGCAATTTTACGCTGCCCAGACCTCTAGGCGGGAATTGAATGGGAGTTTGTTGTTGCACATTTTCCTACATTTATAAAATTGCATACAAAATTATTAAAAATCTAATGTATAGAACAGAACATTCTGCTTCGATCGATACAAAGTTTGTTACGCTTGCTTTATGATAAAAATATGTATTATTGAGTTTTACAAAAGAGCACGCGACGTGCTTACTTTCGCGATTGCTTATACGTTTGAAAATAGCACACGAAGCGCCAGGATTTGCGATCTAGGGTTAAAACTTAACATATTTCCGTCATTTTAAATGATTTTATAATCATCTTCTGTAAATTGATGTGTTTTTTTAAACTGAACATGAAGTCAGAAATTATTTTGTTCTATGACGTATTTCTTGAGATAAGTTATGACTGAAAAACTGCCTTTTTGGCAAATCACGACTAGCAGACATTTTGTGATCATTATAAACAGGACCTATTAACCTCAAAAAATAAATTTGCATACATCTTAGCCAAAAAGATGGTTGTCAGGCCCTCCGAGATGTTGAACACCTGAATTTAACGCAAACCTTGAATTTTTGTGAATGATGTGTAAGGTTAGGTTTTGTGTAAAGTGTTTTCATAGGTGAAAATGATTATTTTTTTCGCAAAACAAATTGCATAGGCCTATTTGTGTCTAGCCTGAAAAAATACAACAAATGAAAAAGTTTTCAAAAATAGCCTACAATGTAACATAAACATTTTAAATTAAAAAAAACCTAGTCTAACTCAATTTTAGCCACTTTGAAAAGTGATTTAAAATTTTGTTTGGTGAGAGGAAACTGCAGAGTTACCCAACAATGCTCTAGGTCTTAAATCATATTCTTTGTTATCCTTTTAGGGACTAAAAGTTGCTAGCCGTAGCCTGTATTTTTATGGCCTGAAAAACTGTATATATACGGTACCGAAAATGTTAAGTTGTAAGGGTTTATTTTAAAATTTTATGTCTTGTACAGAATTTTTCTCTGTATGGCCATATAAAAAGTATCAGTCAAACATGATTGATATGTCAATCAACAAGTAATATAAAAAAAAAAAAAAAAATTAATATGAATAATAAGAAATAATAATAAAAAATACCTACTGATATCACTTGAAGACTAAAATCAATCTCAGATTGAGAATTTACATAATATTGATATAAAATATGCTTTAGTGATTATCCATGCACTGCTCGGGAACCTGAGGTTACAACAATCTTATTGAAGAGATTTAATATATAAATAATTCAATTATAGCTGTGAATTTTTTGCATATTGGTCATAATTCACCTTTGAATATACAGTAACAATTTGTAATAGATCAAATTACAACATTTAGATTACAATTTTTGTATTTTTTAGCAAAAAACTGTCGGCAAGTAGCTTTAAAACACAAACACACCATTAAATTTTAAGAATTGATTAAAACTTCTATAATTTAATTGAATGTGACATTTGTTTTAGTCATTATGTTTCCAAATCAAAGTTTAACAACTCCTTCATCTGCTAATCCAATGAAAGATTTTGAAGTTACATCACCCCCAGATGATTCTATATCAGCTTTGGCATTCAGTCCTGCAACTTTACCACAGAACTTTTTGGTAGCAGGAAGCTGGGATAACAATGTAAGTACCGTATTATTATCTGTCTATTTCATAAATTATTAAGTAGGCCCCTATTAATGATTTTTTCTCAAAACCATGTATTTAAATTTTTAGTGTTAAACTATTATAAATTTGGAAGGTAATATTATAAATTTAGTTTTCTTGCTTAAATGACCGTTGGAACGAAACCATGTTTTGTACAGCCAAGTCTCCCACGTTATTCTTTTTTTTTAGTTTTTCAACCCCTAAATTCAACTCTAATTAATGGAAGTGTGAAAATATTTGAATTTTTCTGGGGTCAAATTGGTTAGATCTACCTTCAGTCCAAATTCCAAAATTTTACAACATTCCGAAGTGGGTAAACATTCATGTCAATCAGTCAGTCAATCACTGATCCCAGTCCAGCTTTATATTTGAGTGATGTAAGTAGATCTATGTACAATTATAATTGATATGTAATATCAAGTGTTAAGAACTATCAGCGGAAGCAGCTTCATTTTCTTCAAATTTGCTTGTAATTTATAAGATAAATAATGAATAATAATGAATAAAGTCAATTAGTTATCCAGTCACAATAGCTCATGTTGTGGCTTTACACTGTGCAGGCCTATATTTTAAATGTTACATAAAATCAAATAAATTTTATTTGATTGTTTATTATGTAATGTACTTAGTACCTAATTAAAGTTTTTTTTAAGTATACTTTTCTCTTATTTTGAAAATAATATCTGGAAAATTACAATCTAGGTCTTACTATTGACTATGTGTTATTGTCTATGCTGTTTAAGAAATTATTAAAATATTTATTCACTCTTCATTATTATTGAGAAGTTAGTTCTGAATAATTGAATTGAATGGAAAACCACTTTATTCATATAAGTATACATAGAATGGCATCAACTGCTTACATAAAAGTTAAAACTATAACAGTTTACACCTTAACATCACAAGATCTTACACATCGTACATTATAATTCAAATATAGGCTAGCTATTATAATTTGTCAAAACTATACAAATGCCTATCAATTAAAAATTTCTTTAAATTGTTTTTATATTTTTTGAGATTGACAACATCAGCTATCTCCTTTGGTAATTTTGTAATAAATTTCTTTCCTGCAAAGATGTTTTTTTATTAACCCATTGATGACTCATCATGAGATAACTCGTGCGGTCCGCTGAGACCCAAACCATGATCACGAGTTTACCCGTGATGCTGACAATCTATTTTAACAAACTATTATTTGACACTAAATAATATTATTTGTTCAATAATATGATATATTTAGTTTCTTAAGTCCTTAAACATTATTATTTAATGACCATAACTTATTAATTTGAATTTATAATTTATATTGAATATGTCAACAAAAACACTATTTTGACATTTCAGTATTGATGCATAACCTTGACCGTTTGCAGTAGGCACGCATTGTTTTGTTTAGGTGGTGTTAGTTTGTCAATTGCTATGACAGTTTAATTCAAAAAAAATATTGTAACTTAATAAATTACAAACATAATAAGGTTATTTCTTAGATTAGGGTTAGTTATAGAAGATGATCTCTGTACCGGGTCTTCTGACCGGTACATTTTTGGTTTCTCTACTTTGGTTTGCCAGGCTGCCTGAGTTTGCTCCTGCGCTGTCGACTTGTTACTTTCTTGGCTATTGGCTTAAGCCTTGGTCTGTTCCGTGGTTCCGGCCTTTGGTTCACGGTTCACCTGGGGTTTTTGTAGTTAGTTTCCTTCACCTCCTGTTAACTTTGTTATGAGAGGCTAGAAAGATAAACTTAACCCCAAAGTCCTTGAGATTGGATGTTTGACCCTTAGCCTGATGTCTTGCCGATCTTCTACCATTTTGGTCTGTACTGGCCTGGCTTGGGGACCATGTTATTAGAGTCACGCTGTTCCTCTCCCTCCGTGCAGCTTATGGGAGCCTTCTGTCCTTAGGGCAGTGCATTCCTGTTAGTCCCCTGCGGCTGAGTTGGTGGTAAATTGAAAATTTTTCTGTTGGGCGGAACAGTTTTATAGTAGGCCTAGACCTAAATGAAGATGCAAAGAACTGAACTATAAACTTTCTTCCACCACAGCCATTTAATAGTCATATATTTATTTTTAAACATTTGTTGTTAATGTTATTCAATGTTTAGTTTAGTTTTTATTCCTATTATTGTTTTTAAAATATTTATCTTTTGTTTAAAAATTTATTTCTATCTCTAGGCCTAGTTGTTAAGTTTTTATTTATTTGTGTGTAGCGTTAACGTGTAGTCTGGATTTTTATATAATTGGTACTTTACTATATTTTATTTTTATTTTCTTTATTTAAACATATCACCAAAAAGAGATTATTTAATAACATTTCTACTTTTCTTCAATTTGGAGCTACCCTGGGATTCCGGCTGACTCCCTGGCCTCGGTGGAATCATGGGATGTGGGCTAAATTGTCGGTTGTTTGTTTTTGTTCGATTTTCTAAATTTTCAATGTAAATTCTTTTAAATTTTGTTGTTATTTTTGCCTTTCTAGTAAATCTGCAGATAGGCACTTCTGTTGTTGAATTTGTTGCTTTCACCAAATTTGTATTCGAAATTTATTTATGTACATTATTGTTTATTATGTCTTTCATAATGTATTTCTTGTTTTTGAGTGTTATTTCTGAGATTGTGGCCTTCTGTCAGAAATTTAATCCTTTTGTAATAAATAGTTTTTCTCGCACAGCTGCCGAGTTGTGATTTACCCTCCAACTGCCGCCCGTGATCCTATCTCCTGTCTGGTTTTGAGCCATCTCCGGGTATCGCACGACTTCCAGTTTGGTGGGCGATGGATCTCAATTGGTAGCAGAGTGTGGTTGCCTTAACCCTTATAGTGCCGGGAGTCGCTGTGAGTGACGCGCCATGCTAGTGCGAAACATGCCAGCGTCGCTGTGAGAGACGCACCGTATTTGTTACACTACATCATTATTATTCATCAATCTGCCGCCGAAGTCATACCAGACAAATCGACAATAACCGCTGTCGTCAGTTTCACACTTTTCTTTTGTAAAACTGCGTAACTGATTCTGTAAACATTAGATTACGTCAGTAGTCAGTGTAGCTGAGTTCGTCTTTCGTGCCAATGTAGTGTATGGTTATAATGTTTTTTGTTTTTTTTTTATCTAGTTTGTGAACAATAATTACTTTTTATCTACCTAGAAGTTTATTACAATGAGTGACGATACACTTATTCCAGCAAAAGACAAAAAAACTTTTACTAACGTTATTAGAAAACGTAAATGATCCTGATACATCAGTTGCTAGCACTAGTAGGTTAGGCCAAAACAGTGTTGATGTAGATGACAAATTCATTGCTGATACAACTTCATCTGATGAAAACTCATATTTATCCGACAATGAGCTATTATTTATATTTTGTAACTATTAGAACATTACAGAGGCAAATCAACAATCCCATTTTTATTTTAGAAAAACTGCTTTAGTTAGTCTGTATGTTGCTGTGTAACCAAAATGCAGCACTTCAGTCATATTTTTATAAAATGAAAATGTTTTAAGTATGGTTAGTTAAATTATTTGCCTTTGTTCAGTTTAAAATATGGTTAATGAAATTATTTGCCTTTGTTCAGTTTAAAATGCTCTATAAAATGGTAATGAGAGAATAATTCTAAAAAATGTTTGTAAATATGTTATAGACATTTAAATTAGAAAAAAAAACTTAAAAAAATTTGTGGTAGCTAATATTTTGTTTTAATATTAAAATGTTTTTAATTAAGAAGGTAAACTATATTTCATTAGAAAGAGCACTTATTTTCCTTCAGTTAAAAAAAAAAAATTATATAAATATGAAAAAAAACCATGGATGCTACGTAAGTTTGTTTGAAACCTTGCAATTTCACCAAAAATGGCATGGCATTTTTCACATAGGAAATGTGAAATTGACCTGGCACCAAAAGGGTTAAAAAAAAAAAAACAACTTGAGATTTTCACTTGTTCCGCTGTTGGCTGGTGTCTCTTGTCCGTTAGTAGGTCATTGTTGACTGTCCTAATATTTAGTGATTTGGTGATGCGTTGGTTGCTATATCAAAAAAAGTATGAAAATAAATAAATAAATTTAAACTTTTCTATAAAAAAAAAAAGAAAAAATACTTAAGGCAATCCGCTTGGGTGCTTTTCTCAGTAGGATATCCGGGTGGATCGGAGTGGTCTGCAGCGCCTCCTGAAGGTTTTGTTCGTCGAGGACCCTGGAGTTGTCATTTTTTTGTACTGTTGAAAACTTTTCTGTTCAACAGAAAAGGAGGAATTAATTATTGAATTGAGGGTACGTGGTGTGACTCCGGAGGGTGATGTCATGAATCTCCGGAGATTGTTGCTGGAGCAGTTGTCCGGACGCCATGTTGCCACGTCATGCAGCTGGACTTCCATCCTGTATTAGGAGACTTGTTAGTTATAAATGACAGGTAGACATGTTACAGCTAAAGGCTGATGAATCATGCACTGTTACTAGAAATGTGATAAGAAAATCCTTCAAATCACCAAAATAATAGTTGGCTCTCATTTTCACGTTACATTTAGCTTGTTACATGTGAAATTTACATAATTGTAAATCCTGTAAATATTATTTTATAATTTGACAATCTTTTTATAGTTATAACATTTGAAAATGAAATGAAAATCTATTTATTCCTCCTTTATAACATATAAACAGAAATATATTACAAAATTACATGAAATTGGTTCCCTACATGGGCGGCTGCCTGTGTTTTTAAACCTGTTGTTGGAGGTCCAAAGCCCTCATGACAAAAGTTGATTAAAAAATAGTTTAACCCTTTGAGGACCAGAGCCATTAAAAAAAAAAAAAAAAAGTTGTCAAAATTTTTTTTTTTGCAAACAGTCAGTTTTGTATGCGAAAAAGACCGCAAGAAATCTGCGTTTTTGCAAAGGTTTGTAAAATTTTTTGTATTTTTGTCAATTTTTAAGATATTTTAATAATTCTTTTACCAAAATGATTGTCATTAGTTACTCTAGCAACTAATAAGGGTATATTGCTGTTTGATTGACATAATAATATACCTACGCCGGAAAAAAAATAAAAGAACCAAAAAATAAAATAAAATTTTGACTTTGTGTGTCAATAGAAAAAAATCAATAAATATTTTTACTGTGGGAAACTATTTTATTCAATTATAAATGTTATAAACAAACTATAAAACAATCAAACAAAATGAATAAATCACCGCACATAACCTTCTTCACTTGTTTACAAGCACTCACGCACTGCCCACTGCCACTGTGAGCGCTAGTGACGTGATGGAAACACGGAACAAAAAACAACCAATTAGTATTTTTTTTAGCTGTTCTTTTATCGAAAACATTATCAAGGCACTTAGTAAGAAACCAAAGACATTTAAAACAAGATACGGGATCATTCAATGTACTATAGAAAACATACTACACAAATTATTGCCCGCTGACGATATATCGTCAGTGGCGTTTTTCGCACTGTCGGCTGCTGACGATATATCGTCAGCGCGGGGTTTTTCGCACAAAATAGTACTGACGAAATATCGTCAGTTGGTCCTCAAAGGGTTAAATTTAGATAGAAAATATGATTGATTAACTGGTCAATAATTCCACAGTACTAAACCTTTTCACCTTTTCACTTTTCAAACACTGTATAAACACTTCCAGGCGCACGATTCGGCAACGAAATGCTCAGTTAAAACTACTTTTGAAGTGCTGCCCGAGGGGATTTGCTTACATATGAGCGAACATCGATGTCTGTTGAATTTTCATATGATATAAAATAGTTTTTTAATTAGCATAATACGTGTTGGTATATATACAGTACAAGTAAACGTCACACAACACAAATTTATTACAATATAAGCACAAAATGCACAAATATACTACAATACAAGCACAAAATGCACAAATATTATGGTGATCGATTTCGGTGAACCACGCTCACCTTCCTCAGACCGGAGGGATTCACAAAAGAATGGAAAACGGTGTTCAACAACTCAATTTATAGGCCTATGATCACGTGACCCCATTGGCTGGAATCGTCAAAATGGCGGCTGCTGTGATATTATTGGTTAATTCCTATTGTCTGTTACTTCTCTTCTTTTATTCGCTGAAAATACATTATTAAAAACTATTTCGGAATCAAAATTAACCTGTTCATTCATTAATTTATCACGATCCTTACATTTTTTTATCGTGCTAATTGATTTATAATCTTACTTTATTTTTCAATCCAGTATTTTTGAACCGTTTTGGAAATTAGTATGATCAGCCATGTTTAAGATTGCAAGGGTTTAAAAAAATTACAACGGAAAATGTTGTAAAAAGAGTAAAAATTCTATAATTTGGACAGACTACAAACAACAACCTTATTCACATGTGGTTAAAGTTTCACTGACTTATCTCAAGTACTTTTTGTTTTGAAATTTTTAAAGTTGAGCTTTACTCCAAAAGTGCTAAAATTTTGAGTTTTGGTATTCTACCTGCTATAAAAAATTCTTAGTCTTAAAAAAAAATATGCAAGTTAAATATTAAGCTTAATTTTGATGTACAACACAGCGAAATCGAATGAGTATTTATTTTTTAGCAGAGGTTCAAACTCGAGTACATTGCTTTTTGAATCTGACAGTAGTTACTAATTTTCATTAAAATGTGTAGTGTGTTTCGATTTATTCCAACTATTTACTGTTTTTATTTACTTGTTCTTTACTATGTATTGAACCATTTCTGAACTTTACAATTGGTGTATTTCTGATGTAGAGATCTTCCTTAACAACTTACAAAAGGTTTCAAATCTATTTATCTACTTTCTATTTAATCCGAACTTTCCTAAAATGTTTACCTGGTTTCCTGTACTAATTAGTGTATTCCTTAAAATTAATCATTCGAATGATTGTATATGAGCTACTTACACGATATTTTGACATTATTCTATTAATTAATCATACGATTGTGATTATGATTTTAATCATGATTACTGCAGGCTCAACCATGATACTGAGGGCTGAACTAGAGAGCACAGAAAGTGACTAGTAATGCATACTTGGCAGTTTGCCCTTGTATACATACACTAATGGTCTAAGACTATATCTAACATTAGGTTTAGTTTTAAATAACCTGTTTTATTGAATTGATCAAAATTTAAAGTTAGACTATTAAATGGATTAATATTGAATATTGATAAATGATAGTAAACTCTATTCATATTGTAAAATGGGAAAGAGCTGTTTGTGTACATATTTATATAAAGATTAGCAAGGATTTATATGGTGAGCTTAATTTACATCTTGACCTGCATAACTTTTCAAGTATGCAGCCTTGTATTATTAAATTATGGTCAGTTAAAAATACTTTAGAGCTGAACGTTATGTGGCATAAATGTCACAATAGTTTTTGTTCAAAGAATACAAGATGAGATTTATTACAATACACACTATAGACAAGCCAACCTATTAAAAGCACTGGTGTAAGAGAGGCACTCAGTGGTGTAAATGAGAGAGAGAGAGAGAGAGAGAGAGAGAGAGAGAGAGAGAGAGAGAGAGAGAGAGAGAGAGATCTGTTCTTCTCCTACTGTGTTATTACATTTAGTTGTTGATGGAAACTAGGTAGATGGCGAAGTAGCAAGCCCCACCCATCACACAGTATCAGTAATTATTGGTTGTTTTCATCAACACTAACAAATCAACCCTAGAACAAAAAAAATTAAATCATTATTTAGTGTTAAAATAACAAATAATTATCACAAATAATAAGTTTAACGTACCTTTGTCGTCTTCAGTTACAAAATCCTATTTATTGGATTACCGGTTTCGGAGCAAGAACTCCATGGTCACATCCACTGTACGTTGATAACTTACCGGAGTTCTTGTTCCGAAACCGGTAATCCAATAAATTAACCTTATTATTTGTCATATATATCAGCTCAGGAGGCTTTAACAATGAATAACAAATAATTAATCATATTAAAAATAAAAAGAAAATCAAGTAAAATTATACAAAAGCTTACAACTAACTTCAAAATTGTCATTGATTTTTGGGAAGATGTTAATGAAAGTGGAAGGGCTAAGATCTTAGCTATTAATAGAAAATATCAATTTATTCAGGCAGTTAATGATATTAGAATTGTGTTGTATCTTAATTAATTAAAATCTGTTTTGAATAGGTTCGATGCTGGGAAGTAGAGCAGACAGGCAAGACTATTCCCAAGTCCATGCAAACAATGGCTGGCCCAATATTGGACGTTTGTTGGAGTGATGTAAGTTAAGTTTTTATCCTTAACCATGTAAGACAATTGCTCTTGTTTGTATATCAATACTAGGTCAATAGTAATAAGTAATAGGTTAATTTTAGCACTTTAGTCAAATAAATATTGTTAAGTTTACTATCATAGCTAATCAACAGTGTCATGCTTTGTAGGCCATTTAAAACTATCAAGGGATGAAGAACAACAGCAATGACAGATTGTATTGATGGTTTGTCTATGTATTTATAATGCCAACAGTCCTTTTACATTTTGGAACTAACTTACCAATACATCACTGATTCCGGAACTTCACCACTCTTCAATATCAGTAATTTTCAACCTATTCTATCTCAATTAATCTTAAATCTTTCTGGTTAGTTAGCATTACAGATTTAACTTTTTTTATTTTGCTGTAATGGATAGAAAAAAATTACTAATTTATTTTGTAATTTTTTATTTGGAGTATTATTTTTATATTTAAAAAAATATTGTTAAAATGTAGATGAAGATATGGGTCGATATAGAAAGCAAATAAGTGTGGATGAGCATTGATGTTGTTATTAGTCTACAATATTTGATCGGAAAAGTTTATGATGCAAACATAGGACGGATGCCTAGAAACCCAAATATACAGTGTTTGTATGAATGTTTTAAATAGAAGGGAATCTATTTTTAATTTAAAAGAATTAAAATCTTTTAAAGAAATTATTTATTTATTTTTATTTATTCTTAAGACTCCGACCATCAATATTACAATATGACTATTATGAGTTTTGTTTAAGCAATGGTAATCAGTGAATTAAGCTCAAGTAAATTATAATAAAAGGAAAATTGCCATAACACTTAATGGTTTACCTTCATTGTGCATTATGTAATGTTGGGAACGGCGGAGGACGGCGAAAGTCCTTATGAATGAAGAGTAGCCAATGCATTGTTCATACAGATTATAATTCGTAAAATTAAAGAGTAAAAAATGTAACTTCCAAATTTTAATAATTATTTATAGAAGCGAACAAACAATTTGTATTATATCCTTTCGTTCTTGATACAAAATTTTAATCTAATTCTATAAACTTAAATTTCCTTCTCATTTCTTTTTCAGATACGTTTATTAAACAGAAAACTATATACCAGAACTTCCCACCGCATTTCTGATTTCTATGAACTTATTTTAAAGAAGACAAGAAACTATTGGTACCATTTCATTTGATCTTTGATACAAAAGTTTATCGTAATTCAATTAATTTCAATTTCCTTCTCTTTTATCTTTAGTTTGTAAACATTTTTCAGAACTACCTACAAGCACTAAAGCCAAACTCAACAAGAACTGTAACGAAAGATTTTTGTGCTTGATTGAACATTAACCCTTTTAGGACTGGACCCTAAAATGGGTTTTGCCCAAAACTGCAGTACCTATTTTTGGACCTCCTCAAAACTGCACTTTCTAATCATGCTGTTTTGAAGTGGTTCAAGAAAAAAATCATAACAGATGTATTTGTTGTCCTATGATTATGTATTTGGTATCAAAATCTTCATTATAAATCTGCCTAACTAAGTGCAATAGAAAATATGTACTATGTAAACTTTCCTTTTTGCATTTATAAAGTATGAAAAATAAAAATATTATTTTTTAAAATTGTATAGCTATGTAGGAAAAAACAAAGAAGCTTTTAACTGTGGGAAAGCATTTTATTTTATAGAATATTTTGTTTTGTACATTTATATCAAATTTTAACCCTTCACACGTGGAAATTATTTTATCCTATTTTAAAGTAACAAGTAATTATGTAAAAAAATTAATTTTAACAAAATGTGAAGTTAACTTTTTATGTTTTCATATGAAGGAACATAAAAAACATAGATTTACATTTAAAGTTACCATTATAATTTTTAACTCTATTTTATTGTAGATATACAATTATAGTAAAAAGTAAAATTATAAAATTTGTCTAAAATTTGAGAGTTAAAAACCATTAAACAGTACTTGTCGTTAAATTTACTATATTACACTAGAACCTCGCTTAACCGATGTATACGGACCGTGATGATGTCGGATAAGTAAAAATGTTAGATAATAGGGAATTGCAATAAAAACACGAATTTTGTTATAACTAAGTACTTTAATGCATTTTACTAAGAATTAAAACTTTAGTACCGTTTAAACAATTATTAATTTGGGTTATAGAACACAAAATAAAACTGATAACAATAAGAAATGCAGCGTAACAACATTTCAGTACAGTATAGGTCTAATTTATAAGTTGCAAAATACAGAGTTATTTAACTATACTTAAAATGAAAGGTAAATGAACAGAATGTACTAAATATAAAATTAAATCATTATAAATGAACTTTATACACGAGTCTAAAAATTCACTTCTTATAAGTAGTGTACGCTACGCTACAACCTGCGCTAAAACTGAATGTAAGGTCGGACAGTAAGCAACTAAATTACTGTATCTGCTCATTCAAAAATACATTAGCTGACCAGTTACTTATTAACAAATTAACCAATTTTCGTTGTATAAAAACCAGTTGCGGTCCCGACTATCTCGGAAAATCAGATGTTTTTTATGGTGGCGATTTTGGGATGGGTGTGTCGGTTGAAATGGAATTTCGGAATGTTGAATAACAGCATGTCGGATAACGAGGCTCTACTATATAATAACTACAACAAAATAATTTAAAACTAGAAAGCAAAGAATAAGGACGATAAGTGATGAAAACAATGTGCTTGGTTGGAGCGACAGACTGGAGATATTTTCGTTTTACATGTGTGCAAAGGCAGGAGACGGTGCTGTGTCCATGCAAGCTCTGATTGGCTGGCCCACCCCTTTTCATTCATAGACGATTTACGGTTGTGATAAGCTGTGGGAGATAGCTAAAGACATGTATAAGTTAATGCTGCACTCTAGTGGAAGTTTTTGGAACAGAAATATTTCATTTAGGATATATTCGTTAACCGCGTATGAGGCAAAGTAGAGGCTGGCTATATATTCGTGTGCCGCGTACAAAGGGTTAACTTATTTGACTACAAATAACAAAGTTATATAAATTTGTTATGTAGCTGCTAAATTAATAAAATAATGATGTAATTAGACATAATCAATAAAACGTCATAAAAACCATAAAAATAATTGAAGTTAACATGTTCCTAGCTTATTTTGTACAGAGTGGCTACTCACTGGGAATTTCGGGAAAACCGGGAATTATGCTTGAATTTTACGGCGCCTTGAAAAAACCTGGAAATATGCTTGAATTTCGGTAACCATCGGGAATTCTCGTCGAGCGAGACGAGAGTAATCCGGTGACGTCAGGAAGGTTCAGACTTCAGGGCTCCAGTTAAACTCAAGTGATAAGTTCGGGAAACATCGTCAATCATCGTATGATAAGATACGAGTCGACTCGGCACATTGATATGTTCAAAATAATACGCATGGAATAGTTTGACAAAACGGTTGCAACCGAAACAGTTTTGACGTCGAAACAGTTGAATGAAGCTGTTGCAGATAATATGATAGCTTCACCCACCGCATTTTGCCGAAACACACAAATCAATCCAATGTCAAGCGTCGCCTCTTAGATTTGTTGACATTCTGTTGCAACTTACGCTGCAGGTTAAAGTTGCGACTAAACTTTTGGAGTTATCGTTTTGTTCTATTGATATCCGATGACGCTCACTGTTTGCTGTCTGTTCTACTGCAGCTATTTGCAAAATTTTGAAATGTTTTGGTGCCGAATTATTGTTTCAATGAAACTGATGTGTTCTTTTTAAATAACGAAAATACATCGACAGCAGGCTGGGCTGATGCATTTGTTTTGTTTACTTTTACCATTACCGGCAACAACAGGTGGGCAACAAGAAGAGATAATGTGAACGGCGTGTTTTGTTAATTAACCTTCCAGTTTATTTATTCAGTTATTATAAATAAAATGCAGAATTACTTAAACAATTTATCGTTGATAAAAACATTAATATAAAGTTCATTGGCTGTTGTTTCAAGTGTGGAACGTTTTGTATTGTAGTTTATTGACTTAAAGGCCTACTAACTCTAAAATCGTAATTTTTGACAAACTGTTTTAGTTTTGTGTGAATTATTATTTATTAAAACCAACAAGGTTATTATGTAGTTTCTTGCCACCAAACAAAATTTGAAAACTACCTGAAATGGGTAAATAATTGACTACAATTTCGTGAGAATTTTTTATTCTGCGGAAATCGTTTTTACCGAATAATTCGAAAAAACTAATGTCATTTTAGTATTTTTGATATATTTACGTTAGTATTTTGATGTGTTGTTTTTGCGCTAAATACAAATTTGAAAACTATTTTGGTGTATACAAATTATTTCTCGAGATATACCTAACGGAAAACTACTTTCGCGGTGAATCACGATTAACGATCATTATATACATCAGATTTTAACCACAACAAACTGAATTCACGCATACTCCTGCCGGAAAGAAGGACGATAGGCCGTCACCTCCGCCAGGCACAATAATTTAACGTAAATTATGTCTATTTGTTGAGTAAAAAGTCACGATAAGTTCGGTTATGTTGGGTTAGGTCAGTAAAAAGTGTATTTTTCATGCCGAAAAAATAATGTTACCGGATAATCCAATTATAAATTCGTGATCAGCATAAAAAACATTTCGCGGAAATTACGCATTTTACCGAAAAATTCGGAAAACTAATATCACAACTTATAGTATTTTTGACATATTTCTGTTAGTTTAAATAGTATTTTAACCATAGTTTTTTTTTATTTTGATGTGTTTTTTGTACTGAATAAGAATTTGGTCTATTACCATTATTTCTTGAGTTATAACGAAAAACTACTTTCGCAGCGAATCGCGATTAGTGGCCATTACACGATCATTATATATAACAACTATTAATCACAAAAACCAAATTCATTTATATATCCGCCGGAGTTACTGCCGCAGGCCATCACGGAGGTCAAACACCTGAATCTAATGCAAATTACGAATTTTTGTTGAGTAAATAGACAATTAGGAGAAGTTATGTTATGTTTGGTTAGGTAAGTATAAAATGCATTTTTCAGGCTAAATAAATAATTTAGTTTTTTTCACTATCAGATAAAAAACTAGTTTTTTCGATTTTCCGTTAAAAAAGAGTTTTCTCTTTTTTAACGGATGAAATCAACCTCAAAAAACTCACATTTCACCACTTTCAACAAGAAATTGTATTTTCAAAGGTGACAAGAAATTTCATGTTTACCAAAACATGTAAAATAAAAAAAAAGTTTAATTCCCAGTAAGAAGTACGTTTGTGTTGAGTATAGTCACACTATTCAAAATGGACTAAAGAAAGAACTTAAGAAACATGGTATTGAGTTAGCGTTTCGCACTACCAATAGACTAAGAAACATCTCGTCTGTTAATAAGAGAATAGGTGACAAAACACAAAAAACAGGGGTCTACAGGATAACATGTAAAGATTGTCCCGGCAAATACGTAGGTCAAACAGGACGGGCATTTGAAACCCGCTATAATGAACACCGGCCAGTTCCAAAAATTGGAAAACAAAAGTCTACTTTTGCCCAACACCTTGTTGATTTTAACCATTCAATGTATGACATAAACGACGGCCTGGAAATTTTACATTTTTGTCACAAGGGTAGTAAGTTAGATACGCTGGAGGAATATGAGATTTATAAAATGCATAATGATGTACAGGAAAAACAACATATCCTCAATGAGAAGTTACAGTTCCAATCGCACCCTCTCTTCAATACAATTTTGCAAACAGGAAAATCAGCTGGCCACCGAGCTGATAATATTAGTGATAACGGCAGGAGGGCGGACGATCTGACGTAACACTCCAGCCAGTCTTCTACCAACCAGTGCCGGGTCGGGATGATAGCGCTATCTAAATGTACTTTATGTTCGTGTCACCGTGTGTTCTGTGTTTTTAATGTTTAGTTTTATGTGATTGACGAGTTGCAAGCTTTGAAAATGTTGTGATAGCAACGAAACATGTCAGCTTAATAAAGTGTTTTATTGGATTATTGACGGAGGTAAGAGTAGCCTAGTTTGTCAAAATAATAGTCCAGGGGCCATAAACATGAATTTTAAAAAAAGTTGTCGAAAAATAACGATTTTTAAATATGTTGGTTTTTTACATACTTATCAGATAAAAAACGAGTTTTGTTCTCAACTCATCATGTTATTGATATAACAGTAATTAATTAAAGCTGGGCCTATCGCAAATAGTCCGTAGGCTTATTAGTAAAAATTGTATTAAAGTAAGTTTATTTATTTATTTATTTATTTATTTATTTATTTATTTAGGCATATCACTAGATTTTGAGCCTACTTATCAATGAAATAAAACATTTTAGGTAACTGTTAATTAAACCTAGGATACTTTTGAAATAATTTAATTTCTTTATGGCCTACAAGATTATTGACATGCCTAGCTATAAAACATGTGCTTTTTTATGTACGGTATTGTACTATAATGACTGATTACGTAGATTCAGAAATATTTTCCTCTGTAAGCCTGCCTTGAATTTTGTTTGAAACCCCTTGGAAAAAACCTTGAATTGTGCTTGATTTTTTTTTTACATGATTGAGTAGCCACCCTGTTTGTAGAATATGTATTAGATGTTTGAAGATAAAAAAATGTCATAAGTTACTGTTTATATCATACAAAAATATATACACTATATATAGATGTTTCACTTGACGACTATTTACACACATGTTAACCAAAGTTTTTATACGCCATTATAAATACTATAGGATCACTCTTCAATCACAAATTTCAACACAAAAGCGATGAAAGCAAACATAAACACAGCGTATTCACTAACTTTTTAACAACAAACGAACAGATCGACAGAATGTAAACAACTAGACAGCTAGTGTCGGGTGGCCGGCGGCGAGTCAACGCCCTAGTCACTACGCAACCATCAGCTGACAGCGCCAATCATTCTAGTCAATGACAAACAATTGTTTTGGTTGCACAAATACTTGTAACTTATAGTATATGAGTTAACGTATGTAACAAAAATATATTTGCAATGGTAACATTCTTATACTTTGCTTGAAAACTACTGAAATCTCAGCGTCCAGAAAGCGACTGCTTTGGTCTTCAGCGTACTTATTAGTCATCCTAAAATCGACCGCCTGGGGTCCAAAGGGTTAATTAACTGTTGATTTTTCATTTAATTCTTGTTCAGTTGTGAACTATTTAAAATAATTCATGAAGTTGTAATATCCTTATCATTTGTACGTTACAGGATGGAACTAAAGTCTTCATGGCCTCTTGTGATAAGATGGTGAAGTGTTGGGATCTAGCCCAGAACACAGCAATGCAAGTTGCTGCACATGACGCTCCTGTGAAGACTGTACATTTTGTTAAAGGCCAGACATACTCGTGTATAATGACCGGCTCGTGGGATAAAACACTTAAGGTAAGACAAGTTAACCCCAACTTTTATGGATAGAATTCGCACATTTTATTTTATGGTGGATTTAATTGAGATTACATGTATTTTAGATGAAAAATATCTGGAAACATATACCACCTCATTTATTGTCCTTATATGATATTTTTGTGTTTACTAACATACTTTTAGTTTTTCTATTGTATACTGGAAAGTTTTTAAGTATTATATTTTCTTATTTGTAATGTATGGCAGCAACTGTTTATTTACAATGTAGTAAAACTGAATGTTTTGAGCTGAACAATATATATACTATGTTTATTTTAAAAATTTCTTTTTTTTTATGAATTTGGCCATAAATGGACCGCATACAACGTTAGATTTATGGTTTTTATTTTTCTTCATTTTCACTCCTACCACTTGTCTTTTTTGGTCTTGGCTTGTCTTCATCATAAACTGTGTTTAATAGCAGTAGCCTGAAGCAGCTCCTGTAATTTATTTCTTCTGAAATACTTATTTTATTGGCATTTTTCCTTCATTGCTTCCATCCATGCTTCTGTTTTCTTCAATAACGAAAAATCTTTGTAATCCATATTTGTTCCATTCTTTTTAAATGTCCTTACTTTTTTTCTATTAATTCTAGTGGCACTTATTAAAGTATTCTAACATTGTTATGGGATAATGTTCCAAACCCGTCAAGCTAAATTTAGTTGGACTCCCTGTGATTTGAACCTGTGAAGTCATTTTCCAGTAGTCCCTTGCTAGTCTCTTACATTGCTAACCGTAGACTAGCAAGAGGCGCCTATTGGAAAATGAATAGTAATTAAAATACAGTGGAATATTTAATAAGTCCAAAAATAATTGCAAAGAAACTATTTTATTATGTCATATTTACACACTCAATAATTCCATAGCATCAAGAAACGTATGATTCATAAACATTAAATAGTATATTCATTAAATTCCTAGCCTAGTGCCCTTTCACCTAACCTGTTATCTAATACATACAGTTTTAGACATCTCTTGCTCATTGTATATGTGTTAATTTTTATCTATGTTTTTAAGAAAATCTCCATTTCCCCTGTTAGTCCATATATTTTCCCTCTTTTTCTCTGAGTCTAGAATGTTTCTTAGAATTTTCCTCTTATCTGTTCTAGTTCCGTTTATTTTGTATTTCTTCCAAAAAAGCCCTATTTCAATTCTTCTATCTGTTGTAAATGTTTCATTTGTCTCCAAATAAAATGAGAAACCATTTTTTGTGAAACTTTTTATCTTTTTAGTGAAATCTTTTACCATTCATTTTACAATAACAATATAAGAAAATTCCCACAGCATTTATATTTATATGCCTAGAAACATAATTTAAAAATGAACATATATACAAAAATTCAATTTAAAATAAATACGTACGACGTTGTGAGCAAGAGCAGCTGACTGAAGAATCTGTCTAGTTCTGTTGCGCCACAGCCACCTAAATTAATGTTCGTTGTTACTTGCACGCTTTGGTTGACTATATAAAGTTATTTAAATATACTAGTGTGATAAAGCAGTTCTTTCTGAACATTGCAATATAAACATATTACAAGTTGAAAAGTAATATATTTTTATAATTTTTTCTAAATGTCATAAAATTTGAAGTCAGATAAATTTGGAGATACTTCTGACGTCTAAAAAAATCAGACGCTGGGAACAAAAGGGTTAAATTCTTGAGATTTGTCTCTGACCATCTCCCTAGTTACCGCGTTATTCTTACAGGTCAATAACCAGATACAGCCAGGTAACTCTTCATAATTTGTCTAATATTCATAATTTGTCTTGACATCAATTGTTTTAGACAATTTGTAACTGAATGTTTTTAACAGTAAATGTAAGATTTTTTTTACTTTGTTTTGGTGTTATTTTATTAGTGTCAACATTATCTTTAAAATAGTAGTGTTTCTTTTACATCTGAACATTTTTGAAAAAAGTTTGTGTTTTTTTCATACTGAAATCTGTATAGCTATTGAAGTATTTTTCATAACAATAAAATTTGTTCTATGTCCCAGATAAAATTTAAACCTACATTTATAAACAGTAAATGATGAACAAGTTACAGTTAGATTGTATGTATTTTTCTTTTGATATGAAAATCAGACATTGCTGTTTGAACAAAAAGTGACATTTTACTTATAATTTTTTCTCCTCTACAGTGGCTACTTACAGTTAATAGGTCTAAACTAATCTGAAAAGTAAATAAAAACGATCTTGGATAAAAAATGCTGCAGAAATTTCAGATGAAGCAATAAGTCCATTTTGTTCAAATACGCTTTGATAAACAGCCACTGACCTCATTATTTAACCTCTCTATTCAAATAAATGTAAGAAATAAGCTTCATCACAAACTTAAAAGTCATTTAAGTAAAAGCTTACAATGTAGATTGGAATTTAGCAGTATTATAATGTCCAAACACAATTACAGTACTATGATTGTAAAATAGGTACATTTGTTCTGTCCTCTTCATTTTTTACAGTTTTGGGATACCCGTAGTCCAAATCCAATGCTGACTATACAGCTGCCAGAAAGATGCTACTGTGCTGATGTGGTGAGTAAAAGTATCACTAACGTTCTCGTGTTCAAGTTGAAAACTACTGCAGGCCTATTTTACTTTTCTATAAAAATGTGGCTTTCTTAACCTCTGGCACATTAGTAAAAACAATTTTTATTAATTAGTTTCATCCACGTTTTGTATGTTTACTTTCTGGAATTGTTTATATTGTCTACTATAAATTATATGGAAGACTAGGGGACACCCATCATTACTTCGTATGCCAATCTCGACTCGCTGCACTCGTTACACCTCGGCATGTGACTTTTGACTACAAATTAGTAGATTAACTGTATAAACATAAAATCACAATATTAAATTTATTTACATTATCTCACTTACACTTTTGTGTTGCTACCTATTTATTAAAATAACACCGGATGGTATTACTTAGCCCATTTCAAACATCTTCAGTCCATTTATTTTTGTTTAACAGCTGAAGCTGCATCAATAGGATAAATGTTAAACATACAAAATAAACATGTTTATTTATTTACAAAACAGATGTTTTTAATTTACTAAAATCAACCCAATGTTGTCCTTATAGAACAATCTTTTAGGGGCGGTTTCTACCCCTTGGGAGTATTCTGTGAATATGAAAATACTTAAGTTTTCCTATTTAGCCTACAACAAACATTTGCACAATATTTGAGCTTGGTAGGATTACGAGGGAAAGTTAATGATGAGTGAGTGAGGATTTTCTTTTTTATACATAGAGAACAATTTATATATATATATATATATATATATATATATATATATATATATATATATATATATATATATAAACAATCCGATATAGGGTGAAATGTTAGTAAAACCTCTTCAAAAACTTTGCAAGTTTAATAAAAATTTAGATTTAATATTTATTACATTATAACAACAAACTAATATGAAACACCTTACCACGATATTACTACAGTATAAGATACAGTAGTGAAGCTTACTCTTGAGAAAAATGCCAACTTCTTAACGATAGGGATCCTAGTGGTCGTATCGCAGAGCTACGGCATCTCTCCGCTTACTGCGTCAGTTGTTTGCTATACCACTGCTATGATCGCTAGCATCACTTGATTTGCAAGTAAAACGCCTAAGCTTTGCTACTTTGTGTTTGTATCATACTTTGATATTACATAGTTTTTCTTCTCAGTTAATTAAATAAAGTTTTTAACAAAGGTATGCTTTGCTCTACCAAAATTCTCTTTTAGGATTTAAATTTACTTTTCCTCAAGAATTTATTTATACTGTTTGTTAATAATTATTGGGTAATAAACATATTCTGATATTTCATTGTAATATAACATTTTCAACTTTTTACTGCTTTATTTGTGTTACATTGTACCACATTTATTTGTTTATGTAGTAAAGCTAGTTGTTATTCCTTTATCTAATATAACTACTATAAAAAAAGTAAAAATCAATTTTTTACGTTGAAAAGTTGTTTTATAGTTATTGTTAAAATTATTTATTTTATTGGACAGAAATAGTTAAACAGTCATTAAAGCATACAACAAAAATAAAGTACAGTGTAACCCTTGGTCTTCCAAAACCCCTGTAATTCAGGCTAAAAATAGTCCCATTTTGTGAAAAACTAAAAAAGATTTTGTGATTTTATTGTACAGTACATAATTTAGCAATACTAAAAATAAAGGCCAGTATTATGAAGTACAGTAAACCCTCTCGTATCTGAACCTCCGATAATCGAACCCTGTGCGGTCAGGAGGAAGATCATATGAGTGTTCTCTCTCAGGACAGAAGTCAACAGACAGGACCTAAACAGTTCTGCTTGCTAGGTCAAAGAAATTTTATACAAGTTGTTCTCTCATGACCAATTACGTAGTTAGTACAGTAGTCCCTCATTAATCCGACACAATTCAGACCAGGTATGTGTTGGATTAGTGAAAAAGCCGGATTACTGGAGTTTAATTGTAAAACATGCTTAAATTACATAATAGAATGTATATTGTAATTAAAAAAGTCAATTTTTACAATACAGATGTACAATAGTTTCAAAGTAAGAAAAGTATGGTACACCAGTTGAAACGTGTTACGTAACACTCTTGCATATGAATCAAAAACAAGTTAAAAATCTTACAACAATTGAAAAAAATTAATCCTTTAAAACTTTGCAAAAAAGAAAAAATAGTTAAAATAAAATGTAGATATTGATAAAAATAAAAAAATAGTAACATTATTAAGAGTTGTCTTGTGCTAACAGAAAATTATCATAAAAATGTATTTTTCAATTATATTTCCTATCATTTTTTAATGCAATGTTTTGCATTATATTAATAACATGTCTAAACAAAGAAACTAATATATTTACCTCACTATAAAAAACTTTCAACTATTATACACTATAAAACTAGAAGCATAATAATTGTCATGAGATATGAATTGTAAACAGAATGGAATTTTGCCATGGGGTGTTTTTATCGGGCAGGAAGTGATAAGAAAGGGTCAGGATAAACAAGTGTGGGGCTCAGGACGATCTTCCTCTTTACTGCATTTGGAATTCTAATGTTATCTGTTCTTTCAAGTGCTAATAATACTGATAAGGAAAAGGCCGACTGTGGGCAGATATTTTCTGAGGAAGTTATTTTATTTATCTTACGGTCTGAAAAAGTTATTTCGTTTATCTTTTGATCAGAATTTGTCGTTTCATTGTTCTGTTTATCAGCACTTTTCACTCCTGAAACCTTCCTGATATGAAAGCTATCTCCCCCTTTGGTTTTCTGGAACCAGAACTGGTTTTGGTTCTTTTATCAATACGATAGAACCGGCCGGATTACTGGGGGGGCCGGACTGGCGCAGGGCCGGATTATAGAGGGACTACTGTACTGCTTGTATTTTACATTTTAGAATTATATGTGTTCTATATATTATAAAGCTTGATGTAGTGACTTCCTCACTGATATGAAATATTGAGGCACTTCCCAGCATCCTACCCCCATCATGTCTATGCAATTGAAGCTCACTGTCTCAAACCTCCTGGCAAATTCATAAAAATGTACTATTTTCACTCTTAAACAAGATTGTGGCCTTTTTTTGCCCCTAAATGGATCTAATGTATTTCCTTAAGCCTGATTTCAAGAAGAATCCTTTGGCCTGTTTGCTCTGCTGTTAGCGACAGAGGATTGTTTACCTCCTGTAGTAGTTTAATCCAGCAAATTGACATTATAATTAGTTGTTTGAAAATCCAAAGGAGAGATGGCTTTAAGGCCATTCAGGTTAAATTTTGAGCACTAGGCCTAGGATTTCAGTAGCAATGAAAGGAAATGAAAGTAGCATACCTGGTAAAGTACCTAGAGAGCCATTTAGGAGCAAAAAAAGATGCAATCTTGTTTATGAGTGAAAAAAGTAAATTTTCGTGAATTTGCCAAGAGGTTTCAGACAGAGAGCTTCAATTCAAGTTTACAGATGATGGGAGAAGGATGCAGAGTTCAAGTTTTAGGTCATTCAGAGATTGAAACTGGGGTTGAAAGTTCCATAATATATACTCAGCCACTCCTAACATGGAGAACTGTCGTTCTGCAGTACAGATGCTACAGTTTGTTTATTTTTGGTCCTCTCTGGGTATTTTCTTTCTCCAGTACCACCTATATATTGGAGGCATTCTATTCACCACCTGGGGAGGATCTCAATGGGGATATTAACAACCTCACATAGACTCTTACTAAATATATTTTGTAATTATATTTTTTTGACACAATTAGTCTATTGAGTGCTGAAGTCACTCTGTCTGGTTGAAAATTCGCCAATCATTGAATTGTAAATGTCAGAAATCATAACAACATTGTGTTATCATTTTCTTCTGATCAGAGTGTTAGAGTTCTATTTTAAAATGGTGTCAGCTCAATATGTCAATGATACTAATGATTATATCCTTCTAAATAATGTTAGGTATAATAATTTTATATTAATTACTTTAATTTTTGCATCTGTATGCTGATGTTTTAAATATTTTATACCTGTAACAATTATTCTCGTAACAATAATGCTAGGGAAATATGGTTAACAGATAATACCACAATTTATAACAATAAAAAATGTAATATTTTAATAAGCATTACAAAAGGGATTCCGTAAATCAACGTATACATATGGAAAATAGGGTCTCAGAAGCAAGCCTGTAATGAGGATTTTTCATAATTATTATTATAACCTACTGTCATTCATAATTATTATAACTTACTGTCATCAGTAGAAAATCTCTTAACCAAATTATTTCTATCTCCAGTGTATGATAATTGTAAGCATTAATCAAGGCCATTTCAACCAACAATTTGCAGTTGTTCAACTTACTGACTGCTATGTAATGATCATTTAGCAACTGTCACAAGCCATATATGAGTAAAAATAATATGCTATGAAATAAATAATATATATATGCTATATAAAATAACAATAAACCTATAAATAAACAACTTTAGTGCACAGTGAGGTGCATTATGGATGTGCCACTGAGTAATTAAAGTTAGTCTAGGCCAATGCCCGATTGATAGTCAGACTTTGTAACGATGAATCGATCATTGCTCTTACGTTACAGGAATCATTAAATAGATTATGTTGTATAATAAAGATTAAACAAATAAAATGCTAATAGAAAAAACTTGTGGTTAGTACATAATTATTTTAAAGGTTTAAATTACTTCCTGTTTATCTAATCATAAATAAAATTTACAAAAATATAGATTTATAAATCAAATATTTTAGTTTATAACATTTTATTGCAGATTGCATTAAATATGGCAAACTATTTTAATATTGAATTTCTAAAATTTTTACTGCTATGTTTTGTTTTTTAACCCTTTAACAGCTGAGTTTTTGATCAGCTGTACAACCGCCCCAACCAGGTTTTTTAAAGGCAAAATAGGTTTTTAAACATATGTTTGTATTTAAGCCTTGAATAAATAAACAAGTATTTTATTTGAATCTTTTAATTTTTTATGTTTTGAAGAGTGAAAGTTACCATATTTTATAAAAATAAACTTTACTTTTTAGGTACAGTTTAATCTTGATAATCCGACAGTTAAGGGACCGACGGTGTGTCGGATTAAAAAAAACGTCGGATTACCAAATGTCCATTGTAATTCACGAGAATTATGATTTCTAAGATAAACTGAATGCACTACGTACACCCTGCTTAGAATTTCCGCGCTATCAGCCGTGATAAAATGAGGCTGACAACACAATTGAATAAATGTAAGCAAAGAAATTGTACAGTAACATTTGTACAGTAACACAGTAAGGTTTATTACATACAGTATTAAGTGTACAGTACGTCATCTGATGTGGCGTCGGACTACCAAACGTGTCGGACTAGTAAATGTCGGAGTATCAAGAGTGTACTGTACTTATTTAGGTAATAAAGCAATAAAACATATTTATTTTTAAAATGAACATACAGTAAGAGTACTTATAAAATGGTTATTACAAAACATTATAATCACTAAAAATCTAATTTTATATGATAAACTTACTCTAAAATTGACGGAGGGTATGGTATTCAACCATACAAGGACGGATGGAAAGAGGAACGTCACATTCTCTACACATGAATTGTGTGTCCTTCCTCCGTTTTGGCTTCAGTTTCGAATTACCACACACATGGCAATATCTTCAAGGTTTTTGATTTTATGGAGTGGGTGGCATGGGCAGTAAGAAATGTCTCTGGATGAGTCTAAGGGGTGTTTCTCCATTCGAAGGACGACCACCTTTTGGATTCGTCCTGAACTGACAGTGCCTCTCAATAATTTGCCTTACTAATTCCTTGCAAAAGCAAGCTAGTTGAGAATGGCTTGTATTTGTCAGTTGCATAATATGTGCATTTCTCACGCAACGTCAAGAAAAAAACGATAAAATAATTTCTTATACCATTACATTGAATGGTATAAGAAATTATTGTAGTCTAACACAGCCAATGGCTTTAGTATCAGTTCACCAGTTGAGCGACCAATTTTCCAGAATCAGCCATTACACTAGGATGCATTGTCGTAAAATATCTGACTTCACGATAATCCTGCCAACGTTCATACATCATGTTATCTGTACAGAAAGTGTCAGTACTGCCCCTAACTAGTTTTGACAAATGTTTTGGTAGTCCTTGACGGTTCGGTAAACAAGTACCACACATGTTTATTCTTTTGTCAAATAGCTCTTGCGCTAAAGATGGAGACACATACCAGTTATCTAGGTAAAGTTTGCAACCAGACTGAAAATTATGGTTCCATCAGAGTAAGTACTATCTGTCCTGTCATGCCTACTTTGTTATGTAAATCAGGAAAGCCAAGCTGAGTCTGTAACTCTAGTATGGAGTATGGTAAAATCGATACAACAAAGCCTGTTTCACAATCTGATAAAATAAATAGTTTTATCCCAAAGCGGGCACGCTTAGAAGGTATATAATGGCAGAAAGATAATTGGCCTTCGAACAGACATAACGTTTCATTTGTAGCTACCTGCTCAAAAGGTTTGAATTTTGATGAAAAAGTCTTTTTCAGGGTGCAGAAAATCTGACTAATTTTGTGAACTCTACCAATTGTTTGTGGGTTTGAAAGATTTGATTTGTTGAAATGAAGTATTTGTTTGAATCTGTTCCTTCTCATAACTTGACTAAATATTTTGGTTTTCATGATAGGATCAGAAAACCAATAATCTTCTATTTTATTCTCCCTAACATGAGACATAAGAATACAGAGTGCAAAAAAACATAATAGTTCATCTACATTTGTTGGTTTCCAATCTTTTAGCGCATTCAGAAGTTTGCTAATTACATCAGTGTAGTAAGAATTTGTTTCTTCTACTATATTGTCGGCACTGGTGGCGCAGTGCTGTAACCCAGCTACATGGGGACAAAGTGTTTGGGAGATTGTAGGCGATAGGTTGGATGCTCGGTTCTCTTAATACCGACATGGCGTCCGCTTGGTGGTTGCTATCGGCGTGGACACTACTAGAGAAGTCTGGGGTGTCCATGTTGGGTGGTAATCATTGTGCGGATGTTGTGTGGGGGAGATAACTGAGCATCAGGCTTGTCAATTAGCTGAAAATCAGACCAGCACTACGTGGTTCGGATTCCACGTAAAGCTGTAGGTCCCTTAGTTGCCCTGGCTGTTGGGCTATTAATAAATTGCCCTTTCTGAGGAACAGTTGAACTCAGTTAGTAACCAGACTACACTCATCTACACTCATCCTACACTCATAAAACCATTCATATTCGCCTTAAAATACGCACAACGTTGTGTCGGCGTCTCATATGTAAGAATGTAAGAATATATGTCAATAAATTTATAGGAAAAAGTTCAAGAAAAAAGTCTAAATTAGAATAATTTTTAAGAGTTTCTTTATCAAAGCCAGCTTCAGTTCTATCAAATTGAAATATATTTGGTATGAAATCATTATCATGTTTCCAGGGGACTACATTTTTTTTTTTTTTTTAATTTTTTTTGGAAGCTTGGCACAATGTAAAACTTTTAGGCCTATTGGTCAAACCTTCCAATAAGCCTAAAAGTTACATTTTTGTTATTTATACTCCTACCTTCATCAGATATATCGGGCATGCTCTCTGAATCAGTTGTAGGTCCATCTCCAGACGGGCCTGAATTAATGTTTTCATTTACTTTATTTATTGAACTGTTCACTGTTGAAGAAGAAATGTCTGAAATAAAATCACTTTCACCGTTATCAGATAGTTCATTTAAGTCATCACGACTAAAATACTCGTGGATTTCATCAACACACAGTTTACGTTTTGCCATTTCACTTTGTTTACATTCAGCTATAATGCATTGGCGGCAAACAGCATTTGTGCCAGCTGGCGCGACTCGGAAATTAAATGCACGCAGTGATGTAACCACCTGGAATCAGAAACAAAATACACTACGAAAAAGACCGAAGTTTCCTGAATAGTTCCGTAACAAACACGAAGTAATATGATCATCTATGACACCACTGCGCCCGGAAATACGATCCCAATACACACGCTTACGTACATGCGAGCGTGGCCCACGGGCAGGACATTGCGTTGCTCGCATATATGTGAGCGTGGTCGTTAAGAGGCTAAAAGCTCTTTTTATTGTTCCTAGTGATATAACACCAATATAAAATTTAAAGTATCATATTATTAATATGTTGGTATATTTAGAGAGGACATCAGCAAACTTACCTTAGAAGACAAGTTCACTAACACCAGATTAGTAGTAATATATACAAAAAAATCATGTAATCACACAAGATGTATATGTTGCTACTATTCTGGTGTTAATGAACTTGTGTTCTAAGGTAAGTTTGCTGATGTCCTATTTCTCCATATACAGGGCGTTTCAAAAAGGACTTTACAACTTTGAAAATTCATATAAATTTTATTAAACAAGGTACAGAGCTGGTTTTGGTGTTATTTTAAAGGAAAAAACTTCCAAGTTTTTTTACCTTAAACTAAAGATGTTCTATGTGGCTTCCGTTGGTTATTCTGCAGACATCCCATCGGTAGTCGATTTCTTCCCAGACTCGCACTAGCATTTCAGGTCTAACTTGCTCAGCAGCAGACGAGTCCACTTTTCACTTAAGTGGCAAGGTAAACACACATAACTGTAGGATTTGGGGCAGCGAAAATCCACATGAAACATTACAACATGTTCGTGATAGCCCTAAAGTGAAAGTTTTTTGTGCGTTGAGCAAGAGGAAAGTGTAAGGCCCCTTTTTTTCCAAGAGAGAACCATCAATGGGATAGTATACCTTGATATGTTGCAACAATTTTTAATACCACAGATCGATGAGGATGACCGAGAACGAAATGTTTTCTTTATGCAAGATGGCGTACCACCACACTATCTGACTGACGTCCGGGATTTTCTACATGACCGCTTCCCAGGTCAATGGATTGGCCGTGATGCGCCAATTGCATGGCCTCCCGGCCAATTGCAGTTCCCCAGACCTGACACAGCTAGATTTTTTCTTCTGGGGTTTCATAAAAGATATGGTGTACGTACCTCCTTTGCCGGCCACCCTACCTGAACTTAGAGCAAGAATTTACGCTGCTGCTGAGCAAGTTAGACCTGAAATGCTAGTGCGAGTCTGGGAAGAAATCGACTACCGATGGGATGTCTGCAGAATAACCAACGGAAGCCACATAGAACATCTTTAGTTTAAGATAAAAAAACTTGAAGTTTTTTCCTTTAAAATAACACCAAAACCAGCTCTGTACCTTGTTTAATAAAATTTATATGAATTTTCAAAGTTGTAAAGTCCTTTTTGAAACGCCCTGTACTAATTCCTGGCCTAGTGCCCTTTAACCTAACGTAAAATTATTAATATATTGAAAAGGTAGTTTTTTTTATTTTTGTATCTACAGTGATATTATGTCAAATATTGTATTAAAATTTATATTTTGTTAAACACAATTGGTTTAGCAAACATAAAACCATACCAGAAATAAAAAGTATTATGTTAAATAAAATTTCTAAAGCTGTAGATCCTTGATTGCACCATAGAGCCATGTATGAAAGCCTATCTTAATAAAGGTTTATGTATGTAGTACACCTACATACCAAATTTGATAAAAATCGACCCATCCGTTTGGTCTCTAATTAAGTTCATACACACACACACACACGCACGCACGCTCACGCACAAGCACAGGCACAAGCGCACGCACGCACGCACCCCACACACGTACATTAAGTATTGGCCCACCCACCCACCCATATGTGTACATGCAGTATTGACCCATCCACTCATAAACGTACATTAAGTACTGGCCCTCCCATCCATCCATACACATACATTAAGTTTCTTGTTGTTTCTTATAAGTATTAATGATTTGCCTTATTATGTGAATGCTCAAACCATACTTTATGCGGACGACACAACTTTTTTTAGTCTTAGTGATGACCTAAGTGAGCTAAATAATTTAGCATCTGTCTCCCTTCAATCTGCTAATACTTGGTTTAAATTAAATGGATTTTTATTAAACAGTGACAAAACCAAATCTATAAATTTCATTCTTAAAAAAAAATAAATTTTCTGATGTTTGTGATAACAGCTTTGTTGATACTGTAAAATTTTTAGGAGTTTATTTTGACAAGTCTTTAAATTGGAATGTACATATAAATTTTATTAGTAAAAGACTATCTAGGGTGATTTACCTATTGTTACGACTAAAAACTGTTGTTCCTGGGAACTATTTGAGAACTGCCTATTTTGGTTATTTTCAGTCGATAATTAGATATGGTTTGGTACTCTGGGGAAATAGTTCAAACATACAAGGTATACTTATTTTGCAAAAAAAAGCTATTAGAGTATTAAAGGGATTACATCCTACTGAGCATTGTAAACCTTATTTTAAAGAACTTGGACTACAAACTGTCATCAACCTATATCTTTTTGATGTTCTCATGTACGTTTTAAACAATCCACATTTACTCACGCTAAATCATAACATCCATCACTGCAATACTAGAGGTAAAAATGGTACAAATATACCATAATATACCATTTTATCGTCTAAGTAAAACTTTAAGTAGTCATGTTGTTATATCACTGAAGGTTTACAATGTCCTTGTGCCAATGATTAAAAAGTATAGTGTAAAAATCTTTAAAAATAAGTACTATGACTGGCTGCTCAACCATCCTTTTTATCATATAGATGAATTTTTTAATATGCGTGACATAAAGTTTTAAGACTAAACATGATTATACTCTAATGCTATATATAAGACATATGTATTTAGCCTATTGTGTATTAATTAAGTAATGACTTGGCTGTTTAGCTGCAATGTGACTTTGTCAATAATTTGTAAAATTCTTATGACAAATAAAGAAATTTGATTTGATTTGATTTTGATTTGATTTGATTTGATTTGAAATTTGATTTGATTTGATTTGATTTGATTTATTAACATCAATTGATTTATTATCGGTGCAAGTTTATAGTCCCCGATTTCATTAACCAATATTAGCTAGCATTACCATAATGCATAGTTAAATAGTCCATAAATGCCCCAAACCATACATGTTGAAACAGACGAGCGATCTAACGTGTTGTACTATGGCCAGGTACAGCGCCAAGGATAGTCAGTTTGAATTCAACATGGGCTGGTACTTTTTACTGTGTAACATTGTAATAGCCTTGGTTTGTAGCACAGTGGTGTAGAGCCCACCTTAGATGAACAGTGTCCGACTTTGGGGAGGGGTGAGAGTTGATGGGGGCAGTGTTTCTGTCATAGATGCACGGAACAACGTTTTTTTCCTACTTTTTATTTTTTATAAGAGGAGGGGGATATGTATTTAGAGTGTAATTGAATCTATATTTTATTGAATAAAAGGATGACAAATAATCAACTTAAAAACACTAATGGATTTGTTAATAAGACAAACAATAAATAAATTAAATTTTAACATTTGAAAAACAACAAAGGACATGCAAAATATTTTTGTATCAAATAATTTTTATATAGATTTTTAACAATGAGAAATAAAATAGAAGTAGGCCTATAAAATCAAAAATAAAAACAACAAAACTTAATTCATAAGGGTTGAATTCAGACTCAGGGATTTTATTTGTTATTGTTTACAGGACTACCCAATGGCTGTAGTGGGCACAGCTGGTCGTGGTCTCATCGTTTATCAACTGGATGGCACACCCCGTGAGTACAAACGTGTTGACTCCCCACTTAAGTATCAGCACCGCTGTGTCGCCATCTTCAAAGACAAGAAAAAAGCTCCTACCGGTGAGTCTTTCGCCTTCAGAATTGTTGATTTGTTTATTACTGTTTATTACTGATTGGAAGTATTATAAGTAAATATTGAGATTATATTTTTATTTACTTATTTATATTACCTTGACATAATCTAAATAAGGTACAAAATTATTTTTGGGACTGTCAAACTTCGAAATATTTTGTTGTGGCGATTAAAATATTTTAAAAGCAGCTATAAATTTAATATCAAAATATAGCAAGTATATGAATATTTTAAATAATCTAATAAACTTAACAAAGTAGCTTCAGAATCCATGCATTTATAGTAACAATATAAATTTTACATTGGACTCACATCTACCCTGATGGTTGACAAAACCAATCAGTCACTCTAAAATAAAGCTGAATTGGGGTCACTGATTAAATTAATGTTTTCCCATTTCTGATTGTCATAAAATTTTGAAATTTGGGAAATTCATAAATTTAACTCTGTTAACCTTAGAAAATTCAAAAATTTTCAATTAAATAGCGGTTTTTTGAGGTGTTGAAAATCTAAATTTTTCTATATGAATAACATGGGCAACTTGGCTGAATAGAACATTATTTTCTTCTAACAGTCATTTAACCAATAAAGTTAATGTTAAGATACATATATGGCATATTGTTTTATACAGGTAGAATAGAAACTAAGACTATAATATAAAGACTATATATACATGGTAATTCAGGAGGAATAGTAGATATTTTACAGGGTGACAGGGGACATTGAAAGAAGCAAAAAAACTCTAGTGCACCCATGGCCTAACATGTTTAGTTTTCTCTAAATCTGTCTGTATGTGATTTTTACAAATTTATTTATTTTTTAAACCCTTTAAGGTACATGATTATGTATCTTATTCAAACTTTGCTGGATTATGGACCTGTTCAGTCCACATTACAGTAAAAAACATTGTTTCTCTTACTTACCACATATCAAAATGACGGCTTTAAAATTGTTAAAGCCAAGTTTCACAAAAACTGTTAATAAAAATTATTTTAGATAGTAAAATGTTACGTTATTTTTGCAACCCTCCCTTGTACTAAACAAAATATTGCTGGACCCATCGAGGGGGGGGGGGTGCAAAGGCACCGAACTCAGGAGGACGACACAGAACAAAAAACACAAGTTGAATGGCAGAAATATTGTTTATTATGTGGAAATTAAAAAAAAAATTAAGTTCTAAAGTATTTAAAAAAATATTAAGTGACAGAAAAACAAACATTTATGAACAAAAGGGCTGGTTTACCGTTTGTGAAAAGCTAAGATACTTATCAAAAGTTACAGAAATTTATAAATATATTAGATGGCCTTGAGGCAATATAAAAAGACAACAAGATTATAAAAAAATCAACAATAGAAAATCAAGTTTTAATCCAAACGTGTATAAAAAAGAATTAGGCCTAATAACATTTTTATCAAATAAACAGATCTCTGAAAAATATAACAATAATAAATAAATAATAACAGTGAACACATACAAGAATAATTAAATAACAAAATACATGAATGAATAAACTACAACAAGAAAACAATAACTACTAATAAATTAAATACATAACTACAGATAGCAAAAGGACAAAAATTTAAATCGCCAGCTGAACTTATGGTGTCTCAGGCAACAAAAGAAATTTGGAAGTTTTGGCCAATTTTGAAAAGTTAAAAACAAATTAAACAAAGAAATTAAATTAATAACTATGCCGAAATCCAGTGGGCTAAACTGGACGGCTCCTAATGGGAACTACAAAGTGAATAAATAACCAAGAACCCCATTCTTTAAAAGAAAATTATAAACTAACCAAAAAAAAAAATATATATATATATATAAACTGAATAAAATTAAAATAAAATCTAAATATATATCTCGCTTTAAAATAGAAAAATTCATTGTTATAAAAAAAAAGTCTTTCCACAAGGTAAAGTTCACTGATGACAAATTTCTACACATAACAGGTGACACGATCTTCATTACAAGGTCATAGTGGAGGCAAGGAACACAGAAAACAAAATCAGGGAACACAGAAAATGAACACAGACACAGAAAGTAAATTAAACAGAGGAAGTCTGAGCTGTCCAAGGGAGACGATCGTAATGTGCAAACGGCACATTTTGTACTAAACATAATGATACCAAATTTTGGAAAATCAGACAGCAACAAAAATAACTAAGCAGTTTTTGTTGTCTAGTGACTACAGATATACTCTATACAATTATTATGTACAGCTGATTATACAGATATTATATTAAATCAGCCGTTATCAATATTGATGAATATTTATTTATGAAATCAGCTGTTTTATGGCATTATTGTAGCTTTGTTCAAGTTTATAGGTTGTTTAACATATTGTTTGTTCCATTTTTTTCAATGGCTTCTACAGTGTTGTCGTCAAGAATATACTGACATGGTGTTTGGGTATGGTTATTGCAATGGGAATAGGATGGCTGCTGTTGCTGAATACTGTCATTGTTTTCCGAACCGCCATGTGCCTGATTTCCGGTCATTTGCCAGAGTATTCAGTAAATTGTCAGAAGAAGATAAGTTCACAAGTGCTAGCATTTTATCGGAACGAGATGACATCCACAGTTTAAATGAAGAAGAAGATTTCCTCACTGCAGTGGAAAGACATTTTTATAATGCCATCAACATTCATTATAAAAATAGCTCATCCCTAAATTTACCTAAAACCAGGGTATGGAGAACACTGAAAAAAAATGGCTTGCATCCTTATCTTATAGAGTGCTTGTTATGTTTCTCTTACCTCTCGTGTTTTAGTTATACAGGGTGAGGTGGGTAGGGAAGTATCCCTAATTTTGAAGGTAAATTATAAAAATAACAAAAAATGTTAGAACAAAACTTTACTTTAGCTTCAAAAGGGTACAGCTGGAAGTTAATTTTAATAATAATTTTATTTTGATTTAAACATCATTCAATTGATATCTCTCATCAGAAATTGTTGGAGCATGTTTACATACCGCTCAGAATTGACGGTAACCAACGATTGTCCTCCTCGAAGAAATAAGGCCCAATTATGCCTCCACTGCTGATCGCACATGGAACGGTCACTTTGTCATTGTGTAGAGGTCTCTCATGAACTTGCCAAGGGTTTTCACCACTCCAATAACGCTCTGTTCATTAACAACTACAGAAATGTAGAAGTGCGCTTCATCACTAAACAAAACACGTGCATCATGACGCAAGTCAGCAATGAAAGTTACACACAAGCCTGTACTCGTGTTTGCCACTCTCATTGTGTGAGTTCTTGAACGATGACCATCTTGTATGGATGGAAGTGAAGTTCTTCATGGAGAATACGACGCACAGTACGATTAGATCATGCAAGAGCGGATGCATGCTTGTGGTTAGAATGCTGAGGAGACTGCAAGATCGATCTTCTAACACGATCAATGTTTTCTGGAGTTCGGACGATCCTCTGAGCCTCAAACTCTCTTGCACTACACTGCCATGTGCACGGAAGTTATCTACCCACAACAAAATGGATTTGCGGTCAGGAACAGGGTTGCAAGGGAGAATCCGATAACGAGTTCACAGCACACACTGCACTGCAACAATAAAATTATTCTAAGAAAAATATGTCTTGACCGCAAAAGCGTGTTGCTCATTCGATCAAGCCATGTCTACAACTTACAGCAGTACTAACGGAAAATTCCATTGCCACAGCGTCATTCGAGCTTCACTTCTCCAACACATCCCCACTACTTACAACACCGTCTCAAAAGTAGGGATACTTGCCTGTCCCACCCTGTATGGGGTTTTTTTTTAAACTAAATATTGCATTTAAAAATAAATATATAAATACTTTTTATTGTGTTTTATTCTAACTTTCAATAAAATATTAGAAATAAAATAAAATTTGCAACATAAAAAACTAACTTTTTGGGACACAAGTTGAATAGAATAACCCACTCAATGGGTTACATCCACTCAATAGCTTCAATGTGAATTGCATAGATATATTCTACATTCCAACCTCAACACAACCACTGCTTAAATTATGAAGTAATTGATCTTAAATTGTGGAAATTAGAAACTTTTCTAATAATAAAGCCCATAATTTGGCTTACTGAAGAAATGTATTGTAATTCATCACAGACTTAATTAATTGTTACCATATGTCAGACACATTGATGAATGAGTATCATCTAACAAAGTTTGGCTATTGTCTATTCATTTATGATTTAATTACCTCAATGTCTAAATGTGTTTGCAGGCTATGCTTTGGGCAGTGTGGAAGGCAGAGTAGCTATACAATATGTAAACCCCACAAACCCCAAGGACAACTTCACCTTCAAATGCCATAGATCCAATGGAGCCCAGGGCGGTTATCAGGATATATATGCTGTAAATATTGACATTATTAATGAATGTTATAATTTGATTGTGACAAAATTTAGTGATTATAAATAATTGCTTATTTTGAAAAAACATGTTACATATAAATTGTCTCTAAACTTAAGGAGATAGATTAGTTATATATGTTTAATATTAGTTTATGAATATCGAAATTTGGCTGTTGTTGTAAAAATAAATATAGCTTCCCCTTAATACTCTTGGTTATAATCATGTAAACAACATATTATTTTAAATTTTTATGATAAAAAAAATAAGTAAGTGACTGCTATTATGTATTCACATGTTGCTTCAATTATACTGTTGCTGGTGTGGTGGCTCAGTGGATCAGGCTTGGACAAGATCCAGGGTTTGAATCCTAAGCCAATGGTGTACTTCATTTGTTGATTGAAGTTCACGTACAGACCGCAGGCCCTTGTGAACTGGCAAATGAAGTTCATGCACAGACCGCAAGCCCTTGTGAACTGGCAAATGAAGTTCATGCACAGACCACAGGACCTTGTGAACTGGCAAATGAAGTTCACACACAGACCGCAGGCCCTTGTGAACTGGCAAATGAAGTTTAACCATATAACTACAGCAACAAAAAATAGTAGAGTATTCGAAAATATATTGTAAAATCGCTAAAGTTAGTATCCCTTAACCACATTAAGTGCAAGCCCATTGTAGACTGATCCAGTTGGCAATGAGTCACTAGTCAATGCATTTGGGTGAGATAATTACTTCTAGAATTTGTAGAACATGAAAACGTTATCTCAACCCAGTAGCTGCTTTTCCCAGCACCAACAGAGACACTTATTGTTCGATCTTTCTTGTCAAACAAATAAACTTTGCTTTTTCAGGGTGTCTACTGGTCACGAAAAGTCATGAAAAGTAACGAATTTTTAAAGTCGGTCATTCGGGGGGGAATTAGGGAGGCATTTGGGGTGAATTGGGAATTTTGCTAAAAGTGTTCTGTGGCAAATAATTTCGCCAAAAGTATTTTTGTTTCTCATCGTTTTCATTACGATGTTGTTCTAACCATAGTCTTTTCTACGATATAAATACTGTATTGAGGGTGAAGAGAACCAGCCAGCTCTTTGCCTACTTAAAATTATCGTACTTCTCTATCCTCTATTCAGGAAAAGAGAATAGTATAATGTATTAATCAGGCAACCGTTCTTCATCATTCCCACTCAAAATATCGTACGTTTGCTACCATTAGTACAGTATGCAAAGTTATGCGTTCTTTCTGTGTACAAACAGAGTCAAAACAGTTTTGTGAATTGTCAATATTACAAAATGTTTTAATGTTATACATTTATATAATTGTGCAATCCATAAATTTAAAAACGTTTTAGTTACTTTTGTTTTTTTTTTTCATGGATGAAAGTGATTAACTTTGTGTTTTACAATATTTGAATTCACAATAGGCATTTAATATTGAAATGTTCTTAGTTGCCATATTCTAATTCTCCATTGCTATACAGACGGAAATAAGAAAATACAACTCGCTATTTGCGGCACCGGACCGGATGTTCGTTGATCGGTGTTTGTTTTGTTTATGGTCTGTTATACCGTTCGTTGGATCGTAATTGTTCAAAGGGGTGGGCATCTAACTGGCGTGTTTTAGTGTTTAGTTGTGCTTTAAACTTTATATTTGTTAACAGAATTTCGTCAACTTTATAACACTCTTCTGAGTCTTAAGTTACTAGGCCTATTATTACAGTTAGTTTTTGTTAGGCCTAGTGTTTGTTTTTATGTGTATAGCAATTTTGAACTTTAGTACGAAATTGTTGGTTTTTATTATTGTTCAAAATAGGCCTAAAATTAGTCAAATAAAAGTGATTAGTGTTTGTGCACAATGCCTGGAAAGTGCAAATTTCAGAACTTGTGGCTCGAAGAAGAAAATTGAAAGAAGTGGCTTCGGAAAAATGAAAGTGATATACATTTGGCATTTTGTATGTATTGAAAAAAATCATTTGATATTTCTCATTCGGGCTCAAATAGTATTAAGTTGCACTCTCAGGGAAAAACACAGTTTGATAGAAAATAACCTAAAAAGTGGCAAGCAAATGATGTTAGTTCACTGTTTTGATCAAAATGGATCTTCATCTGATAACCCTATGCCTTCATGCTCTATGACTAGACCTAATATAAAAATAGAAACAGTTAATTTATTAAAAGCTTCTCCTACAACTTGCTTCAAGTAATGAAACAGGATCTTCATTTTCTAAAGAACAGGCCTCACCAAGGCTTCAAAGTTTTTTGTTGTCTGTGAGTGTGACCAAAGCTGAATTTTTATGGGGCTGAAGAATTGTTTGTTTGTATGATTTTTAATTGTGTATTGAAAGTTTAAATTTATATTTACTACAAAACAAATGACAATTTTGTTTATCAGTGTTTATAAAAGTACATAGGAACACCTACAGACTGTTTACAAGGTAAATTAATCCACTATAAATTCAATTTACTGTTCAACTTAGGTTAGGCCTATTTGATTTGTTGATAATGTTAAATTAAGAATTGAACCTACTGCAAACATGTGTCATCATCACATAAATCATTGTGAAAATATAAGTAGGTAATGCTCAATTTGCAGGGTTTCTGGAGTCTGAACCTGTTTTTTGTTTTGTTTTCATATTAATAATGAAATATGTCTGCAAATCCATTTTACTCAAACAATGCTGGGCTTCTTTTGATAAATAGTGTTAGCCTGCTTTAATATTTTGTATTTTATTTATATTTGGTCTATTAAAGGTTAATAATGGTATCATTAATTTAGTAGAATATGACTGAAAATATTGCGATGTTATAATAACGTGAACCATATTCACCATTATTCGGGTGATGAATTTTCCTGTTGTAAGGTCACGAAAAGTCATGAATTTTCATTTCTATTTGGCAGTAGACACCCTGTTTTTGACTTAGTTGGCTGCTATTAAGAAGTTTATTGTTATTTTTTTATCTTCTGATGGCTACCTTTATTAACCCAGAGGCTCGGTTGATCAGGACTCACATAATCGCGATTATACTGTATATTTTGTTATGTAATTTGAAGTGGAATGAACACAATACTGACACTTTGGAAATTAGAGAAGGTAATTGATCTACATTATGTGAATTTGGAAAATGAGGTGAAATAAACTAATCTGGCACACCACATCTTACCTTGTGGTAGCAATGATGTGTCTGCAGCCTTTTTACTAGAGATAGCTATGGTAGGACACTTACAAGAGGTGTCCTTCCTCTTGATGATGTTTTGTGGTATTTCAATATACAAAGTGCAATAATGAAATACTCTTTGACAGTTTGCTTGCATGAATACTGTAATGTTGCAATACAGTATGAATTATACTACTGAGTGAGTAATAAATATATTTTTATTGCCTTATTAAAATGTTATTTTGAGTACCACGTTAGTATAAGATTTCCAAAATAAAACATCTTAAATTTTTCCTCAGTTGAATGATAAAATTGACTGTAGCCAGTAGTGCTTTGAATTTGTGGGCTCATGGTAATGCACAAACCAAAAAACACTAAGAAAAAATGTTTTGGAAAAATTCTTGTTGCAGGTGAACGATATTGCATTTCATCCAGTCCATGGAACATTGGCTACTGTGGGTTCAGATGGTACTTTCAGCTTTTGGGACAAAGATGCTCGCACAAAATTGAAGCCTTCAGAAACAATGGAACAGGCTATTTCAAAGTGTGCATTTAATCATAATGGCCAAATATTCGCATATGCTGTCAGCTATGACTGGGCTAAGGTATATTGATACTTACTACACAATTGAACTATATTAACTAGAAATAGTAAATCTTATTTCAATCGAGGTTTCAGATTAGTGAATGAAAAATATTTTGTAAAGTCCTCCTTTTTCATTACACCGTCAATCTAAAAAAATAGCACAGTAGATTTCAGTGAATGGCCACTAAAATACTTGCTCTTTATCAAGAAAATCATCAGTGGGATTTTTTCAAAAATAATAACCAAATAAAAGTTTATATTATTTTCAGAATCAACATAAAATTTCACACATTTTGGTTATCTTGATAATACATTAGTAGAAGTAGCAATACATTAGAAATGGCTCAATTCTCACTTCATAACACAGGATTGATATTGGTATTCCTTTATTCAAAATAACCTGTAACCGTTGGAATTACTACAAAGAGATACTTTGTAACATTATTTGTAGTAATGTAAGAATACATAATTAATTAGCTCTGCAAATTTCTTCTAAATTAATTCATAACACATAACTTTTAAAACATTGTTCTTATTATAAAAAACAGGAACAAAGATAGTGTGTAAAAATAAATTTATTTATATTTATGGTTTAAATTGTGGTGGATAGCGCCGCACGTGGTGAGCACTATAACTATAGCTTGCGCATGCGCAAAACTTAGGGAAGGGAGGTGGACGCGAGGGAGTGGAGTCGTGCCCCAACGCCATACCGGATGGACTGGACATGAGGATGAGTAGCCTCATAGTTATTCACAATCATTTAAGATCTTTCAATTAGGAAGAGGGGGAAGTAGAACCACTTGGTAGTTGTCAATTAGCGAACCTTTTAATGTAAACTTAGATAATTTGAGGGCACGAGAGGATCGCAGCCAGCCAAACTGTCTCCACTATTTCACAATATATTAACCTTTTTGGAACCTATTTTCCCAGATAACGCACCATCAGCCCCGTTTTCCCCAGAAACTGTGAATTTTTAAAACAGCAGATCTAGGGTTAGTAAGCAAAATACAAATTTGACCATGTTTTCATATGCAGGGTTACAACAATCACTTAACTTGTTCAGTTTTGCTAATACTTTAGCTGTGGATCTGTGTTATGATTTTAATTTTCATCATCTAATCTGTTATTGCAGGGTCATGAATTCTACAATCCCTCAAAGAAGAATTACATTTTCCTCCGATCATGCTACGATGAACTGAAACCACGTACATCATCATAAATTCTTTACAATTAGTTATAAGCTTCATGATAATAGTGTTACATTGTGATTTCAATTTTGTTAATAAAGATAATAATTAAATAGACTCTTTAAATTCTTAAAATTACCTGTAGTGGGGTAAGTGTTTAAAACTATCTCTGACTAAAGTAAATAAAAACATTATTTGCCTATTTATCTTGAAAAACTATATATATATATATAATCTAGGTCAGTAGTGGTTTAGGTCAGAGCCTGGACTAATATGTTTCTTGCCAATCAATATTTAACTATATAATAATTGTTATATTGTTTTCATTTGTTAATTTTATAATACACTTGTCGACAGCCCTTGCTTCACTACGGGGTGAGTCTCTACACTTATTAGACAATCATTCTGACAAACATGTGCTTTACAAGTTTAAATAAATGAAAAAGAGTCAAACGATACCCCTGTAGGTTTCCAGAAATTTCACGGAGGAAGTGATAAGACGGGGCAATTCCCCTACATCAGCAGGAAAAGCAGCCGGTCTTGACTGTATCTTTCCGTAATTTCTGTTGCATGCTGGTAGCAAAGTGAAACAATGGCTTCTAACCGTCTAAAACAAGATAATTTATCAAAAGCATTCAAGTGATCAAAAGGAGTAGCTGTTCTGAAGCCTGGCAAAGACCCTAAATGATTGGAAATTTTTCGCCCAATATCTCTTCTCACTGTTTGTTATAAGTTGCTGGAAGGCTGTTATACAATAGAATATCACTCATTCTTGATTCTAATGTTCCATTTGAGCAGGCTGGTTTTTCACCCTCGCCAAAGTTGTAGCGACCAGATCCTGGCTCTGACATCATTTATCGAGCATAGGTTTAAAAAAAGTTGAAAACATCTTCAGCTTTTGTTGATCTTACAGCAGCTTATGAAATGGTAAGGAGTAAAGATTTGTTGTTTAAGTTCTACAACATTCTTCCCCATCCCCTCCTTTTGTGACTTTTGGAGTCAATGCTTAGTGCCAGGCTAATAAAAGTTTATATTAGTTGGTGGACAATTGAAGGATGTTCTGCCACAGGGGTCTGTACTTGCTCCAATTTTATTAAATGTGTATACCGCTACATCCCAATCACAAAGTCTAGAAAGTTTATATATGCAGATGATATTGCTTTAGCTTACCAACACAAGGACTTCACAATTAGCCTACTAAAAAAACACTCACAATTGACCTCTCGAAGAAACAGCGCTCACCCAGACCAAACATAGCCGAATCTTCCATGAAATAAGGACTCATGGCGGTTGCTTGGTTTTAATATACTGTAGACATATAGTAAATAATTCTGACAGCAATGTATATTGTTTACTCCAGAATGATGTTAATTAAATTAATTAATTAATTAGAGTTTTAGTATAGTTGATTACCATGGACAAATGAATTCGAAAAACTATGAGAAGTAAGCTAAATAGATTATTTTGCTAAAATTGCCACTCAACTGTCATTGTACTGGACATTGTCCCATACCATAATATTCAAATACATAGATAAGGTTCCAACTAAAAGGAGCACCAAAGTCTATATGATCAATGTCAATTAATTAATTAATGTCATGATACTTAACAAATTAAAGAAAATTTGAGGAAAATGATAAATACATTTCCAAATGTTTTCTTAAATTGCAAATTTATTTTTTAGGTTCCACTTTGATAAATGTTGTACCGAATGTTATAATGTAGAGGTTATTTTTTATAGATGTTACTTATTTCCCTAATAAATATAAATGTCATTTGAATTATTTTGGTAGCAAGTTTTAAGTGTTATATTATACCAAAGTTATTATACTTCTAAGTACCAGTATTCATTTATTCTATGTGCTTTTTAACGTGTTATCCAGACAACAAAATTAACTAGGATCTCTATTGTAATTACAATTTTCAAAATTGTAAACTGTAATTACAATAAAATGAAAATATAAAAACTAGTAATAGGTAAAAAAGCAGACACTTAACAATTATAACAGTAGAGTGAAGCAAAGTAAAATGTTGTCAGGTTGAGGTTATTCATTAACTTCCTCCTCCTCCGTTCAAAATGTGTATTGTAATGAATAAAATAAATTTAAACAACAAATCATCGAATAATAAGAACATAATAATTGTACAAAGATGAAAGAAACTGATAAATTATTAAAATGTAGTAAAAGTAGATTCAAGTTATTATAACTTCTTATAACAATAATCATACCTAATTATTTACAGAAAAGGTAAATTAATACAAGAGTACAATTTTGAAATTTGGACTGATGGTATATACAACCATGTCAACCCCAAAAAAATTCTAAAATTATTACATTTCCAATAAATAGGGGTTAATTTAACCGTTTGAAATATAAGTTTGCCATAGTAAAAACGTAGGCAACTCGGCTGTACAAAACATGGTTTCGCTCTTACATTCTTACGTACTAATGAGACGCCGACACAACGTTGTGCGTATTTTAAGGCGAATATGAATGATGATATGAGTGTAGTCTAGTTACTACCTGAATTCAACTATTCCTCAGAAAGGACAATTTATTAATAGCCCAACAGACAGGGCAACTAAGGGACCTACAGTTTTACATGGAATCCGACCCACGTAGTGTTGGTCTGATTTACAGCTAACTGACAAGTATGGCACTCAGTTCTCTCCCCTACACAACATCCGAACCCTAACTACCATCCAACATGGACCACAGTCTTCTCTTAAAATGTCCACGTCGATGGCAACCATTAAGCGGACGTCGTGTCGGTATTAAAAGGACCGAGCATGAAACCTATCGCCTACAATCTCTTAAACACTTGTCTCCAAGTAGCTGGGTTACAGATCTGCACCACCAGATTCCAACGCTCGTTGAAGCAAGAAAAATAAATTTAAGGTACACATGTGGCATATTGTTTTTTACAGGAAGAAACAAGTATTATAATGGTAAATGTTTATTAAAACGTAGTTGTGACAGGAAATTTATATAAGTGTTAAAATTAAAACTTCATTTTAAGTAATTAAAAACACGCAACATAAAATTTTCAAGAAGCGAGGAAATTGTTTATTTCTTGGTCAGGTAAGTTTGACCAGCGTACACAAGTTTTGTAACTAACCAAAGTAATTAATGAATCTACCAGAAATGTTTTAAGGATTATAGTTTTTTACAATAGGGCTTAAAAGTGAAAAATTAGCAATTCAGTGCCCAGAATAAACACTTTTTAATTATCAGGCTGGACGAAATAGTATTCTGAAAGCATAGTTCTATGGAGCTTACAATTCTCTACAACTTTTAAATTTAAAGTGGGTTTCTATATATTATAGTTTTTGTATAATTGCTGGTTTTGTATTTTTAAAAAGTAACTAATTTTGTGAAATAATTTAATAATTATGTTATGAAACATGGTGGTCTTCAGTGGTATAATAGAAGGTCTATAGTAGGACGCCAAAAAGTGCATTAACATTTAGTGTCAGTCATTAAGTTAGTACATCGAGCTTAATAGTATAAAATACATAGATTATTAACTTTCACTTTATATTATTTCACAGTCATTTTGGTTTTGAAGAAGCTACTTTAGTATAAGGAAATAATAAATAAATATTTTGGTTTAAGGAAATATATGACGACTCCTTTACTGAACTTCTTCTGTTTTAGTCGAGAAGTAATGTGTATTTGCATGTTACTGTTGAAATATTTACAGTACCATAAGGCTGGGTTTTAACCTACTTGTGGTACTACACTAACGAGCAATTCAATTAGCTTCACGGTAAACGGTAATTTTACGGGCAAAATCTTGTAGCAAAAACTTAGATAATTTCTTTAAGTACAACTTTGGACCCAAAATTATATAAAATACTCGCAATGTCAAATTTGTATGTCATGGTTGTGGTGAATAAATACATCTGTTGCTGCATATTATATTTAATCATATGTTAAATAATTATTCACTTACTTGTTTACATTTTATATTTCCATTCTAATTTGTATGCTCAACTTTAAGTTGATTAAAACCTTCCCTTATGACTCTATTATTCGTTATTTGGGTTTATTCTATTACAATTTAATCAACTTAAAGTAGTAAAGTGACTTGCTACACTATAGTTTGTATCATGGAAAGATTTTTAAAACCTGACATTCGAAGCTGATCCAAGTGCACCTACGTGTTCTAAACAATGGAAATACTGGTTGAGAACATTTGAAAGTTTTATTGAAAAGGTCTCATCTAAGGAACAAGAAATTACATCTTAAGACAAATTGAACCTTTTGATCAATCACATTTCTCAACAAGCTTTCGAATTTATATCTGAATGCATAACTTTTGAAGAAGCAATTGATATCCTTAACAGTGTGTACATCAAACCTACTAGTGAAATATTTGCAAGGTATCAACTGGCTTCACATAAGCAAAAGTCAGGTGAGTATCAGTGAATACCTGTTTACTTTAAAAGTATTAAGCAAAGAATGTGAATTTTTGACTGTCACCTCTGAAGAGCATAAAAATAATTTTACTAGGGATGCTTTCATAAACGCAATTTTTACATCTGCAATTCTCTTGGAAAATATACACTAACTCTGGAACAAGCTTCCAAACAGGCTCTAGCTTTAGAAACAGCTCATAATCAGTCTGCTTGCTATTGTAATGTTGATTCCGTTGTAAACACTGCTACACCTGAAAATGCCATTATTGAAAACCAAAGTTCCCAAGTTTCAGCCGTAAGCTCTGCTAAATGCTTCTTTTGTGGATATAGTCGACATCCGCGAATAAACTGTCCAGCTAAAGACGCCATATGTAATATTTACTCTAAATCTGGTCATTACTCTAAAGTTTGTAAGTCAAAACACAAGAAAGAAAATAATAAAACCTCTAATGCTGTTACTTAGGTACTAATTATTCAAATGTTGTTGCTACTGTGACAACAACTTCACCTTCTTGCCTAAAACAAGCCGTTGTAAAAGTATTCATAGACCAATATGAAGCAGATGCATTAATAGATTCTGGAAGTTCAGAAAGTTTCTTGAGTGATTCATTAATTTCTCGATATAAAATCAAGCTTATTCCAGGTTCTAGTAGAGTTTCAATGGCTTCTATCTCACTGAGCTCCCAAATTGTTGGATATTGTATTGTCAATGTGAGACTTCTTCAGCATTCATATATCAAAACAAAAATGGCAGTTTTAAAAGAACTTTTTTGCGGATGTCTTAATTGGGGATGATTTATTAAAACATCACTCTTGTCCAATTGGAGGAATAAAATCCCCGCTTACCGTCTGTTCTTTAGCTCATGCTCAGGTAGAACCCCCACCTTTATTCAATAACTTAACTAAAGATGTACATCCGATTGCTACTAAGTCTCGAAGACATTCAGTAAATGACAGCAAATTCATTAAAAACGAAATTGAAAAACTGTTATCGGTAGGTATAATTGAAGAAAGTCGATCCATGGCGAGCACAGGCCCTAGTTACAGCAAATGCAAATCATAAGAGACGAATGGTGATCGATTATTCTCAGACAATTAATCAATTTACCCTTTTAGATGCTTATCCACTGCCTAGTATAGAGCATGTTGTCTCGCAAGTATCAAAATATTCTGTGTTTAGTACCATTGATTTATCTAGTGCCTATCATCAAATTCCCATACGAAATAATGAAAAAGAATACACTGCCTTTGAAGCTGGGGGCAGGCTCTATCAATTTACAAGAATTCCATTTGGGGTGACTAATGGCGTGGCTTGCTTCCAGAGGGTAATTGATGATATTATACGGTCTGAGAATCTAAGTGGAACTTTGCATATCTGGATGATATTACTGTATGTGGCAAAGATGAGCGAGAGCATGATGTAAATTTAAATAACTTCCTTAACGCTGTCAAAAAATTTGGACTGACTGTAAATAATGAGAAGAGCAAATATTCTCTTAAATCAATAAAGCTATTGGGTTATGAGATAAATAAAAAGCCATTAAACCTGATCAAGACAGACTTAAACCGCTGATTAATCTGCCATTACCCACAAATGGTAATGGCATCATTGAGAAGAACTATTGGTATGCTATCTCACTATTCTAAGTGGATCCCGTACTATTCAGACAAAATTCGAAGTCTAGTTCTAACTAAAACATTTCCAGTTTCATCTTTGGCTGCCGCTGATTTTGAAAATTTGAAACAAGAAATAGTGAAAACAGCCATATCTGCTATTGATGTTGAAACCGAGCGTCTGAACACTCAATTGCTGCTAGCCTTTCACAGAATGGGCGTCCAGTGGCATTTTTCTCAAGAACCTTGACACCAAGTGAACGAAGACATTCTGCAGTTGAAAAAGAAGCTTATGCTATTGTCGAAGCCTTAAAGAAATGGCGACATTTTCTGATAGGTCGTCACTTCCGGCTAATCACTGATAAAAAATCTGTCTCCTTCATGTTTAACAATACTCATTTCAGCAAAATTAAGAATGAAAAAAAATACTCAGATGGCGTATAGAACTTGCCTGTTATAATTATGACACAATTTACAGACCTGGAAAACAAAACGAGGTATCAGACACACTATCCAGAGTTTGCGGGTCAACTAACACGAACAAACTGTATCAATTGCATTCTCAACTTTGTCATCCTGGAGTTACTAGGATGGCCCATTGGATCAGAAGTCGAAATCTGCCTTACTCGGAAGAGATAAAGAGAATGACCGCTACTTGTCCTATATGCGCAGAGGTAAAGCCTTGCTTCTACAAACCCCAAGAAACGGCATTGATAAAAGCGACTGCTCCATTCAAAAGGTTGAATATAGATTTTAAAGGGCCCTTACCAACAAACTCTAAAAATAAATATCTGCTTACAATCGTTGACGAATTCTCGCGCCTTCCTTTTGCTTACCCGTGCCCTGATTTGACAATAGAAACAGTGGTAATAAGGAAACAAAGTGAGTTATTTTGCTTATTTGGACTGCCCTCTTATATTCACACTGACAGCGACTCAACTTTTATTTCAAAAGATCTTAAAGACTACTTTAACTCAAAAGGCGTAGCGACGAGCAGAACCACGCCTTGTAATCCCCAGGATAATGGTCAGATTGAACGTTATAATGGTATAATCTGGAAAGCTATTACACTGCTGCTGAAAAGTCGCAAGTTAAAGATAAACCAATTATGACAAAACTCCTGTCTTGGTACTTTGTACTTTTATAAGATGTAATGAGTTAATAAAAGAATTTGAATGCGAGAGTGTCTTAAATGATTCCTTGCATTCTATTAGGTCCTTACTTTGCACTTGTACAAATGTAACACCTCATGAGAGAATGTTTATTCATTCTAGAAAATCATCAAATGGGCATTCTTTGCGAACCTGGTTACTTGAATCTCAAAAAGTATTTTTAAAGATACTTTTTGAGATATGCACTTGCACTAATTCTCTAAACGAACATATTTTAATGTAACATGTGATTTTGAATTTAATTTATTTAATTTATATGTATAGTCGGTATTCAAAGCAGTGCTGTAACCCAGCTACATGGGGACAAAGTGTTTGGGAGATTGTAGGCGATAGGTTGTATGATCGGTCCTCTTAATACCGACATGGCGTCCGCTTGGTGGTTGCTATCGGCGTGGACACTACTAGAGAAGTTTGGAGTGTCCATGTTGGGTGGTAATTATTGTGCGGATGTTGTGTGGGGGAGATAACTGAGTATCAGGCTTGTCAATTAGCTGAAAATCAGACCAGCACTACGTGGTTCGGATTCCAAATAAAAGCTGTAGGTCCCTTAGTTGCCCTGGCTGTTGGGCTATTAATAAATTGACCTTTCTGAGGAACAGTTGAGCTCAGTTAGTAACCAGACTACACTCATCCACCACTCATAAAACCATTCATATTCGCCTTAAAATACGCACAACGTTGTGTCGGCGTCTAATATGTAAGAATGTAAGAAAATGTAATATAGTAAATTTAGTGTTAATTGTATTGTAAGATATTAAATTGGAAAGACAACAGGTTGTGTGATGGGAAGTGTCGGCCACGTATCGCGCGTCATGTAACTCGTAAACGAACAAACTTGCATAGTTTGTTAGTAGGCTGATGATGAACAACTGACATTAAAATCAAGAAAGGAAATAGGCAGGATTCCAAAATATAAACCTGTCTGTTGCATGAAAAATTCAATTGTTCATTTCAATTCGACAGTGCATCTGGGACCGGCACGTCCCAACTTTCTCTTTCATTGTACTGCCAAACCAGTTATAGCATTGTAGTGCCACCCTAAACCACCACAATTACTTTGATAATTTTTAAATAGAGTTATTTATTAACTGTTATAATGGACCTCACCGACAAGTTACACCAAACTTGGTGAGGCCAACGCTGTAAAGCTAAATGTATTAATAAATAAAGAAAAAAATAATAAAATAAAGAAAAGTGTAAGACAGAGCAAATACGACCCGCTAGAAGACGAGGTTGAATTAATAGATGTGAATCCCCACTAAGCGACGGTACGTCTCAGTAATTGAGATGACAAAACAGTTTCTTTGAGGCAACTTCTTCCAAGGGGGAACTATGACACCGTACTCTCAAAAGATGAAAAGGATAAATCAGTTTCGATAAATAATCAGCCAATGAGTGAATACATTGAAGAAGTTCAAGAGGCTTCTAATCAAGACATACCAAAGTTAGAAGTAGGCAATAGCTCCATTACGAACCATGTTCCTTACTCAGCAAATAAATAAATAAATAAATAAATCCTCACTCATCCAAATCAAACAGTTCATACTCTCCACAACAAAAGGAATATTCGATACCTTCATCTAATCAAAACCATGATTCTGAATATGTACCTTTGAGGTGAACCACAAGAGTTAGATATCCTCCAAAATACCTTGAAGACTAGTCTGTAACAAGGAGGGGTGAGTGTGGTGAATAAATACATCTGTTACTGCATATTATATTTAATCATATGTTAAATAATTATTCACTTGTTTACATTTTATATTTCCATTATAATTTGTATGCTCAACTTTAATATTGTTTTAAAAGTATACCATTATAAAGAAAATTTAATTCTTAATAATAATATATCTCAAGTTTCACACATGGAAAATGTAAAATAATAAATCGTACGACAATTCCTTTATATGATAGGGTATTTTTAGCCGTATATGAGGATATCGTCCATAGTTGGAACACTGCACAACTGTCTAAATTGTGAATAATAATTTTTTTTAATACTGAATATTATTGATACTATTCACTACAGCAACTACGGAGATTTGCGATTAACTCTCTTTGCGAACTTGGTCTATTTTCAAAATTTAATTACCACTTCAGGTGAGTTTCCAAGAAAATGATTAATTTTATTTTTTTTATTTTTAGTAATCTTAAATGATATTATGTTCTTAGTTAGCCCATAGTTGTATGTTCACTACTTTCAGTTATATTTTTATGATCTGACCTTATTATGTCTTTTATTTAGCTTTTGATTTTGTGGATTGTCAGAGCATAATTGTGCAAAAAAAGTTCATCCTTTCTTGTAAGTATTAATTACTGTGAGTAATAATACCTAAGTAGCCCACTTGTAAATATGTTGCTCATTTCTAAATTTTTCATTAGGCCTATGCTTTTAACCCTTTCAGTGCTAAGATCCTGTTCAGTCAGGTTTAAAAATGTCCCAGAAGTGGGTATTTATGCAATTTCTTGCCACCAAACAAATTTGGAACATTTTGCTTGAAATAGGTCTAGAATTGGCTGTATTTTCGCGAGATATGCTTTTTATTCAGCGGAAACAACGTATTTTACCAAAAAATTCAAAAAAACCATTGTCATAACTTTTAGAATTTTTGTCATATTTCCGTTAACCCTCCAGTGGTTTAATGACGACGCATCGGCAGCATTAACGCAACTGCCGTGGTTCGTTGCCGCTGCGTCGTCAATTGCTTTTATCGATTTTCTGAACGATCATCTTTCACTAAACCCTCTGTATTTGACATCATTGTAAACAGCTGATTTTGCTCTTCTTACTATGAACGTATAATACTACTAGAAAAATCAATATCAACCACCAGTTGCTTTTCGCATGTACAGGTGTTCGCGTCGTCCGCGTCATCAGTGTTGGGCCTACTTTGTGTTGTTATGGTTACGTTGTTCTGTGATTGTTTCATATAAAAATGGATAATTTACGTGATAGTGAAATTGATAGAGAGTTGAATGAAGAGGTAGGTAATATAAGTGAAGTTGAAAGTGAAAAATTGAAAAAAAAAAAAAAAATTGAATTGAAAAATTGCCGGGCCGGTCAGAATGGACTTGTGTAGTATGCAAACCTTTCAAAAAAAGGGGTAGGTCAAGGTTTTTTTGCCCAGGGTGCAACTGCGGAGTCCACCGAGAGTGCTTCCATCAATTGCAACACTTCTGGAGGCCCAAGAAAGGTGGGAGGAAAAGAGCAGCTCCTAGCAGTGGAAGCTCCTCAGAATAATCGGGTTTCAAACAACGTACATGAATGTAAATATTTGTAAATAACATTGTTCTTTTCATACATAAGTGGATAAAACTATACATTTTCTTGTTCACAATTAAATTTAGAAAAAAGTGGCTATTTTGGATTTTTTATACAGTTTATAGTTTTTATTTTGTTCACGTGAGAACTTGTAAAACCATTCCAGACTTTCTTCTTTTTCTTATTCTCTCCTGGATGAAAAAATGAAAATTATTTGGTAAGTAAATTTTTATCTCATGTTATGCTACTATATAATTTTCTGAACAAATTAATGTAAAAAAGTGCATAATTGGATAAAAAAAAACATTTTTTATTGATTTAAAAAAAAAACTTTACAAATTGCCCAAAACCACCTAAACCACAAGAGTTCATATAGTGAACCACCGGAGGGTTAATTTAAATTGTATTTTAATCTTTTTTTCATTTTGATGTGTTTTTTTGCTCTGAATACAAATTTGAAAACTATTTTGGTCTATTACAAATATTTCTCAAGATATACTTACCGGAAAAACTACTATCGTGGTGAATCACAATTAGCGGCCATTACGCAATCATTATATACAACAACTATTAGTCACAAAAACCGAATTCACCATATTCCTGCCGGAGTGATGGCCGGCAGACCGTCACAGAGGCCAAACACTTAAATTTAACGGCAAATTACGAATTTTTGTTGAGAAAATAGACAATTGGGATAAGTTAGGTTGTCAGTAAAAAATGCATTTTTCAAGCTGAAAAAATAATTTTACTACAAACCAGTTATATTTTTGTATTCAGCATAAAATAACACAAAAAATGAACAAAAAGTTGTCGAAAAATAAAGATTTTTTAAAAGAGTTGGTTTAAAAAATCTATCAGATAAAAAACTAGTTTTTCAATTTTTCGGGAAATAAGTTTTCCGCGGATGAAATCAAATTCCTCAAGAGATATAAACTCATATTTCACCACTTTTTCAACATGAAATAGTATTTTCAGAGGTGGCAAGAAAGTGCATAATTAGCCAGAAGTGTAAACGTCCGGTTAAACCGGCCGTTTACAAATAAACTTGTAATTAATTAGTAAATGCATTTTTTTGCTTTATCTATATGAATCTTCTCGTGACAAACTGTTCTTCCATAAACATTTTAGTTTACATCGTTATAGAAGAACACAAATATACCATTATTATGATGGCAGTGGTCCTAAGTGATATTTTTTGTCTATGAAGTTGTTACCATGAATTTTTTTTAGTGACCTCTAAGCATTAGGATGCACTAGAAGTATTCCTAATGCTAGATATTATTTGTCCTATCCATTACATGTCCTGATCATTACAAAAAACTAAAAAAAAATTTTTTTAATTATATTTAATCAAAGAAAATAGATAATATACTAAAACTTTCTTTCCCAAATTTGCTATAATGTAGTGATACATTATTATGTTAAAACCTAGTTACAATACCTTTTTTGTAACAGATGGGACATCCAAAGTATCTGTAATAGTATAAAACTCATAACTCATCTTAAAAATATATTATGTTCATGTAAATACTGATGAACAACAGAATTCTACAGTCAACTTCCAAACTTAATCAGCTGATCACTGGTTGTAAACAAACAACAATAAAAACATGTAACATTTGACTCATGCCAATGCACAATAAAAAGCTGTTTACAAACCTCTAAAAAATGAAAAACAAAATTTTATATCTGTAGCATCCCAAACTAGTACCTTCCAATTACCTATTTACTGGGTTAAAATTTAAAGATATATTTTTTTAACTTTTACCCTTTGGTTATCATTTAACCCTTTCGCTTCCGACGTCCGATATATCGGACGTCATGGTTTTTTCGAAAACTTCCAACGTCCGATATATCGGACGTCCGCGGAATTTTTTTTTTCAGTTACTTAAATTCGTCCGATTATCATGAAACTATAGCAACGTATGCATAAACATACAGGTTACACTAGAAATTAGGTTTTATCGTATTTGGAATAATAACTCTAATTTTACGCATCTTTGAATTTGAACGTCTGTGACTTACAACTTGAGTTGTTGTTCTGAATCAGTAGTTTACTGCTAACCTTTAGCATATGTGTCCGTTTGATGTTAGCTGTGTTGCGTATTACTTTTAGTTGTTTTTAGAGTGTTTTATTTATTTCATAATTAGTATTTGCTTCTTTATAGTTTGTTTAGTGTTTATATCGAAGTGTAAATATGAGTAACGGTAGACGAAAACGAGAATGATCGCCCATTAGCGTTGAAATTGGGCGAAAATTCCAAACAACATGTTCAAAATAAAAATTCTACAACTCAGACATTTTTAAAGGTAAGACCATACAAATTTGTAAGCATGTTAGCAACAAGATTATCTTTAAAATGTATATCTTGAAAATGTTCTAAGATGTTTTTTGTGCACTGTAGGTTAGTTCAAACTACAAAAATAAAAAAAATTAAAAATTATTTATACATGTATATACATATAAATAAACATTTTTTAACTAATAAATATTACTTTATCAATTATATTTATAGAGAATTTAATGACAAAAAAAAACAAAACAAAAATCATTCAATTCCATTCATAAATAAAAAATATATAGCATATTTCTTAAAACAATGCATTTTCACCAAAAAGGACCTTGGAAGTCTTCGCAAATACCACATAACGGACGTCGGAAGCGAAAGGGTTAAAAAGAATGGCTGAAAAGGAGTTAAAGCGTTTTCCCCAAACACTTGTATATTGAGTAAAAGTGCTTCGGCACTTTTGGATACACCTTATGTAAAAATCAATGGCACTTTTGAAACATCATCCAAAAAATTTACGGCACTGAAAGGGTTAATTTTACTGAACCTCTTTTAGATGAAAACCATTGGTTATACATACTTTTGAATTCTAGCTTTTTGTAGATTACATCTGGGACCAGTATCAAATCTATTTAGACTGTTAAAATTGCTTTCATTAGATGTATAGATTCAGACTCTAACATTGATATAAAGAAGAAAGACTGTACAGAATGTTTGCTATTGCAAAATACATTACTGGAATATGACTGGATTATATTGAATACGCCACCTACACGAATCACAACTGACAAGTACTAGCATATATAACTACTACACAAACCTAGAACAAGACCAAATAACGATAAAACCCCATGAAACTCATCTATCAGACCATCTGGCACTCCACTACTAAAAAACAACTATATCAGAAACCAACCTGCAAAAAAACAAATAAGAAAAGTGACACCAGAAAACCTTATAAATCTGAAAAATAAATTAAGTAAAAAAAACCGGGAACAGGTATACAGGGCAAGTCAAGTCGATGAAAAAAGTATGAAAATTAAAAAAAAAAAATCCTTCAAAGTGAAATAATTACAACAATGCCAAAAATCTTCACCTCATAAATTCGTAGACCAAACCTGGGCTTCTGGAATGAAAACCTGATGCGACTAAAAAACTTGTGCAAGCTCACACAAAGTACCAAAACACAGGAGCAGAACAGGACAAGTAAAACTACCGAATAAGAAAAATATTATATGACATGGGGTCAACAAACAGAAAGCCATACACATAACTGAGAAAATAAAGGAAGCCCCAAACAAACAAACAAAAGATTTGGAATATCATAAACATCGAACGTAACAAATTTGAAGATGTGAATGAACAGATAATGATTAACAATAAAAATGGTAATCATTGAAAACCCCACACCACATTGGAAAATGGTTTAATGAATATTTTTGTACTGCTGCTGAATCCACTATAACCAATGAACCACATAGACTAAACCAAACAAGACCATTCCGTCAAGCAATGAAGAGCTTTAAGCAAATAACCAGAGATAGCCTATTACAGATTTCCACAGCTTTTGCACCAAAAATATCAGCAAGAGTTGATGAGATACAGAAAAAATTATAAAATTTTGTAAAGGTGAACTAATAGATCCACTACTTGGCACAATAAATACCTCAATAAAACAATCAAAAGTCCCATAAAAGATCAAAATAGTCTTAGTCTATCCAAAACATAAAAAAAGGAGACACAAAGGTTTAAATAACTAGAGGTCTATATATTAGTTTTACCAACACTCTCAAAATGCATAGAAAAATATAATATTCAATCAACTTTTACAATATATAGAACAAGCTAACAATTTGTCACCTTATCAACATGGATTCAGGCCAGGAAAATCAATAAATACAGGACTCGCTTAACTATGTGAATCTATATCAAACATATGGGAAGATGGCAACCAAGCTACAAGTATTTTTCTGGACCTAACTAAGGCCTTCAATAGTCTCGACTGGGGAATACTAATTGAAAGATTAAAATCACTAAATATCACAGACGATATACTGTTATTCATAAAGGACTACCTAACAGACCGAAAACAATTAGTTGAAATCACCAGTTATAAAGCGAACTATGAAATTAGAATCTAGATCAACGATTAGAACCATAAGCCAAGGACTGTCACAGGGGCCTGTGCTTGGACCCCTGCTATTCTTAACATATATTAACTCATTTACAACCTCACTCCAAAAAGATGAAAAATGTATAATGTTCACAGACGATACCACTGTACTATTTCCTACAACTCAAAAAAATGATATCAACAAAATAAAAACTTCTTTGCTAAATATCACAGAGACTTGGACATCATTGAACTTAAAGATAAATGAATCAAAAACTGTATATAAATTTCACACCAAATAATCTGAACATAACAAATGAGCCTAAAGAAAAACTAACCATAGAAACCGTTTATCACTGCGCAAAATCTCATAACAGTTTTTTCAAAGATATCTCAAGAACTAATATCATGTTCATGCATCACGTAACCCTCTGCTTGTCTTAACTCATAGTGAAAGTTTATTGTGCACTGCCGGTCATGCTGAGAATCTAAACTAGATTGCGGTTTCCAACATTTCTATACATTTTTATGGTTTTCCTCTTATTCTATTTTTTATTGCAACTAAGTTTTATTTTAACTGTAACTGTTTTTTATGAACATCACAATTTACTATTTTAAAATCACCGTTAACTCATGTCACAAGTGCACATCATTACTTAGGCATGAATCTCGCCTTAATTATTCCTACATGATATTCATTTATTTATTGATAGCTTGAAGTAATTTGTTAGTTATCTTGCTCTATAATTGTAAATTATTTAACTACCAACAAATCTTAGTTTCAGAACCGTCTAGAAAGTGCATAGTTACTATAGTAGAAAAGTGGTAAAAAAATTGGTTAATATTCATAGGCAAGGTCGTTTTTAACCACAGAAAACTTATTTTATACAATTAAATCAGAAAAAGTTGTATTAGCATACAATAAATAACAGTATATCATAAGTTTTTTTTTTCGTCATTTTTAATACGGTTCTTCAATCTGGACAAAAATATTTAATTAGCCTATGCAATAAAATTATTTTATTTGGATCGCATACACTTAACTGAAATCTAGCCTAAACATACTCAACAAAAAATTATGATTTATGTTGAAATGGGATGTATGGTCTTTGTGACAGCCTCCAGCCATCCCTCTAGGAAAAATGTATGCAAGGTGGTATTTTTTGGTTGGTTGTTGGGTTTATTATCATGTCGTAACTGTACATGATTTATTATGAAAATAGTTTTTCCATGATATCCCCAGAAATAACTATAGTAGGTAGACCAAAAGGAGCTTTTCCGTTAATTCACTACCACTACTTTGGTTAGATTTGTTTGGTTATGTTAGGTTTGGTTAGGTTTGATTTGGTTATGTTAGGTTAATGTAAGTTATGGTTATGGTAGTGAATTAACGGAAAAGATCTGACCAAAATGGTTTTCAAATTTGTGTTGAAGGAATAAACGTCAACATTTTCAAAAATTTGGTAAACTCATATTATGTTATGGAGTTATAAAAAACATGAGACCTGCTGTAAAGCATTTTTCTGAATTTGTTTCACCCAAAATAAGTCTTCCACAGAATATAAATTTGTTTTCAGGAAATATAAACCTACTGTAGAACAAAAAGTCAAGATTTGAGAAACATCTAGAGAAAGTGCATAAATACGGATAATTTGGTTCAAAGGATTTATACTGGATATGAATCTGTAAACTGTTTTTCTATGACCATAATTTCTTTAAAAAAATAAAAAACAAACTAATTTTGTGGTCAATCATTTCTATGACCTTATGCACGATGACTATGACCAACAACGACCAATTATTAAATACAATATTTGAGAAGGCAAGGAATAACATTTTAACGGAAATCTCAAATTTCTATGAAGACTATGTTAGGTTAGCCACTGTTTTGTTGATAGTAAAATAATGCTTTCACTGGTATGCAAGAAATAAAAATGAAACACTGTATATGTTGAAACCTAGAAATGTAATGCAACTTGTTTTTGTTCCTTCTTATATAAACAGCTGATGAACAATATTTCATAAATAAATACAAACATATGTGGTGCTATGATAACTAAACTTGTTGAAAATTCTTTACCAAAACTATTTTTAATTTTCCAAACATATGCTTATACATACATTGTTAATATTTGTCAAAACCAATTCTCTTTTAAATGTAAACAAATCATGCTGTTGTTAAAAGTAATTAAAGCCTTGCTTTTCTTACTATATTTCAGATTTCTTAAATTATTTATTTACAACAATGTAATCAACTTTAATTTTTTTTTAATAACTTTAAAATGGAAATAAGATAAATACCTAAAGCTGAGTCGGTTCGAAATATATTATACTACTGACAAAAGTTCACAGTGAAATCACTGGAAGAAAATGGTTAAAGCATTTACAACAACAATAAAGGCTTCAGATAAAAACAAAATGAATCTACTTTGTAATCACGTAAGTCACAATATTTTTGATGAATTAATTGAAGAATGTAAAGACTAAACTTCGGCAGTCGAAAATTTGATTCTTTGTATAATAGAAAACAGTAGAAATGAACATGTTTGTGATGCTTTCATCAAAGGTCTTTTCTCTATCTCAATTAGACAACGATTACTGGAAAGTAACACACTTGATGAAATGAAACACACACTAAAGCTCAGTCTTTAGAATCTGCAAATTTGTACACTGAGGCATACATTACTGATATATCATCTACTCGTAAAACTGATATACTATCTAATCCTAAATCTGTTATAGCATCGACAAAACAAAATGAATCAAGTAATAACAGTTCAACTGATAATTTAGAACTTTCAGCTGCTAGTAAAAGTAACACATCTAAATGTTATTTCTGTGGAAATCATAGACACGCCTGTTACTTTTGTCTGGCAAATAAACTGTCTGTAAACTTTGTAAGAACAGTTGCTAAAGTTTGTCAATCATCCACTAAAACATTTGAATCAACAAATGCAATTTCAACTAATATAACAAGAGACTACTCAAATGAACACAGCGATGGAGAGACTTGCTGTGGTTCACTGTCAGTTTCTCAGTCTCACACTTGTATAGACAGTTTTCAACAATCATTAGTAGCTGCTTTACCCAACTGTCTTTCAAAATCAGTCATTAAACTAAAAGTTAATGGTATACTTGCAGATGGTTTAGTGGACACTGGAAGTTCTCAAAGCTATGTCAGTGATTATTTTGTCAAGCAACATTTAATAAAACAATACCCTACAAATAGCAAAGTATCAATGGTATCTTCATCACTTTCTACTCCTATCAAAGCTTATTGTTAAGTAAAACTTGAGGTTTTCAACACCTTATATAAAGACATTAAACCAAGTTTCTTAGAAAACTGTTGTGCAGACCTGATTTTGGGGCATGATGTCTTAAGTCAACATTCAAGTTTACACATTTCTTTTGGCGGTGGCAACCAGGACTAAAAATCTGTTCTGTTGCTTGTGCCAACGTACAACCAGCTACTCTGTTTACTCACGTAGATAGTAAATGAAAACCTATGGCTGTGACGCTACTCGAAAAAAGATGAAAGTTCATTCAGTCGGAGATTTAAAAAATGATTAAAGATGGAATAGTAGAAGAAAGCAACTAACCTTGGAGAGCTCAGGTTTTAGTGGTCCAAGGAAGTAAGCAAAAACGGCTTGTCATTGACTACTCTCAAACAGTTAATAAATATATTATGCTTGATGCTATCCAGTTCCATCAATAGAGAAAATAGTTTCTGAAGTTGCTGAGTTTGACATTCACAGTACTATTGATTTAAAGTCTGCTTACTATCAAATACTAATAGGAGAAGAAGATAAGCCATACACAGCGTTTGAAGCTAGGAAACAAATTATGGCAGTTCAAAAGAATTCCTATGGGCGTAACTAATGGTGTAGCAGCATTTCAAAAGAAAATCGATGAAATAGTAAAAAGGAACATTTGAAAGGAGTTCATTTATATCAAGATGATGTCACTGTCAGTGGTAAAGGTTTGGAAGATCATGATGACAACTTAAATCGTTTTTTCCAAACATGTCGAAAAAACAATCAACCAAGAAAAATCTAAATACCGCATGACTTCAATTAAACTGCTTGGATACAGTATTGAAAATCATACATTGAAACTATATCCCGATTGTATGAAACCACTAATAGATCTTCAAATCCCAGATAACACAAAAGCAATGAAGCGCATCTTAGACATGTTCTCCTACTACTCAAAGTGGATATCCCAGTTCTCTGGCAAAATCCACAACCTAACCGAGTGCAAACGATTTCCTCTTCAGAAGAACTTAGTAAATGACTTCCAAAATCTAAAAGATTGTATTCAAAAATCAATTGTAGTAAATGTAGAAAATGATGAACCTTTCTGTGTAGAACTGATGCTTCTTACTTTGTAATAAGTGCAATTTTTACACTCATCCAGTAGCTTTCTTCTCTCGGACATTGTCAAAGAGCGAAAAAAACCACTCAGCAATAGAAAAGGAAGCCTATGCGATAGTAGTACTTTATCACGCATAGGCTACTGGAAAGGAAGCTTCTGGACCATGCACTTGATCAGCTCCTGTGTTTGCTACAGTTTCGGGGGTGTTACTGGACCACACACTTGATCAGCCCCTGTGTTTGCAACGGTTTCGGGGGTGCTACTGGACCATGGCGCTTGATCAGCCCCTGTGTTTGCAACGGTTTCGGGGGAGATACTATTTGATTGGTAGAAGGTTCAAGCTTATCACAGATCAAAAATCCTTTTCATTCATGTTTAACACAAATTGTTCGTTGGAGACTAGAGTTGTCGGCTTATAACTATGAAATAATCTAGCGTCCCAGAATTGCAAACCAAGCAGCAGATGCTTTCTCAGTATGCAGTTCGACACATACAATAGACAGATTAATAACACTTCACAATACAATGTCACCTAGGGGTTACTAGAATGGTACACTGGGTAAAATCCCAAAACTTACCTTATACTGTGGAAGAAATAAGGCAAATCACTTCAAACTGTAGAATTTGTGCCGAAACAAAACCTAAATATTTCAACAACAAACAAAAGAAGTACAGTAAAACTTACAGTAAAAGCTACAGTTCCATTTGAACTACTGAGCTTGGACTTCAAAGGACCTGTTCCATCTGAAACTCACAACAAATATATGCTAATTATTGTGGATGAGTATTCAAGGTACCCCTTTGCTATTCCTTGCTCTAACTTATCTTCAAATAGTGTGATTTATGTCCAAAGATTTAAAGAACAACCTTTAATCCAAAAGTATCACATCAAGTTGTACTATTCCTTATAAGCCTTGTGAAAATGGACAAATAGAAAGGTATAATGGAGTTATCTGGAGACCTATCAGTTAGCATTGTTAACTAAAAATTTACAAGTCTAGACGATAGAAAGGTATAATGGAGTTGTCTGGAGAACTATTATGTTAGCACTGTCAACGAAAAATCTACAAATCTAGGCCAACGATTCACCCAGTGTGGTGCTTGGTGAATCGTTGCAATCGATTCAATATCTTCTCCTCACTGCAACAAACTGTACTCCACATGAACGAATGTTTTAACATAAAAGAAGAATTGCTTCAGGAGCTACACTACCATCTTGGTTAACTTCATCAGGAGTGATATTAATGAAGAGACAAGTACGTCAAAATAAATACGAACTGACTGAAGAAGTACAACTCATTGAATTAAACCCCGACTATGCCTTGTCAGACTTCGTGATGGAAGGGAGACAACTGTAAACATCAGACATCTTGCACCTGCGGGATCATCTGCTCCATACGACATGAACAAAGAACCAGATTCAACCATTTAGACAAGAGTGAAACAAAGAACAATCACCTAAGATTAACGCTCCCTCCTGTGAATCAAACCCCAGCTGTACAACTAGCAAATCAACACCCAGCTGAACAACTAACAACCCCTCCTCTGCTTCGTCAATCCTCTAGAATATCAGTTACTCCTAACTATTTGAGAAGCCATGTTCAAAAATGAAGAAGGAAAGAATGTTATGATAACTATACTTGTTGAATATTGTTTACCAAAACTTTATAATTTTCCAAACATATATTTATACATACATTGTTAATATTTGTCAAAACCAATACTCGTTTAAATGTAAACAAATCATGCTGTTATTTAAAGTTGATTATAACCTTGCTTTTCTTACTATATTTCAGATTTCTTAATTTATTTTTTCAAAACACATGGCAAAGTAGCTTGAACACACCCCTCTCATTAAAAAATGCAGGGTGAATTGGAATGCCAGTGAAGAGCAGGAATCTTATTTTCTTTCAATAAAACAATGTTATCCAGTTGAAGAGGCAGGTACTGCTTACATCACACATTGCAACTGAACCATTGAGATAATTAAGACAATTTTTTGATCAAATGTGCTGAAGTAGCTGTTGCGTACATTGCCATCTAGAGACATGTTATTGAGGAAGGTGTACGAAAGAAGGTTCAGGAATGGCGTTTAGAGATCCACCAGTCAAGAAATCATAATAGAAAGGCCAGATTGGTCGTTGGAAATGAGGTTTAGTGAACGAGAGTTTAATACTCCCTTATTCTAAATTATTAGTATATTAGAGAGATAGGACATCAGCAAACTTACCTTAAAAGACAAGTTCACTAACATCAGAGTAGTAGTCACAAACACAAAATACACAAAATCTCACAAATTTTCAACACCACAGGCATTTTCTTCAGGTGAGTAGAGGCATTTTCTTCTCTACTCACCTGAAGAAAATGCCTGTGGTGTTGAAAATTTGTGAGATTTTGTGTTTGTGACTACTACTCTGATGTTAGTGAACTTGTCTTTTAAGGTAAGTTTGCTGATGTCCTATCTCTCTAATATACTAATTCCTGGCCTAGTGCCCTTTAACCTAACCTAAAATTATTCTAAATTATGACAGTGTTTAGTCCCTCTTTTGTCAGTCTTATCACAATTCTCTTTAGATTATATTTAAAAGAGTAATAGATTCTTCCATGTGAGGTGAAAATGGTGAATTAAATTTCCATTGTTTTCCTTCATCCATTGTTCCTCTGATAATTTCTAAAACGTGTTCTGAACAATTCTCGAAGTTCACAAAGCTTTTTCCAAACATCGATAAATGTTTTTTGCTATCTGAATAAACATCTCAAAAAATTCCTCTTCTAGATATAAATCACTATTGATATAACTTGTCTGTACATTTTCTCCAAGACGACTGTGAGAACTATAATGTATTCTAAATCGCACTATTATGGAGAACATGTTATCTTGCATGTTTGGGCTAACTAACTGATTAGTTTTGTGATTTTCCTGGATTAGTTCTTGCAGAAGCATCAAATATTACCCTGAGTTAGATAGTTGAACTGGTTGACCTTATTACTAGATGAGGCAGGAAACATTCAATTTCATTTTCAGAGTATGCAGTTTCTTCCTTTTCCATGCGGTTTAATGTTTTTTATTTAAGCATAAATTCTCTATATAGCCCCTGGTTGTTCTAGCTGCTTTTATAGTTGAAGAAATGATTTTTTAGCTGTTTGCTTGGAATCTTATAACTTATGGGGACTGTTGATTATAGGCATTTGTATCCTACATCTGCCATTTTATTGCCTCTTTGTGTACTTTAAAATATGCTCCTCACAAGAATATTCCCTCTGCTGTGAGCTGTTTGGTGGGGTGATGGTTTCTCTGAGAGCTATAAATTTGCAATTGGTGGTCTTCTGTATCAGATGTAGTCAGGAAGGATTGGCTCTTGGCTGTTTCTGATGGTCCATTTCCAATCTTACCTCCGACTATCCAGCCTAGTTTTGTTTCTGTAGGGTCGGCAATCTTTTTTGCCTTTATATTGATGAGGTTTACTCTTTCAGCAGGCAGGTTTTTGGTAATTTTCAGTATGACTTGGAACAAGAGGCTCACACTGTAGTTTGATGTACATGATTTTATAGTGACTGTGTGTTCGCTTTAATTGGAAAAACGATTCATTATAACCTGTCACTTGAAATGTACTGCTTGTCTTTTTTTAAACCAAATTTTTGTACAATGTTTTCAGTTATAAAACACGATTGAGAACCTCTGTATAGTAAAGCTCAAATATAAGATACCTTCCAGTTGGGCTTATCACATTTACTAGGGCTGTAGATGTGTCATTGGTATTGAATGTAACTGTGTAGACTTTAACTGTAATAGTATCTTCCCTTTTATTTATACTTTTCTCCTGTACTGAAAGCTACAGATGCCAATCGTCAAGAAGATAAGGGCGAATATGGCTATAGATGAACAAGTTTAGTTATTAAATAAGGTTAGCAGTTCCTCAGAAAAAGCTATTTATTAATAGCCCAAAAGCCCGGGCAACTAAGATTCAAGATTTTATTTGTCGAAAACTTTACAATAAGTATGACAACGTCAATAGCCTAAGTTACAGTGATGTTTTCACAATGTCATAATATTCACTAACATTATACAAACAATTATTAGTTAGTAGTCTCTTACAAAATGTCTTAATTTAGTATAAGGCAACACTTTGATATAATCAGGTAGAGCATTGTACAATCGGATGCCCTGGTGTTCCACACTATTCATTGTACTTGTGTAGACACATCTCTTTACACTAAGATTATTTTTATGCCTAGTGTCATGCTGGTGGGTGTCCGCCATTTTAGGTAATTCATTCACTTTTTCTTTGGTGTATAACAGTACTGATTGAATATACATAGAAGGCAAGGACATGATACCCAGACTTCTAAAATAGGGCTTACAGTGAGTTTGTCCTGATACTCCACAAATCAACCTTATAGCTTTTTTTTGCATTGTAAAAAGTTTGGATGAATATCCAGAATTGCCCCACAATTCAATACCGTAGTTGAGATGACTATGTATGTAAGCATAATAAATGAATAGAAGGACATCGGGAGTAACACTCTTCCTTAGGGAGCGTAAGACAAAAAGCCCCTTAGCTAACTTGGCAGAAGTATTGTCTATATGACTAGTCCACTTCAAGTCTGATTGGATAGAAATGCCTAAGAATTTTAATGAAGAGCTTTCATTTTTATGTAAACTAAGACTAAGTACCAAGTCCTGTACCTTCTCTCTATTCAGTAACAGGTTATTTGCACTACACCAGCCCTGTATAATGTCAGACGACACATCCAGCATATCACCAGCTTCCACAGATGATTTAGCCTTGAAATTCAAACCCAAATCATCCGCGAACAAGAAACAGTATATTGGGACCACTAATGTTAACAGGGAGATCATTAATGTAAAGAATAAATAGGGTTGGTCCCAATATAGAACCTTGCTGCACACCATGCTCAACTTGGAGAAGTGATGAAAAACTGCCATTCTTATAAACCACCTGTTTTCGATTATTAAGGTAAGACTTAAAAAATTTAATGGTAGAATCGTCAGAAAAATAAAATGTTAATTTATCCAGCAAGACACTGTGATCCAGTGTGTCAAAGGCCCTGGACATATCAAAAGACCTGAAGACGACATTATTTTTATCTTCCAATCCCTCATAACAATCTTTAATCAAAGATAAGACTGCCTTGGTTGTACTATGTTTGCATCTGAAACCAAATTCTTTCAGAAAAAAGACAATTATCCTCAAGAAAATCTACAATCTGCCTGTGGACAAGTCGTTCCAAGACCTTTGACACTACTGGAATGATGGAAATTGGCCTGTAGTTACATAAGTGATCTTTAGGCCCTTTTTTATGTATAGGTATAACCTTACTTATCTTGAAAACATCTGGATATATGCATTGATGTATACTCTGGTTAAAAAGATAGGTTAAAACTTTGCAAATGTTCTTAGCACAAATCTTTAGAATTTTGGAGTTTAGGCCATAATAGTCAAGACAGGCACTGCCACTCAATTCATTAATTGTTCTAAAAACTTCCTCAACTGAAAACTCATGAAAAATAAAAGCAGGCTTATATGTGAATAAATTATTATCGTATATTTTTTTCAAATAAAATTTATGGTCCTTAACATTCGCAGGAATATTTCCTCTAATTTTTCCAATACAATCAATGAAGTGTTCATTGAAAGAATCAGGTGACAGATTTTCAGGAATAGACAGAGGCTTAATATTACCTTTCTGATTTTGTTTAATTAAGTTCCAAATTGCTTTATTTTTATTGTTAGAGCTACTTATAGTTTTGTTATTAAAAAGCAATTTGGCTTTTATTATTTTATTTTTGTAGCACTTTTTTGCCTGCTTATACTTTTCTAGTATTAGTTTGTTTAGATTAGTAGAATTTTTAACTATGTAATAAAGTTTATCTAATTCAAGCTTCATAGTAGCCAGACCTCGGTGGTACCAGTTGGTGTTTGCCTTTTTATTTCTATGAGAAAAGGTTTTCAGAGGCATTGCACAATCTACTGCCCAGAGTAAATAGCGAAAAAATAGTCCAAATTTGCTATTAATATCAACATTACTATCATAAATATCTAGCCAGCTAATTTTATTTAAAAAATGTATCAAAGCTGTAGAATTAGAATGAGTTACAGTTCTATTTTTGTTCCTATTTAAGAGTGATAGCTTGCTAGGACATGAAACTTCAATATATGTTTGAAATAGAATAGGGTTATGATCGGAAACACCTGTATGTAGCACACATGTACTCCATCTGTCTGGGTGAATTGAAGTAACAACATTATCAATGCAAGTGCCATCAGAGCCACTAGTAAGTAAGTTAGGTCATGTAATCTCCAAAACTGTAATACTTAGGTCAAAACTATTAATTAAATGTTTAAGCTCAATTATATCATTTGAATTGCTCAGAAAATCTACATTAAAGTCACCAGCCACAATAATATTTAAGCTTTTGTCATGTAAGCTTGCAAGAACTTCATATAATTTTCTATAGAACGATAGCAGGCTGCCCTTGGGTGATCGATAAAAAGATACTAATATGGTTTTATAATCAGGAAGAAAAGCGGTTGACATTTCAAAGGCCAATTCTTCTGATACAACAGGGATTTTGTCATATTGATAAGATTGTATACCTTCCCTTACCAGTATAACAGAGCCACCATGCTTCTTGTTCAATCTACTGAAAAAAGATACTACATAAAAACCTGGTATAGCAATATTTTGAATATCAGTTTCACATAACCAATGCTCTGACAATGATATAACATCACAGTGGTTCTGAGATGCAATTATGCTTAGAATGTCAACTTTATTTACTAGAGACTGTATATTCCATTGCAGCAATGTAAGAGATTTGACTGGTACATCTTTATTGTTAGTGGAAGCACAACTTAAGTGGATTCCTGCAATATAATTCTTAGAATTGACCTTACTTAAGGGACCTTACAGCTTTACGTGGAATCCGAATCAGGTAATGTTGGTCTGATTTTCAGCTAATTGCCAAGCCTGGCACTTAGTTTTCTTCCGTACACAACATCTGAACCTTGACTACCATACAACATGGACACCCCAGTCTTCTCTAGTAGTCTGGCAACCATTTAGCAGACCGAGCATAGAACATATTTCCTACAATCTCCTCAACACTTTGCCCCCAAGTAGTTGGGTTACAGTATTGTGCCACCAATCAGATACAAATGACAAAGATAGAATAGGCTGTGTTTTCTCCACTCACGAATTAGCACTAGCCGCCCTTTCTTAGTTTACCTTCCCTCTTATTCAGGTTATTACTGCTCAGTTACATACTATTTTTAATAATTATATATATATATATATATATTTAAAGATTTTGAATCAATCATATTCGTAACTTGAACATCACAACGTAAATAATGCTTTGAAAAAATAAATTCCAAAGAATTGGCACAAACTTTCCCCTTATTAAACACTAAAAAATCAAACCTTAGACAACAAATTACTAGTTTGATTCCCAACTATGTTTTTTGCCATAGCTCAAACTAGTCAAGTTCTTTCCTGAAAATTTAATCAAAATCGATGGAGCCGTTTTTGAGAAAATTCCATTTTTGTAAGTATTTTGCCCATAAAAATAAAAAAACTAAAATTTCAAAAAAGTGAAAAAATGGTCTGGAGATATTGGCTAAATACACCTACATACCTACCAAATTTCATAAAAATTTATCCATCCGTTTGGTCTCCAGCAAACTGCACATACTCACTGACACCAAAATTCTTTTTTCGAAAACACCACTTTTTGGGTTCAGGGAACCTGAAAATGGATTTTTATAGACACTTTTAAAAAAGTATGTTTTCGATGATTAAAGTACTTTCTCTATGCTAACGCATATGGGAGAAAGTAAAAACAGTTTTGCAAACTTGATTCATGTTTCCCTTAAACTACACAATAAATAATTACTGACTCTCTGCTGAATTCAGACAATTTAGGGAAATGTGTTGTAAGTTCATTATTCTCACTAGATGGAGTCTATTCAATAGTCATCATCAACATAGATAAAGATGTAACTTGTAATCAGACGTAATTTCGAGAGATAACTAAATCCTCTTAAGTGTTACTGGTTTTGTTATAATTAATAATACACTTAGTTATTCTGAGTTCACAATAAAATTAACTCTTTCCTAATTAAGTCAAGTCAAGTTGTGTAGTAATTCTATTGCCCAACTTACAGTCTTATCTATTTTATTCATCTTGAAGTAGGTAACTCCATTTTGGGAACTTATATTTAATAGTAATCCATTCCCTTGTGCAAAAAGTAATGCATTTTTCATCTAGATGTAAATAAACAATGTATTAATTATTTTTGTGATTTTTTATTTTTCAGAATGGGTGGTGGACATCATCATCATAAAGTAGTAGTACCTGATTATAGAATATACAAAGTTGAAGATTGCCCCGAACTCATTCAAGTTCAGAAAGAGTTAGCAAAAAAGGGTCTGAAGGATCCATGGCTTAGGTAAGTTGTATAACAAAGAAATATACTATTCTTATATATAAATAAGGAATTAAACTTAACAATTTTCTTTTGAACTTTTTGTAATATTTGGAATGATAATTATGAAAAATGAAATTAAATCTCAGAACAAAACTTATAGTGTTATTAAAACAACATAGTGTTATGAGAACAAAACACTAAGTCATTAAAAGGCTTTTCAGGTTTTTGGTCTTTAACTCTGGAGAACTTTAATTGATTTTAAAAGCAAGAATTTGAACATCTAAGTTACTTTCAGATTTGAAAAACTAATATTTCATTACAATGTGATGTTTACTATTTGCATGTGAATATGAACTTAGCGATAAGCGATTATAATTAAAATACAAGCTGCGCTGCTTCACAAGTTGATCGTGAGTGCTACTGAAGCTGATCATAGTTACAACCCATCTTACCGGAGATGGATTCAAGTGAAATGACATTGTTCTAAAAAGTAGGCGCTCATTTCCTATCACGATTGTAAACATTTTTTATTGTCTATTTCGAAGAATAAAGAATATATTTGGGTGTTTCCAGACATAGACACCCTGTATTTCTTTGACATGTATGTATTCAAATTTGACATGTATGACTATGTATTTGATATAGGAATTGTGTATAATAATGTGATAACAAAATATTAATGTGTATATTTAGGAATGAGGCTTGGAGATTCAATAACCCCAACGAGTATCAAACACTGAGTTCAAGAGTGAAATTGATGTTTGGTAGAGGTTTGAAAATTGGGTTTGCTCTGTTTGCCGTCACAACTGCTCTGGAAACTATATCAGACATTATGCGCCCTGATCTCCATCATGACCATCATTAATGTTCTGATATTTGTTGTAGCTATATATACTGTTATATAATAAACGTCTTCTAGTTATTGTTGATTTCAATTTATATCACCTCAGTAATAGTGAATTTAGTGAATAATCGTTTTAATTTGTAATGCCTTAACTAAGTTTGAAAGTCATGAGAGCTCCTAACATTTATTTCATGAATTGTTAGTTTGAAAAATAAAACCAATGCTGACTATAATATTAATGAGGTCTATTAAGAGATGCGCTGTGTGGGTGAAGTTAAAAGATGTAGATGTTTGGAGAGGAGAGAAAGATAGGAATATCACTAGAAACTGGTTATATTACTTGATTATATTAATTAATAAAAAGTTGACGGTACAACTCTTACCACTCATTTCCAAGTCCATTGTTGGACAAAATATATCATAGAGTATAAGTTTTCTCTCTGTAATAAGAAGGTTGACTGAGGGAAAAGACAATCTTCACCAAAATACAGATAGAAATTTATCTTGTGAAATTTATTTGGAGTTATTTACAAAAAATGATCCAGTTTGTCTATGCAGTACTTAGGAGAAAAAATCCTCTCTGGAAGAATATATAAGATGCTTCAGAAAGGTTTGCAGCATTATAAATCTTACCTCTTTGAATAAAAAAAAAAAAAAAAAAAAAAAAAAAAAAAAAAAAAACCACACATTTTCCTAACATGATTCATGTACCACCCTGAACTGGCCACAGATGTTCCATCTTCATCTTTTAATGGCTACACAAATTCAGCTCAGTTTTTCAAATATGTTAGGCGAAGCTGGTGCATTATGTATAACGGCCTTCCTCCTATATTATGCATCATACTGTTCTATCTTAATCCACCCATCTCCCCATACGGCGCAACGTAATTAATATATTGCCATACAAATAAATATTTAAAAAACCAAAATAGTTAACTGTAATTTCGTATTTTATAAATTGGTTTATTGTATTTATTAATTTTTATAGAGCTCATTACCATATTCAAGCTTCTATTTCCAGTTATCTACTATGAAAAATAATTGTCAATGAATGAGCTTAAGGCATTTAAGTGGCAGCAAATCCAAAAATATTTGAGCTAGATGCATGTTTTCCAACCTGAGTTTCCGTTTTGTGAACTACCTATATAGTAATATAAAAAGTATTTTAGAGGTGAAGCTGTTTTGTTTTCTAACTTATTGTTGTTATCTTCACTGAACATAGCTTTTTTGACTAATTTGTGTTTTTAAGATGCAGTAAAAAATATGCCACCGCCCAGCGTGGTAGCTCAGTGGCTAAGGCTTCAGACTGTAAAAGGCAAGTCTAAGGTTCAGATTCCCAACTGAGCTCACGGTTGGTACTTTATTTGTTGAATAAAGTTCACACATATGCCTGCACCAATGTTAACTGGCAAGTGAAGTTAAAAAAAAAAAAATAGTTTAGCAAACAGTAAATTTAATTAACAATACAAGTTGCGAGAGGCTGGTAAAGCACACAGATGTATATAAATATAAATCTTTATTTTTTACACAGCAGACAATAAATTTAACCAGTATAATTTATTATATAAGTGGTTTTAACCAAAGATAAATATAAAAATACTGAAACAGTTGAATAAAACATAACCAATATTTTAAAAATTAATTTCAAAGGGAGTGCACTTTGATAAAACATTAGTCATTGTATATACAGTAGTAATTATATAAACTAAATTTAAATGTAAAATATTTTATGCTTTTATGATTGTAACAAGTCTGATGCCATATTTTTTAAACTTTTAATTTGTATTTTTATTAATATAATTCAAAATTGGAATATTTATTTGCAATAAACACTACAATTTTGCCGCTCAACAGCTATAACAAACATATGTATCATGAAATAATATCCTATGCCTAAGTTATAGCTCTCCTTTTTTTTGTTATGGAAAGAAGTTGTTTCTAATTTTTGCTTGGGTCCTTTATTATAAAATAATATATTTTTTCATACATATATTCATATATTACTGTTTTAAACATAGAAATGTAAACATAACTTGGAAAGTGTTTCCAATCTCCCAGCAACTGTCACAATTATAAAAAATTACACATAATAGTTTTTTTACATAAGGAAACATAGGACATCAGCAAACTTACCTTAGAAGACAGGTCTACTAGCACCAGAGTAGTAGTAACATACACAAAATAAACACATAATCACATTATTCATCTATCTTACATATTAATTCTTAAGTCCTAGCTTATTAATGAAAAATTGGTTTTCAAGTGGTCAAAATAAAATAAATAACTATATCTTATACAAAAACCATCAATAATATAACATCACTTATTAAATCATATACATTCTAAAATAACAATAGTTAAACATTTCTCAAATAATCCAATAACATTTATTTTATTTTGTGAGGCTTTTTGCCTACAAGATGAGCATCATCAAATATAAAAAAAATTATTTAAAAAAAATAAAGATCAAAAATTTGTAATTAATTTTTTAATGTCTACCTTGTAGGCAGAAAGGCCTCACATAGTAAAAAAATATTAGATTATTTTAGAAGGTTTTATTTATTTATTTTAAAACAATTCTCCAATAAAAGACTTAACCCATTGGCCTACAAGTTTTTTGCACTGCACAGTCCGCTATTCATCCAATCAAAATCGAGGAAAATGTAAGCTTTTGGGAAAAAAATCATAAAAAATACAATTTTCAATCTAGAGCAAAAAATTATATATTTTTATTTTCACAATAAAACAGGCTTCAAAAATATATAGTTTATAAGTACCTAAAAAATAATTATAACATAATAATATAACAAATAAGCAAATATTATTTTATATAAATTTTGAAAGCAAGTTTAGTTATTTGTTAGTAAACAATTACAAATAATTACTGAGTTGCTGTAGGTTTATTGACAGTTTCACTACAAGAAAATATAATATTTTATAGAAAATATTTTTTAAAAATCACCAGAAATTTTTTTTTTCTAAACCTATGTAAAATTCGTCATTTTGACTTGCCGAAAATACAAAACAATGTATACCTCGAACTACAGGAAGATAAAACTTTAGTGGAAGTTCAATTTATAATTCATTTATATTATACAAACATAATAAAAATAGAAACTTGCACTAATGGTAATCCTTTAGTCATGGTCCCACCATGACTAATAAAACACTCGCACTCGTCTGCTTATGTTTACAATCTCAAACTGAGAGCTAAATTTGATTGTAAAACAAACCAGCTGATTGTTAAAAAGCTGACAAGGAACAGAAAGCAAAGTTATTATTATAATACACATTGTTGTTTAGCTCGAAAGCAAAGCAACAACATAGCTTGGCGCACGATATTGCCAATTTGCGATGTATTTTTAAGTTATAAAACGATCAAGTGGTAGCCCGTATATATTTTTGTGCAGTATTTCGGTCTTTACTGATTGTTTTTAGTAATATATTTAACCATTTGATGCAATAGTTTATTAAAAAAAAAAAATTTAAAGGCATTGTTACCATTACTAAACAGTTCTGTGATAGCACAATTTTGAGGCCAGATCGGCCGTCACGGAACGGTTCCATGAAAATAGGCCAATGGATTAAAGAAGAAATGCATACATTCTAACTAAATATTCTGAAACAAATGATCATCTTTCTTTGTAAAATAATTTCACGTTTCATTTAGCCATCTGTATATACAAGTACTAAGTAAAATAAATTAAGTTGAAATAAATAGTGCAATACATAAAAATCACAGAACTTTGAGAGCCAGAAATAATAAGGGCATGTCATTACTTAACTATATGAAATTACTTCATGCAGGAAGTCATCTACAAGTCACCTTCAGGTGGAAAAATATATACCTGAAACAGAACATTTATTTAATTAATGAGAATAATATTATAATATTAGTGGTGTGTATAAAAGAGAAAATTAATGAAATATTTGAAATAATTATACTAGTTACAGAAATAAATTTGATCTTTTGTTATGTTGGTTGTATACAGGGTGTCGAAAAAGTCTGGTGACAGCATTAAATTTTTTTAAAATGACATATTAAGCATTTAATTTTAATATATCAATGCTACACCATGTGCTGTTAGCACAGGTTACAATCGTCTCCCTCGGACAGTTCAGTCTTCATCTCTGTGTTCATTTACTTATGTGTGTTTATGCTCGTTTTCGTTGTTCCGTGATTTTGTATCAGTGTTCCCTGTCATCTGTAGCTGGCTTGCCATTCTGGCTTCCGACTTCACAAGTTATGTCCACTAGCTAGAAAACTTAGGTAAGTGTTCGTAAAAATTTCTCTTTTGTCATAGATATGATTAAAAATATTGTTTATTGATCTTTCTTGTCCTCTTTTGTGTGTTGTTTCAATAATTAATAAAGCTGTTGCCTGTTTATGAATTTATTTTTAGCAGGTCTATGTTAGGCCCATGTGCCGATATAAATGTAATGTATTTATTTATATTTATTATTTTTAATTATTTTATTTTGTCTTGTTAATCCTGATCTTTATATGTAATTAAATTTTGTAATTTTGCCTGCCATAATTGTTTTATAGTAAAATCAGCATCATATTCTCCTTTTATAACTTGTCTTATTTTACATGCTATGTCTAGCAAACTTTTCATGCTTTTGCTTACACTGCAGGAAATTCTTTGTAATGCTGAGTTATGTAAAAATTGTTATTTATTGTTCATATTTTGCTTAATTAATTTTAGTTTAAACAGTTGTACTTACTCTCCATTTCAAAAGTATGTAGAACCGAGTTTAAAAAGACACCGTACCTAGACGAATAATGATAATTAAATTTTTTTTACTACAGAGAATTTAGTTGTGCATTGAACCATGTCTGTAAAATAATTTTTATAACGCGTTAACAATTTTTTTATTAGCGATTGTTTATAAAAAGTACCGGTTTTTTCGCAATTTCTAACGAACCTTCAACTTCAACGAAAAATCATAGAATATTGAATTGACATTTGATGTGAATGAAACTTTTACCAAACCTTTGTCAATAGTTTTCAAATTTTACCTTGAAGTTTTAATATTTAATTTAGCTATTTTAAGTTCTTGTAATTTTTGTGGATTAACTTTTATTTGGTTTTGATAACTGGAACTCAGTATAATTTGGTACTGTTGGTATCGGCTTGATTCATGCAAACCAAATAAAACGGTTTCCAACCATAAATGTTAATCAGCGATTTTTAACTGACTTTTTGATAGCATCGGATGTGCAGTCAGCTGTAAACGGCGCCTTCCAATGCCTCGCCCGCATGGCATCAAAGCTCTGTGATAAATTGCCACGTATCCGCTCCAACCGCATGGCATGTGACTGCCGCTGTTAAAACTCACATTTGCTGTATTCTTTAAAGTTTCATCAACCATTTTCCATCACCATTTACTCACGAGGGCTTTGGACCATCAACGGCAGGTTTAAAAATGGTAGCTCCTGTTTTATAGGGATTGTTGATTATTTACATTTTATTAATTCATTCGTTGAAATACTTTGGGTGATGTGTTTACTGGAACCATTCCGGAAATTTGGGGGATCGCCAGTGAGTCAGAGTGTAATGCAACTCCCCTTCTGACTCACCGACACATTCTGGTTAGTTTAATCATCCCTTCAAGAAAATGTTATTAGTGAGAATGTTGTTTGTTGTAGGCAGAGGTATGGATGCTATAAAATCTTTATGTAAGGAACAACTTCAATCTGTGTCACCTGATCTCTGGAAAAATGTATTAAACGTGTGGAAAAATTGAAAATGACTGTAGGGAGAAAGACCATTTAAATGAAGAAGTACATGTTCAGCCTTGAAAGCTCTGATTCATCTGATTTTTCAGATAATGATCTATAGACTGAAAGTAAATTATGTTGTATATATTGTACATACTAATACATATTTAAGAAGCTGTTAAGATATTAAAAATAATGAAATATAAATAATTGACAATCCCTATAAAAAGGGAGCTACCATTTTTGAATCTGCCGTTAACGGTCCAAAACCCTCATGAGAAAATGGTGATAGAAAATGGATGATGAAACTTTAAAGAATACAGCAAAGTTATGTGAGTTTTAACAGTGGCAGACAAACGAGCCGTTGGAGTGAATACATGGCTACGACGCAGGGTCTTGATGCCGTGCGGGCGAGGCGTTTGAAGGCGACGTTAACAGCTGATTGCACATCCCACCGCTATCAAATAAACGTAAATTAAAAATTGCTGGTCAACATTTATGGTTAGAAACCATTTTATTTGGTTTGCATGAATCAAGCCGATACCAACAGTACCAAAATATACTGAGTTCCAGTTATCACAGCCGAATAAAAGTTAATCCACAAAAATTACAAGAACTTAAAATAGCTAAATTAAAATTTTAAAACTTCAAGGTAAAATTTGAAAACTATTGACAAAGGTTTGGTAAAAGTTTCATTCACATCAAATGTCAATTCAATATTTTATGATTTTTCGTTGAAGTTGAAGATTCGTTAGAAATTGCGAAAAAACCGGTACTTTTTATAAGCAATCACTAATAAAAATTGTTAACGAATTATGAAAATTATTTGACAGACATGTTAAACACACAACTAAATTCTCTATAGTACAAAGGTAGCTCTTGTTAGTGTAACAATTTTTGTCCTATCTCGCCTTTAATTAATTTTTTATCTTGATTTGTGTTGAGCCAGACTATAAATATTGTGTACTATGCTGTTTCTTTACCCCTGACTCCGGTGTCGGAGTGTGATGGCACCTGCATGGCTTCTGACTGTAGTTTCCTGGAGGCACAGCGTGGTACTTATGGGCTGGGCCAAGCCTCCTACTCTGTGACCCAGAGGGGCAGCCACCCTTTCCATCCAACGGCCTCTAGGATGAAGACTTCGTCATGAAGGTGATGCCCCCACAGCTTTTAACCGGTCCCTCTGGCCTCCTTCTCGAATTCTCCATTGAAGTGTTGTATTCAATATGAACTCAAAGTGCCATCAGTTGTACTTGTTTGTCACATTGAAGACTTTTTTTTTTATTTCCAGAGAACTTTATCAATTTTGCACCACATTTAGATTTTTAAAGAACAGGGTTCTGGGTTATTCCTTCACTTTGTACTTCCCATTAGGAGCCGTCCAGTTTCGCCCGCTGGATTTTGGTGTAATTATTAATTTAAATATTTTGTATATGTTTATGCTATGTGTTGTTAATTGTTAAATATTTATTATTATATATTTTTCAGAGCTCTATTTTGATGAAAAAGTTTTATTAGGCCTAACTTATTTCACTATGTTTATTTTGATATATTTTTCTACTATTGATATTTGATAATCTTCTTTTTCTATATTTTATTGCCTTGAGGCCTTTTGTAAATCTATAATTTATTGATTATTCATAAAAGATTTTGATAACTTTTCACAAATGGTCAACAGTCTGTTTTGTCTGTAAATGTATAAATTTTCTTTTTTTGTCACTTGATACTTTTTTTTAAGTGATTTGAATTTAATGTTTTTTTTTTAATTTTATATAATAAACAATACTTTTGACTTTCACATTGTGTTTTTGTTCTGTGTCTTTCTAAGTCCAGTGCCTTTGCACCCACCCTCGATGGGCCCAGTTTTGATTTAACGAGGGTGGGTCCCAACCAAAAAATGTATTTATTGAAACAACTATTCAATGTTCAACTATTCAATGTTGTTCTGTATAAACAAAAATGTATTTGTTTATACAGAATGCAAAGATTTTCTTAAATTAACTTTATTGAAGAGCTTAAAGCGGAATTACAATCATTAACTTTAAATACTTTAAATAAATAATAGGTGATGTCAACATTGACATATTGAGCGATTACAATTATGCTAGTAAATATTATAATTTAGTTAGTAACAGTGGATTCTATTCACTGGTTGATCAGCCAACACGTATTACACCAAATTCATCAAGTTGTGTTGATCATATTCTTGTTAGGTTTAGAAATTTAGAAATTTTCAAAACAGCCATATTTGACATAGGAATCACATATCATTGTATGTTGGGAGTGACTGCTGATGTTTCAGACAATAAAGAAAAAAGAAATAAAAATATAACTAAGTTGATATATAATTATGAAAAAATTAAATGTAACCTATCTGAAGTTAATTGGAATTCAATTTATTCATGTAACGACGTAAATAAATGTTACGAAACATTCCACACATTGTTTAGTGAAATAGTTGGTAGAAATGTATCAGTTAGTAATAATAACAGTAATCTAAGTAAAGCTAAAATTCTAAGTCCATGGATAACTAGTAACATTCTATATAAACTTAAAAAAAGAGAAAGGTTGTATAAAGTACAAAAAAGGAGACCGTATGATTTAGTTTTTAAACGGTATTACGATTCCTTTTGTAATACCCTAAACCTTGATATAGACAATACCAAGAATAATTATTAATTTAATAAATAACTGTAATGGGGATAATAGTCAACAATGGAAAATTATAAATCAACTGACAGGTTGTGAAAACAGTAAAAGTATAAGCAAATTAGTCTTAAGAGGATGGGGAATGTATAAAGTGATCCGCAAACAATTGCCGACACAATAAACACCCACCTTATCGAACTTGAGAATTTCACTGATAACAATAGCCAGACAGCGACTCAAATGCATGACAGTCCAGATCTACCACATTCCTTCTTTATCGATAGAACAAATGAACGGGAAATTTTAAAGATTATTAAAAATTTTAAAAATCCACTGGCTTTGACAGAGTACCAGTTGTTTTAATTAAGCATGTTTCAGAGATAATCGCCCCAGTTTTAACTTACATTATAAATTTAAGCTTTTCTACTGGCGTTTTTCTCGAATTACTAAAAAAAATAGTATAATTATATCAATTTTGAAAAAGAAAAATTCTTACAATATTGATAATATACGCCCAATTAGTTTATTATCCGTTTTCCTAAAATAATTGAAAAGTGTATGAAAGTAAGGTTAATCCATTATCTTCACTCAATAAATTTTCAACATGAAGCTCAATCCGGTTTTACAAAAGCAAAATCAACTGAGGATGGTTTATTGAATTATGTCAATAACATTTATTTTAGTTTGAATGAAAACATCAGGTTTATCTATTGACTTTAGGAAGGCATTCGATCTAGTTGACCACGACACTTTGATAAAAAAAATGGAACCTATTGGTATCAGGGGTGTGGCAAGCAGTGGTTTCAGAGTTATCTTAGTGGTAGGGTCCAACAGGTTAAAATACAAGACAATTTAAGCGCCCCGCCTGTTATAAAAAGGAGTGTTCCTCAGGGTGCTGTACTCTCAGCAAATCTCTTTATAATTTGTATTAATGATATACTAAAGCAACTTTTTATTGGAAAAATAAATGCATTTGCAGATGACATCGCTTTTAAATATACAAACAAAAACATACAAACTGTATATTCGGAAATGAACAAAGACTTGATTACTCTGAGAAACTGGTGTATTAATAATAAAATGATAGTTAATGTTTCAAAAACTAAATTTATTAATTTTGGTTACAAGAGCTTTAATTTTGACTATCCATTATATTATCACTCTATTGACTGGAAGGGTAGCACTGGATGTAACTGTGTACCAGTTGAAAAGGTTGACAGTTTCAAATATTTAGGGGTCTATCTTGATGAACAAGATTTCTTATTATCTTGGAAGAAACACATATTACAATTGCACAGACAGATTAAATTTAACGTTAGAAAATTCTTCTTTTTAAGAAACTTGTCACACACAACTTTTAATTTCTCTATGTTATGCCTTAATTCAGTCTAGATTGCAGTACGGAATTTTATGCTGGGGAGGAACTTATAAATATCTCATCAATAATTTAAGAAAATCTCAAAATAAATTTATTAAATTAATTCTTAAGAAAAATAGACAAGAGCATTCTTTTCCTTTATATTGTCAAACGGGTGTAATGCCTTTAAGACATTTGTTTATTTTCAAAACAATAAAGCAATTTTATATAAGGATCCACTCCTTAGAGGTTCAACCAGGGTGCGTCCTGAACTTAGAAGCAACATTCAAAGACTATTCATAAAACCAAAAGTTAATAAATTTTTCTTCAGGCACTCTTTCTATATCTTGGACCAAATTATTTTAATCAACTAAATTCAAATATTAAAGAAAGTCCAAATTTTAAAACCTTTTGCAAAAGGGTCAAATATTGGTTGTTTACTTTACATGAAACTTCTTTTTTGGAGGAATATCTCGCATGAGCTGATTTTGCTCTTTTTTTGTATTTTCGAAATATAAATGATAGTATTCGGTGGCATATATGATTTTCATTATTTAACCTATTTCAACAGATTATATATTGATGTAAATACTGTGTTAAATAGGTATTTATTTTTTATTTTATGTTTTTCCTGTTGTGTTTTGTTTTAAGTTATGATGGTTGATGGTTTTTTTTGTTTGGTTGTTCGATGTTGTGTTTAATTCTGTCTATATTATTCTAAGTACATATGACAAATTTTGTGTGTATTATAATTTATATATTTAGGTATTTGTCTCAAATATAAAAATGTTTTAGCCTACTTTTGTGGTATTACTCCTGTACATATGTAAATATATCATTATTACTATTTAAGCAGATGCCACAGTGAGCCATTTTTATCTGTTGACTATGTAAATGGACTGGACTCATCTACCACAACTACTGGAAATCTGTGTTTGATTAATTCCGAGAGTTGTAATTTTTTGTTCATAATTATGTATTATTTGAAGGAATAAATCATTATTTCATTACTATCTATTTTTCTTTTTATTTCGTAGGCTTATAAGCAGCCAGTGTCATTACTAATAACTAAAGCTTCCGGTAACGACAGCGTCAAGGTGTTATCTAAAATATTTACTTCACCAAACGTTTCGCCCATGCTGTGACATAAATATTGTAGATAATACCTTGACGCGATCGTTACTGGAAGCTTTAGTTATTAGTAATATCTATTTTTCTTCTCATCAGGAGATTGGTCCACAGGGAGTCAGAAGAAAATCTTACTTAAATAAGAGCATAGGAAAAGTAGTACATCTGTTGGAGATCTAGCAACAATGCTACAATGTCCTTCTTATAAAGATATATGTTTGCTAACACTTAATAAACCTACCATTATGGCTCTGGAACTATAGAAATGTAGTTACGAGGATTTAGCTGACAGAGTTGTGAAATGCAGTCTAAGATCCATTTTTCTTTGACCATCAAGGGATGATGACCTATTGGTGAAAAGGGCACGGATGAACCAATGATGATCTTAGCTGCCTTAGCACTGCTCACCACAGTGCCTCCACATAAGCGAATCAGCTCTATAAGATCATTGGCAGGAGGTACAGTCGCTCTGCAAACGTAGATTGGACCCATATTTTGGAACAACTCCAAGCTGAACTCTGGACCAAAGGCCTGGCGTTCAACTCTTGCTAGCTGTTGAATAAAGATAAATTAACTGATATTCTGTATTTCCATTCCCTAAATAAACAAACTGGTTATTACAGTTATATAATAAATAAATAAATATATATATATATATATATATATATATATATATATATATTCGTATCTGACCGTAATGCCAGTCAGAGCCCTGGTAATTTACTAGGAGTGGCAGTCATCTGATCTGCCCGAAAGCCAGTCACGCATCCCAGAAGGCAGTCAGTTTATGGCTTCCCATGCTTGCTTTACATACGGCAATATCTTGACAGTGCTGTAGTACTGTGGCAGTTTTTACAACTGCCTTCTCCTTCAGTAGGCTTATTGTCATTTCTATTTCTGTGCATACTGGCAGAGAGAATTCTTTTATAATTCGACAAGATTTTCCGTTTGATAATATTGGGTTTTATTACTGTATTTTTTAAAAGTATGATATTAATACAAGATAATATTTATCTAAAACAAGATTATATAATGTATAAGCTATTGCAATATCAAATATAGCAGTGCACTAATTCATTAACTTTACATTGTTTTTTTGTATTATGTAAAATTTTATTGTGTATTTTCTTACAGTCCAATAACTGTTATTGGTTTATGATTGTAAACTTATTATTTTAATAATATATTGATGACTACATACTCTCATCTATGAAATAGTTCAATTTAGTGACTTATTTATTTAAAAACCACAAAGTAGGTCGGTCATCGATTTGGTTTGCCTCCTTAATCAACTTGAGTTAACTCAATGATCAACTTGGCAGCCCTCATGATTAGTATGGGCAGCATTCGTGATCAGCTTTAATTTTATTTTTAATATTTGTAAAGTATTAGGCTGGCTTGTTTTTTTAATCTTAGGTCATAACAATGATAATCCAAGACCTAGCACCCAAAAACTAAAAGTTTTAGAAGCATATAATATTTTACCTCGAAAGTGACGAAACAAAATGGCTTCTGGCAGACAGCTTGCTGGGGGCCATAACAATGAAGAAACAAAGTGCTTGGTTATGCTGATTCTTCTTTTGATGTATAAGGGAATATAACGGAAAACCGAGTAAAAATGACCAGAAGCGTAAGGGAAGGGGGCAAAAGGCCTTCCAGAAGCTGACAAAATATTGGAGGACATTTTTGGATAGCTTACAATTTTAGATGTATTTCTGGCGAGTTATTATTTTGATATTTACATATAAAATAAATGACATGTGAATTGCCAGATATCAAAATAGAGGCATTAATGAGCTATCAGTGTACAAAGTACCGAGTGGGTGGAATTATCGCAGGGCATACTTCGTTCTGGTTAGCCAACTACTGCACCTGTTAACTAAATGACCCTTCACCAATGCACACATATACTAATATTGTTTCTTAACCCTAAATCGCGAATCCTGGCGCTTTGCGTGCTATTTTCAAACGTATACGCTTCAATGTAGGCAGTCACATGCTCTTTTGTAAAACTCAATAAAACATATGTTTATCATAAAGCAAGCGCGACAAACTTGGTACCAATCGACACAGAATGTTCTGTTCTGTACATTTTATATTTATAATATTTTTTTTATACAATTTAAAAAACGTAGGAATAAAATTAAAACATGCAATTTGAAATTCCCGCCCGGTGGGGGTCAAGAGTGGGAAAAACGGCCGATGTTTGTGGCAAAACTGTACAATAACCAATAGTCGGAATCAGGTGTACAAACTGTCAGTCTGCAGTGAATGAAATACTCTAGCCAATGAAACAAAGCAATGTTGTAGGTGCTTTGGTTGTTTTACAAAAAATGTATTTGTATACCCTTGTTTGCGTGTTCTTTCAAAAGCCAGTATTGGTGCATTACAAGCTGTTGTAAAAAGTTGTAATAAATAAATTATTTATTGCGATATAAACAAATAAAAAATTGGGTAGAAAGCAAGAAAGTTCTTGCGTCGGTTGGTACTGTCTCAAGGAAATTTCGTGCTGTACATTGGCAATAGTCACGTGACAACGATGATGTAGAAGAGCGGACGTCAGTTTACATTTAGCCATCTTTGTTTATACACAACGCTCTATCGACCGCTTGTATTTACCATAATAAGTGTAGTGAATTGAATTGAAATGAAAGTGTAGTGTATTGTAGTTCAGTGCTGTCCAACTTAATAACGGGCCAGATTGTTTCTAAGAAAAACCTGCCGGGCCAGACTTTTCTTATTATTTCTTAATATTATTATAATAATAAAAAAATCAATACTTTCTTATTATTTTAAATACAAAATTCATAATTATTCATTTTTATAGAATCGAAATGAATTTATTATTAACATATGTTGTTTAACGAGTTTTGTTAACATTTGTAGTTTTAAATATAAGTTTCTATAATGAGTTTGAGGTAAATTTGTGGTAAAAATATTAAAATGCACTCATAAAATATAATAGCAAACCTTTAATGTTAGAGAATACATGGATTATTAATATATAAGTACAAGGTTAATAAATTAACTTTTTTAGTTAATGTGAACATTGCGGTTTAGCATGTTCTGAGACCATCTTATCAAGCGTATCTTATGTATGGATAGCGGTTGTGGAAATAACCAATATATGTTCAAGCTGGCTGTCTGAAAGGCAGTTCCTGTACTTAGACTTTATGTACTTCATGTCAGAAAAAGCCTTCTCACATAAGTATGTACTGCAAAACATAGATTTCATTTTCATACCAAAGTCTCCTAAGTTTGGGTATTTATCACTAGGAAGAATTTTGAATAGTTCCATTCCAGTTACTGAGGAAGAAGAAAACAACTCGTCTGCTTGGAGGTCACAGAGTTCCATTTGGTATTTTGGTTCTACAGTGTCAATATCGATTGTAAGAGGAGAATTAAGCAGTCTGAAACTGGATTTAAGCTCATCAAACTGTTGAAATCTCGAATTGAAATTTTCAATAAGCTTGTCCATAATGATGAGGCCTTCATTAAAATTTAATTGTGAGCCAGTCTCTTTTAGTTGAAGCTTTACTTCTCCACAGCATTTAAAATGTGTAAGCTCATTTTTCTCTAGGTTCATTTTTAGCATTTTTAATTTATTTCTGAACCCTGATATGAAACTATACAGTTGACTAACATCATGATCTCTACCTTGAAGTTTTTGATTTAGTTCATTCAAATACTGAGTAATATCACTCATAAAAGCAACCATGCTCAAAAACAAAGGATCAGACATTATATTTATTAAATTACAGTCAGATTTTAATTCTGAAAGATAATCCTTTATTTCTTTTCTTAAGTCAAAAAATCTCTTCAAGCTTTTACCAGCACTTAGCCATCGAACATTTGAATACAAAAGCAAATCATCAGTTTCTGATTCAATTTCTTCTAAAAACACTTTGAAATTTCTGTGTGAAAGAGCCCTGTTACCACCTCTGATTACATTGATTAATTTTGTAACAGTAATCATTACTTCACTGTCTCGGATAGATATACCACAGAGAGCTTCTTGATGAATAATGCAATGTAACATTTTTGATTGTATTCCATCTTTTTTTAGAAGTCCAGCAAGACCTATATTTCCACCCACCATACTTTTAGCTCCATCAGTGGCAATGGAAGTACATTTCTCAAAACCTCCCAACAATTTCAATTGTACGTTTTACAGCCTCATAAATATCGGCTTCTTTTGTTGTTCCGTGTAAAGAGACCAATTTCAAAAGTTCTTCATTACAGTTAAAATCAGCATCAACTGTACGAATAAATATCAATAGTTGACTAGTGTTAGAAATGTCTGTACTCTCGTCCAATGCAATGGAAAAATATTTACATTTATTAACTAGCTCTTCAATGTCATTAGTTATTTGTATTCCGATCTCAGAAACCCGACGAGCAACTGTTTGACGAGACAAAGGGACACTTGCAAAATCTTTTGCACATTTGTCATCATTAAAAGCTTCAGCCATTAAAATAGCACATTTCTTAATTAGTTCTCCGTCTGAAAATGGTTTTTTTGCTTTTGCTAATTCATTAGACACAAGAATAGAGGCTTTAAGATCTGAACTTTGTTTAGTAGTGACAGCAGAAAATAATTGTTTTTGTTTAAATAGCTTCCCCTTAAGATCATGCAAAATAGTACTTCTAGCATCACCTGTATATTTGCGATACCTCTGTTCGTGATGTGTTTGGTAATGTCTTTTAATGATGTACAGTAGTCCCTCATTAATCCGACACAATTCAGACCAGGTATGTGTTGGATTAGTGAAAAAGCCGGATTACTGGAGTTCAATTGTAAAACATGATTAAATTACATAATAGTATATTGTTACTAAAAAAGTCAATTTTTACAGTAAAGATGTACAATAGTTTCAAAGTAAGAAAAGTATGGTACACCAGTTGAAACGTGTTACATAACACTGTTGCATATGAATCAAAAACAAGTTAAAAAGCTTACAACAATTGAAAACATTAATCCTTTAAAACTTTGCAAAAAAGAAAAAAATAGTTAAAATAAAATGTAACTATTGATAAAAATAAAAAAATATAACATTATTAAGAGTTGTCTTGTGCTGACAGAATATTATCATAAAAATTTATTTTTCAATTATATTTCCTATCATTTTTTAATGCAATGTTTTGCATTATTAATAACATATCCAAACAAATAAACTCTAATATACTTACCTCACTATAAAAACCTTTCAACTATTATACACTATAAAACTAGAAGCATAATCATTTGCATGATATATGAATTGTAAACAGAATGGAATGTTGCCATCAGGTGTTTTTATCGGCAGGAAGTGATAAGAAAGGGTCAGGATAAACAAGTGTGGGGCTCAGGCTGTCAGGACGATCTTCCTGTTTACTGCATTTGGAATTCTAATGTTATCTGTTCTTTCAAGTGCTGATAGTACTGATAAGGAAAAGGCCGACTGTGGGCAGATATTTTCTGATGAAGTTATTTTTATTTATCTTATGGACTGAAAAAGTTACAGTATTTCGTTTATCTTTTGATCAGAATTTGTCGTTTCATTGTTCTGTTTATCAGCACTTTTCACTCCTGAAACATTCCTGATATGAAAGCTATCTCCCCCTTTGGTTTTCTGGAACCAGAACTGGTTCTGGTTCTTTTATCAATATGATAGAACCGGCCGGATTACTGGGGGGGCCGGACTGGCGCAGGGCCGGATTATAGAGGGACTACTGTATTCTTTGATGACAGCAATCACTTGAGAACACACCAAGCACTGAGGGCTGTTCTTGCTGTTAGTAAACAAATATTCTAATTCCCAACGATCTTGGAAATCACGATTTTCTTGATCAATCTTACGTTTCTTACTCATTACGACGAATTCCACACAACCTCACTTTCAAAAGTAAAGAATTAACTAGCAAGCTAAACACTAATATACTGTTAATATACTAATAAACAACAATCTATAAGTATAAGAAGACAACACGTGACAGACTAAGAGAGTTGGCCCAGACAGACAGCTCGTCGGTCGCCCACCACTCGCCGGTCGGTGTCACTCAGTGATGCAGGCAGATAGCTTTCGGAACAAAAATTCCCTCGATGCATGGCGAGCAACACGGGCCGCACTAAACGGTGACTCGGGCCGGATGCGGGCCGCCAGTTGGACAGCACTGTTGTAGTTTATATATAATATATTTTAATGGAAATGACAGTGCATAAAAAGAAATTTATTTTTAGGCATTGTTCAACACGTTCTACCACTAATCAAAATTACATTATATTTATATAAAAGCACTAGCACTTGAAAATCATAATAATTACAATCCTACATACAAATAATACAATATAGGGCTAAAAAGAGGCTGGAGAACTAAGGGTGAGTAAAATATTTCTTTTTTTTTTGTGTATTTTAATTCTACAACCATGTATATATTTATGTAGGTACTAGCCTAAACTTTTATTTTTATTATTATTATCGTGTTCGCTAAAAATGACGCTTTTATTTTATTTATCAACAACAATATAACGTAGTATGTTAATATCCTACATAGAAACTTTATTTTTGTCACAAATATAATTATTTGTTTATATTTCTATTCAGAAATATCTGTTTTATCAGTTTTTGTTCTCAGAAAAAAATCCAAAAAATGTTAATATTTTATACTATGATTACAATATGCATAACTTTTCAAGAGCCGTTCACACAATTTGCACACACTGACTTTTGGTGTTATTAATTTTACACTTTTTGGAATATATTCATATATTTCACATTTTCTTGTAGCTAATAGATTGTGTGTAAAGGGGGAGGCTTGGAAAGTGGCCTTTAGAATAAGGACGACTGGTGGCTGGCTGTCTTGCCAACCAGGACTACATGGCGAAATACTATATAGGGACATTGGTCTGGACCCGTTGCTTGTATTGGGGACACTGCATTTGTATGGATGGATGGGTGGGTCACTAACACTGTATGTGTATGGGTGGGCGGGTGGGTCACTAACACTTTATGTTTATGGGTGGGCAAATCGTGGGCGGTACAGATTTTACTGGCAGGTCAGGGCTTTCCTTCCAAGCAGAGATAAGTGGATGGGGAGTACTGAGTCTGCACAAGTCATAGGAAGCGTCTGGTTTACGGAAGGCTCATTTACAGAAGGAGGTGTGGGTGCTGGGGTGTTCGGGAGGAGTGTATGGAAAGTTCTGTCTGTACTTCTCTGAGCCCATGCTACCATCTTCCAAGCGGAGGTGATGGCAATCATGACAATTGCACAGGAAGAAATGCGTCTAGGTGGCTTCGGAGGAGTTGTTTCCATCTGTTCAGACAGTCAGGTGGCGATAAAGGCGATCATGGTGCCACGTACCAGCTCTAAGTTGGTATGAGAGTGCCAGGGGATCCTAGAGACCCTTTGTCAGCATAAACAGGTCAGAATCATATGGGTCCCTGGGCATGTTGGCATTGATGGAAATGAGAGGGCTGATGCACTTGCTAGGAGAGGGGCAAAGGGCCCTCTTCTAGGACTGGAGCCTTGGCATTCCTTTCCAAATGGTTAAGAGAAGATGATTTGAGGAACACACTGGTAAATGGAGGACCGAGACCAGGCTCAGGCAGTCTCGTGCACTTATTCAAGGACCGGATTGCAGTTACAGCCAAGCTTTACTGAGCTATGACCGGGCCAAGGTGAGGGCTGTTACAGGACTGCTGACCGGACATAATCTTTTTCATAGACATATGAAGATTATGGGCCTAACAGAAGACTCCACACGTAGGCTCTGTGAGGAGGATGAGGAGAGCTCCATACACATCTTGTGTCATTGTGGAGCTCTCTCACCTCTTAGGTATAGGACTCTGGGTGCTGCTTTTCTGGAACCAGAGGACATCAGACGGGCTGCACTTGGGGAGACCCTGTCCTTCATAACGGGGACGTTTCTTGTGACACTGTTGCCAGGCTCGAGGCGCAAAGGGCCATGGAGTCTAAGCGCGGTGGGCTTGGTGACAGGACCACAACTCGGTGTATCTATCCATCTAGTCATTTAATTTTTTTTTTAACTGTATTTACGTGTTCATTAAACAATAATTTACCGCTAGAGTAATTTTTATTGTGTAATTTTGTACTGTACAGTATTCATTCTTGTATTACACAATTGTTTTATTACATTATGCATTTGATTTGTTAGTTTATTATGTACAGTATTAAAATAATGATCTTGCTAAGTAAAATTGAGTATTGTGTTACCCTAACAACTTCGTACGGAATATTCACGCTGTTTTGAACTTCGAATACGCCTTGTATAATTGAAGGCGCCTTTTACACAAACTCACGTTTTCGCTATTAAGTAACAATTTTGTTTATAATTCTGGATTAACCAAATTACCTTCGTCCAATCAAATTCGGTTAAAGGAGACTGTAGTGTATTTTAATTTATTTTTAATAAAACCTCTTGTGCAGCCCCTAAAAACAACCTGCCATTGAGAGTACAATGGCCTGCCACTAGTAGGGTTAAATCCCAATGAGTTTTTAAAATGTACTGATGTAAAATTAGGATTATGTAAAAATTAACTTTTACAATCCCCCCTCCCCCTCATAAAGTAATCTCTAAACAAAATTTGTATGAAGTATTAAAATAATTATAGTTTTTTAATCTAAGGTTGAAGTTTGATTTCATTATACTAATTTATTATAAGAAATAGAAAATTTTTCCTAAGCTTATAAAGTCACTTATGTTCATGCACATTCAATAATGATTAATGAAAATTTTGTTTAGCATGGCACTGCATAAATGAATATTGCTTACCCTGACTGATGGAGAAAATTCAAGTAGCTCAAATCTTTCTTCATGCAGCCATTTTCCAGATTCCAAGCTCTCGTAAATCTAGTATTTGTAAAAAAGTATCAATTAATATCTAACAAAAAATGTACAAGGAAGATAATAAATAAGTCTGTAATGTAAGTAATTTTAATAGTCTGCAGCTATTAGCTAGAAAAGTATTCTTCAACTGTACCCATGTGAAAGAATCAAACCCAACTAGGATGGGTAAACAACTTTGCATTTTAACTAGAATAATAAATGACTTCAAACAGGGTTAACTATCTAGAGTTAAACCTCTCTTGCAATCTTTAATGCGTTCATGCTGAATATTCTCCCACCAAAGCAACCAATAATTTGCTGAGAGAAAAGGCTAGTGGGAGCAAAATAGAAGCTTGATTTTACAGACAAAATTAATGGTTGTGTTAGTATGTCCTGAAGTTAGATGCCTTGGGATTGCCAATAATTATACTGACAATTTAGATTATTTTTATGTTAACATTAATCTTGAGTTAGGATGGCCTTCTAAAAATGTAGGATCTGTGTTAACTCTTGATGCATTATGGGATCAACAACAGAAATTCAAGATGGCGGGCACCCATCACCTAGTGTAAAAGTGCTCCCTTATATTTAGTGTAACTAGTGTTTTATGCAAAAGTGATTACCAAGACTTTATCAGCAACATATATAAAGTACCTATGCAATTCACACCTTAAATGCAAACACAGAAAATTATATTATTTGAAAACAAACCATATATATATAAACCGTATATGATTATATGATATGACACTAGAAAATGACAAAAAAGTCGAAACATGTTGTGTAATGAGTTTTAATAAAAAAATATAAGGGTACTCAGTTTTTTAATTTTATTACATCCTAAAATAAGTAAGTAGCCCTAATTTTTAACTTTATATATGTATATATAAGACAACATCTGAAGCAAGCACACCTCATTTCAATAAGACAAAAATATAATATTTCCTAATAACAAAGGAATTTGATAAAACTTTTTCACATTACAAATTGTCTATTCTGAATAATCAGTTAACTCTTTTAGTGTAAATCACTGTCATTTATTTGACAACTCAGCAGTGACGTCACAGCCTAACAGATACACCAACTCCAACATGACACCATCTGCCTGGCAACAAGTGCCACTGGGAGCTGTTGACTGACCTCAGACACTGCCACTGGAAACAACATTGTTCCAGTATCTGCAATATACAGGGTGTTTGAAAAATGTAGGGCAAAACATCAGGAAATGATTAAATGGTAAAAATAAACAAAAAAGTTCCTGTGAAGATGTTTTTTTTAATTAAAACTTCACTCCCCAGTTTACATGGGCCTGCAGGCCTGTGTGTGAACTTATTCAACGAGTGAAGTACCGACCGTTGGCTCAGTGGGGATTCGAACCTTGGAACTTGCCCTCTGCAGTCCAAAGCCTTAAGCCATTTTCACTTAATTCAATATTCTTATCTCACTTAGTTTGATGTCTGTCTATATGTGTTTTAAAAAAAATACCGTATCTCATAAATGGCATTAGCTATAGTTTTGAAACTAGACACAAATATTAAACTTAACACCACCTAATACACTCCAAAAATGTAAAATAATATTTTTACCCGTTTCAAAATGGTGGCTGTTTAAACATTTTAATGCAACATTTCACAAAAACTAAAGCAAAAAAATTGTCATGATACAGAATAGTTAGCTTAAAAAGGGACAAATCTGTTGGTACCTCATTTATTACAATCGGACAGTAAATAACTGAGAAAATGTAATTTTTCTGATTATGTGCAAAATTAGACTGGTGGTTATGAGACTAGTCAATAGACATGAGTATACAAAAGTTGTAATGCTTTTTCAGCCACTATGTATTTTTTTCAAAACCTTACTATCAGAAAACTAAATTATTTTCACCTTAAAGTATAAAATCTCATAACAAAATAGTTATTCTGCTTTAATAATACCTTTCCTGTCAATAACAAACAGTTACAAAATTGAGATAAACATGTTTTTATTACAATAACAATAATTATTAATATTTTTGTTAAAGAAACCCAGTTAATAACAAATACATTTTTGAACAAAATAAATGATAATAATACAAAAAAAATCACATAATATGCTCAATGTGCCTTCCATTTTGCTCTAAACAACACACAATAATTCTCATACACATTGAAGCTCTTACTCGTTAAAGTAAGCCTAGAGTGTGTCTCACTTGTTGAAGACCATCATTAATCCTATTTCTCAACTTCTCCTCTATATTTACAGATGTAGAATACACAACACTTTTCAAATGGCCCCACAGATAGAAACCAAACGGATTCAAGTCTGGAGATGGAGGAGGCCACGAAACTGGTCCACCTCTTCCAATCCACTGTTGACCAAATTGATTGTCCAAGTGTCTTCTTACATTTATTGAAAAATGTGCAGGAACCCAATCGTGCATGAACCAGATTGCTAGTTTCTGATCCATAGACACATCATCTAACATTTCAGATTTCAAAATAAGAAGAAATTTAAGATACATTTGACCATTGAGTCTGCTTAGGCAGGAAGACGGGACCAAGTAGTGTATCTTTGAAAATACCTCCCCATACATTTAAGGAAAACCTATGTTGGTGACTTGAAGACACAGTTGCATGTAGGTTTTTTCTGCCCAGTCTGTTATGAAAGTTACTTATACTATTCCTGGTAAAGGAAGTCTCATCTGTAAATAAAATATTGCTAACAAAGAAGGACTTACAGTTTAATTTGTTCTAAGTCACCTACAAGTGTTTGTTCTTTATTAAAAGTCTTGTGGTAAGAGAGCCTGTACTCGTTGTAGGTGGTAAAGATACAACAACTGTTCGTTTAACATTTGCCAAACAGTATTGTGACAACGAATTCCATTTTGTAAGGCAGGACTACTCTGGATTCTCATTAATAACTTCAAAAACAGCTTCCTCTACTGCAGGAATTTGACAGATTGAGGGCGTCCACTTTTATTACCACTTGGGTTAAAACTGCCAGTCTCTAACAAACGCTGATGAATTTATACAAATAACTTACGATCAGGATGTCTTCTTTGTGGATAGGTTTCAGTATAAAGTCAACTTGCTTGTAATGCGTTCCGAATAGCTCTACCATAGATAAAGTGCATATTAGCCATTTCACTATTAGTATAAATAACTGCCATGTTTGAAAGTTAACAAATAATAAGGTAAATTTAAGCCTATTTACAACTAGCAACAGTAGCTTTTCCAAAAATAAACTACTTTAATGGCATTCTTGAAATTATTTATTTAAAACTTATCCGCTGATTTTATAACTGAAATAATACCTGTTTCAAAGTTAAAAAAAGAGAAAATCACTTTTATTTCCACAAAAGTACAAAATAAAATATACATATAAGGCAAATACAAAATATACTTCACAAAACCAAGTTTTTAAGCAAAATATGACTTAGTTTTCATAATTTATATCATGTAAAAATAACTAGAACAACCACTTAAAAATAAAACATAATGTAAAATGAAAAAGACTTATCTATGGCTATTTTAGAAACTAATTCCGAAAGTAGAGAAAAAACAAAATTAAGATAAATAATGATTATAAAAATGACATTTATAAGTGGAAATGAGCCTACTTGGGTCTCAGAGGCCTGTACGTAGGCTCGAGTTGGTTTTTAATTTAAATTAAGTGTTAAGTTTGACCTGTGAAATTATGTGATATTATATTGAATACTGAATTAAAAATTGAAATTTACGTGAGAAAATAACACAAATTTAAAGAGAATAATACTGTAGATAGGGTGCCAATATGTTAAAGGTGAAATGCGGAGGGGAGGAGATGAAAAGGTCATAGCCGCGTACAATCAGCAGAGATTTGTTTATTTATTCATAAGACGCCGATCTTCAAGATATGAGATAAGGGACTCTGTCTCCTCATCGCTGATTAGATGCAACCACGATTTAAGTCTTTACTTAAATACTGAAATGGATGTAGACTCAAATAGTATATGACTTACAAATTGATTGCGAAAGTTTCTGAACAAGACAAGATTTAAAAAGTATTTTTGTTGAAAAAGATTTGTAATGACTAATTGTTATAATTCCTATGAGTGGTGTACTGATAAGCTGATTATAAAACTGAAGTAATAGCTGTTTCAAAATGGTGTACTTATCAGCTGATTTTATAGCTGACGTAATTGCTGTTTCATAATGGTGTAGTCAAAGACCTTAGGTATATAAAAAAAAAATTGCACAGAATCAGAAAAACTACATTTTTTCAGTTATTTACTGTCCGATTGTAATAAATGAAGCACCAAAAGATTTGCCTCCTTTTAAGCTAAATATTAACTATCATGACAATTTATTGTTTTGCTTTGGTTTTCTTGGATTAAAATTTTTAAATGGCCGCCATTTTGAAACGGGTGAAAATATTATTTTACATTTTTAGAGTATATTAAGTGGTGTTAAGTTCAATATTCATGTCAAGTTTCAAAACTATAGCTAATACTGTTTAGAAAATATGGTGTTTTTTTTTAAATACATATGCGAGATAAGATACATCTTCATAGGACCATTTTTGTTTATTTTTACCAATTTAATAAATTCCTGAAGTTTTGCCTCGTACTTTTCAAACACCTTGTATAACCAAATTAGCCTGATACAGAATAAATAAATGAGTTTATTTCCACTTTCAAATACAAATTAAAATAAACATACATTGTTTGGAAATATTTCATCATCAAGTCCAGTAGTGATGGCTAAGGTTTACCTATCTTGACTTATCAAACAGTTGCACTGATAATTTACTGATAAGCGTGTCCCACTGCTGCATTCTGGTAAACCTTACCTAATTTCCGGAAAAACAAATCTTATTTTTACACCTAAACTAATACAATCTAAATTCACTTAAAACTAGTCCAAATTCACTTTATACATATTTACACTAATTATTTTTATCTCTACAAACAATAAACTTTCAATTCAGAACTTCAAACATATATTCAACATGTTCTTGATTTAATCAAACAGCCACCCTTTTAATTTAATCAAAAATTGTTTTTCTTTTAATATTTTCTTTATTTCAAGTGGTAAAAATTATGATGTAGGGTTCCAGCAGCCAAGAGGAGGTGTTCCACCACTCCGTCTCTAGTTGGCGTGAGGGGCAGTGTTGGGAGTGGGGACATCGGACACAATTAGCTGGTAATATTGTGGAGGGTTGTGGCACTTCATTTCCTTCTCTCTGTAGGTTATGTTCAAGGTAGTAGAGAAAACGGCTTGAATTGTAAAAGTCAATATAATATAGCCATAATCTTGTATATTATCATTTTTGTAGTTTTTATAAATCATATTGAAATTGAATATTAAGTTCTTGCTCGATCTATCACGACTTATACAGTTAGCAAAGCACACTTTTTAAAATTGCTTATGAAGTAATACGTAAATAAAACATTAATGAAAGTAGTGATAAATATTATTTCAGTTTGAAGGTAGGTCATTGAACATTTCAAATAAAATGTATATATTAAAAACACAATAATATCTCAAATCAAATTATAATTTAACCTCAATATAACTCGGTAATGACAACAAACCGCCCTAACTACATACTAGAACTCCATACCAATTCAGTAGGACATACATTGTTACAGTAAAATAAAGCTTGTTGTTAGTTTTGTTAAATTTTTATCGAAAATATTAAAGAAAATACAGTTTAATTTCTTTACAAAAATAATTTTCATTTCCATTTTTACCATACATTTTGATAATTGAACATTCCTACTATCCACAAAGTGTCAAACTATAAAGATGTTACTGTTCTATTATAGTTATAGTTCATCTAAAAATGATAAAAATTCATTAAGTAACACATTTAGTTTAATAATTTTAGATATGAGATTTTATTTCTGTCTGTAACAGTTTACAGTACCTTGTGGATTTACTCTATATGAAGGATGTCCAATTTACCTGAAAAACTCTATAAAGATGTATATATTCTAAAATTAACAATAAATTGGCTGACTTTTTGAATTTTCATTTATTTTTAAGACGTTTATCATCAAGATATGGGCGAACATGGATTTTGAATGAGAAAGATGAGTGAATATGAGCGAATGTAGTCGTTGTTACAAACTAAGGCTGACTATTCCTTAGAAGGTATCATTCATTTATTTATTTATTTTTTTATTTATTAACGGCAAACGCCAATTTACAAAGAGTTACATACATACGCCAAGATTACTTATAATAAACAGCTTGTATAAAAAAAAAGAAAAAAAATCTAACATTATTTAAAGGATACATACATATTTAGCGTAATATGCGATATTAGTTTAACTGAAAATAATTTGAGGGAAAAAAATAATAATATATAAAAATTGTTGCATAGCAATATATAAATCACTTAAACATGTGCTTTAAGATAATAATACAAACAACAGTACCTATAGACCATATAACAACTAATAACAATATTAAAACAGAAACATCAACAATAATTAAATTACTCAACAATATACATTCAAGTTGATTATTCTAGCCTGACGAACAGCGTCACTTCAGACATCGTCCAAGATTTCCAAGGAGAGAAAAACCTTCTTAAGATTTTGACTACTGTCATGGAAGAAGTCGTGATCGGGACAGACCCTCGACAGGTTTCCAAGTCGATGAAGGCGAGGAACAGCACTACGTTACATGTAATTGGTCGGATGGGATCGATGGCAAAATAGGTCCAGTGAGCGTGTTTGACTAGGCACTCTGATGTCAATGAAGCTTAGAAGTTCAGGGCAAATAACTTCATCCCGGAGCAGTTTGTGCAGGAACGACACATCAAGCAGCTGTCTTCTAGCTCGCAAAGAGTCCAAGCCCAAGAGAGTCCCAATCCATGCCGGCGGTACATTGCCATAGTTGAAACCAAGGTTCACTCCCACCACACGCAGAAAGCGGTCCTGCACCTTCTGAACACGCTGGATGTGTCCAATCTGGTATGGGGACCATACAACGCTGGAAAACTCTAATATAGACAACACTAGGGCAAAATAAAGGTACTTCAACGCATTGACACTCAACTCTCAGTTCTAGCCATTCTAATAAGAAGTCCCAGGGCACGTGTCCCTCTGCTGACAATGTCATCAATGTGGTAAGCTGGGTTCAGATCAGAGTAAATAGCCCAATTACAAATGAACTGCTGGTGGTTATAAGCTGATTACTTTCAAAATACTTTGATTGGGATCAAACTGAGAACTTTTAGCTTATCTTATTTATTTTTAGTCTATAGTCCCTTTCATTTTTCTAGATCTATTCACATCTATTTTGTTTATTTACAAAATTGTACATACAATTTGTTGAATATAATGAAAAAAATTTGTATACAAGATCTAAAATCAGAATTGTTTATGAATGTTCTACTGTAAATATATTTAAAAATTAATTGTAATTCTTTTTGTTCTCACTCTCTCCTACAATCTGCCATTCCACGGCCTCTCAAGCCTTAGTGTTACTCCTGAAGTCATTCATTTTAAATTATAAAATTTAATATAAGAATAAGAAACATTTTATTGACATTTCCATTACAGGCTGGACAAAGGCAATTTAAAAACTCATTACAGAATAAAATGCGCATTTATTTATTCATCTTATGATTATTTTCTCAAGTGGTTGTTTCTAATAACCTACATGATTCAGGAAGTTTGTTAAATAGTTTTATTTGTATATACTGTATTTATGGCTTTTCATGAACTTTCTCAGTTTTGCACCAGGGAGGACAAGGTATTTGAATGCCTAGTCTGATATTGTGAATTTTATCTGTACAAAGGAATTCATTTATATTATCTCTCACGTAAATTAAATTTTGCAAAATACAAATACTTGGAACCGTCATTATGGTACGTTCTGTAAACTATCTTTTACAGCTATCTCTGTATTCCAAAACAAATATGATACTTAAGACTTTCTTGGCCACAAAAAGACCTTGCCTGCACCTACACTATTACCCCACAATATATTTGCATATAATTAGTGAGAGTGAAACAAAGTAATCTTCATTAGTTCCTCACTAACACAAGACTTAAACCTCATTCACAAAAAACAGACCCTTGATAAATTTGTGATAATATTATTTGTGTGTTCATCCCATGTAAGTTTTTTTATCAAGAAAGACACATAAAATTTTTACCGACTGGACCATTATATTATTTAAATCGATATTTCGTAAGGAAAATAGTATTTGTTCTGTTTTATGTACACTGACTATTTCTATGACAAATTATAACAGAATTATCAAATCATCAGCCAATTAAATTTGGGGTGCCCCAAGGTTCAATTTTAGGAACTTGCTTTTTTTGTGTTATCTTAAGGGCATGGAAGATACTTTAACCTATAAGCAAAATTCTAAACTATGTCATTACGCTGATGATTCTAATTTGATCATATCATCTAACTCTCCAGAAGAAACTGAAATTCTAACATATGTGGAATTAGAGAATATTGGAAACTATTTTTACAATCACAACTTATTATTGAATTCACAAAAAACAAAATTTATAAATTTTAAAACAGCACAGAACAAAACACAAAAGAACCAACAATAACTTATAACTCAAATAACATTCATAAGGAAAATCAAATCAACTTTCTAGGTTTAACAATAGATGAAAATTTAAATTGGAATGAACACATACAGAAAATTTTAATCAAAATTAACTCCGGAATTTTTGCATTATCAAAAATGGTTTTTTTATTGTAATATAGAAACTTTAAAAAGTATATATTTTGGCCATGTACACTCTCATCTTTTATTCGGTATAGCATTATATGGGTAAAAAAAAAAAAAATTAAATATGGATAGCATTCTGAAGCAGCAAAAAAAGGCTATCAGAATAATGCTTAAGCTTAAACGAGATGATTCGGCAAAAGAACATTTTAAAAATTACAAATTTTTACAGTTTATGGCCAATATATATATGAAACAATTCTTATTGCCAAAAAGCAAGATTCAGAGGAAAACAACTCCATTACACTCTTATAATTTTAGGAGGAGAAGAGAGATTGTTCAGCCTCACAAATTAAAATTTTTTGAAAAAACCCCTCATATGCTGGTAACTTTTTTCTAAAATATGTCCCTGATTTTGAATTCTGATTCTGAAAGAAAGAAAAAGATCTATTAAAATTCAAGAGAAGGCTTGAAGAGTATATAATAAATTTAGCTGTATATTCTTTTGACGAGTTTTCCACCTCCCAGAAACAGATGTAAAACTCTAACATTTCTGTATACAGGAGGAATTTCTTGTGTTTAGATCTTTATTCTTTTTTTATATTTTATTTACTTTTAGACACTATTCACTGTACCACCAATGTACATGATATATGAATAAAGATGTTTGACTATGACTATGATTTTTTTTATGTTCGTTCAACTGTAGAAACTTTGATTCAAACCATAAAGTTGCTGATCGTATTACAATATTGGAACTATTTAAGACTTCAAAGAGAATATTACCTTTCACTAACATATTGGTATCATCTGCATATAGTGTAGTATTACACATTAAGTTACCCTCCCGCCCACCCATACACTTACAGTAGTAAAGGCCCTCCCACCCACCCATACACTTACAGAAGTAAAGGCCCTCCCGCCCACCCATACACTTACACTGGTAAAGGCCCTCCCACCCACCCATACACTTACACTAGTAAAGGCCCTCCCGCCCACCCATACACTTACAGTAGTAAAGGCCCTCCCACCCACCCATACACTTACAGTAGTAAAGGCCCTCCCGCCCACCCATACACTTTCAGTAGTAAAGGTTAAATATATAATAAGTATATATAATAATAAGTAATAAGTAGTAAAAGTTAATATATAAAATAAGTAAGAGGTCCCAAGACAGAGCCCTGAGGACCCCAGCAAGAACATCCTAGAGAGAAGATAATTTATTGTATATACTGACAATGTGTAATCTACCATATGTCTTTACAAAATTTAATTGCTCATTACAGTTTCCTTAGTATTTTAGTTTGCTTAAGATAATGTTGTGTGATTGCTATCAAAAGCCAATAAGCCAATCAAAATCCAATAAGGTTAATCCAAAGTAGTCTGAAGCTTCAAAACTTATTAAAATTTCAGTAACAACATAATCTAAACACTTTACAGTGGAGCAACCTGTTGAAACCCGAACTGTGTAACAGGTCCACCAAATTGATGAATAAATTAATTAAATAAAATAAATAATAAAATAAATAATAAATTGTTTTGTTGAGGAAAGGGATATATTTAATTAAAATAAATAATAAACATTCAGATAATATTCTGAAATCGTTGTAAGTAAAGAACCAGTCAGCTAGGAAAGTGGAGACATCGTGACAGATGTTTTCAAAGAATTGAATAAACAACATTCTTTTCATTGTCGCCAGGAAGGGTGTGGCATGTCTGCCGTCACTCCAATTCGCAGTAGAAGATTCCATTTAGTAAACAAGGAGGGGAGGCACCGGTTGACAACGCAATAGACGAACCAAAAGGATATGTTTAGTTAAGAGAAAGATCGAGGAGCGCAGCACATGACGGCTGTCGATCGCGTGGTGCAGACGAATTTTTGGACTCTCGAACCCAAAACAACTGGTTGTAACGGATGGGAGAGCAGGAGAGGGGGACCCAAGCTCAACGTTTTGGAGGCATCACTCGCCCCATTTGCCAATAATACGCAGAAGAAGGAAGACGGACGGGATGTTCCCATCAGTGGAACATATGAAACCGCGTGTGTAAATTCATAAAAATAAGTAAACTCGTTGAAATTATAATGTAGTTTTGTTCTTTAAAGAAAAGTTTTTAATAAATACACAACGTCTGGGCAGTGTTTAACTAATTCATTAGCGAGGGATCAGCAGGAATTTAGATACATGCTGACTTTCATCTATAACAAACTAGGACATTCAGATAAGTTCTAGCAATAAGTTAAGCCTCAAATCATAGTTCACAAAATAACTTTGTAAATAAAATTAGTTGAATTCCATTTTTTATTGTCATATTATTTAAAAAAGTAAAGTAAATTTAAAGAAATGTAATAATAAATAAGTTTTGTCAAACCAGTCTTGATTTATTGTACTATACAGCTCCACCAATTTACCCACTAATACGACCATGAGATCATATAAGAGCAATAATATGAATTTGTAAAAAATCATTTATTAAATTATTAAGAATTTAAATTAATGTAACCTCACACAGGAGAAAGACAGTTACAGATTGGCGCCCAACCACGTGGAGCTGTAAAGTACTTTTCAAATAGTTTAAATATATTCAAAGACAAAGCTGGTTAAATTTGTGAATTTGTTTTATAGTATTAATTTATTCAATTTTTGAAAATTTTGAAATTGTAAACTTGTGACATATTTAAAATTGTTGAATGCTAAAAAGACAATCATGTCGGAAGTAGATATTATACAGAGCACTGAAAATGACTCTGATCATGCCGACATATCTTTAACATAATTAGGGAAATAAACAAGAACAAACCTGATATAGATAGGCCAAAGTCAAATATAGATAATTCATTATCCAACATAATGGACATGCTGACCAAAATGAATACAAATTTTGATACTAAATTTAATAATATGAATACTAAATTTGATAAGATTAATACTGACATGATAAAGATGAATAGGGAGACTAATGTGAAACTTGATGAGTTTAGAAAAGATGTCAATGAGAGAATAGATCAGTTTGAAAATAAACTTATCAATAAACTAGAAGAAGTAAAAGTAGACTTTAATAAAGATAGTGAAGTAAAGGAAGATAGTGTTGTAGATGAAGTAAACAATGAAGATAGGGAACAAACTATCAAAATAAATAATGCTGAGGACAGACTACTGTCAAATAAAATAGATTTGCTGCTAGACATGAATAATAACATTAATACCAAACTTGATAAGATTAATGTTAGGTTAGGTGGAACAAATACTAAGATGAAAGAAATTAATAATAATAAAATAAAGCTAAATGATGAAACCAATATGAGAGTAGATTTGTTGTTAAACATAACTAATAACATTAATACTAAACTTGATGAAATTAATGTTAGGCTAGGTGAAACAAGTTTTAAGATGAAAGGAGTGAGTGATGATGTGATAAAGTTAAATAATGAAAATAATATGAAAGTTAGTGAGCACATAAAAGATGTTAATGATAGGACAAGTCAGATTAAAGACAACTTTGTCAATAAAATAGAAAGAGTAAAAGTAGACTTTGATAGAGAAAGTGAATTGAAGGAAAATAGTAGCAATAAAGTAAATAATCAAGATAGGGAACAAACTATCAAAATAACTGATGTCAAGGACAGACTAGATAAAATAAATAGAACACTGTTTAACAAAAACATAGAAATAAATGTAACAACAACTGAAGTAGGCTATGAACTAAATAATCAAATGAGTAGGCCTAGAGTAAATGATGAAGTAGAAGAACAGATAGGGCATCTAAACACTATAATCAATAACAAAATAGAAAGAATAGAGAAATCTTTAGCACCTTGTAACACTAACCTTGAAGGTGAAATAAATGACTTTAAGTGTAATGAAAATAAAAGACTAAAAATTATCAGAAATAGGCTAGATGAATTGAATGACTTCTTTGAGTTTGAAATGGAGGTAATAAGCAAATACTGGGGAATAAATAAACAAAGGGAATTTGAGAATGATTTGATGGGGGGTGGAAACTGTGACGTGGACATGGAGGACTTTGTTAATTATGTGATGAGGTACTATAATATCTCATGCTTCTCAAACTACAAATATAAAAAGAAATATAAACTAGTGTTCTCGGATAATTCCATTTGCACAGAAAACTAAATTATGAAAGTGACTGTTGAAACAAAAATACCTAAAGATGCCAAAATAACAAACACCTGATAGTTGAAACAATATAACATTAATAATAATATGAGATTTGAATAGATAAAATAATAAATTGTAAGAATAACTGTTTAAAGAAAAATACTTAAAGATGTCATATAATAATAAATACATGGTAGTTCAAAGAATATAACATTAATAATAAATGATAAAATGAGATTTGTATAAAAAGAAAATTAAACTGTAAGAGTAACTGTTTAAAGAAAAATATTTAAAGATGTCATATAATAATAAACGGATGGTAGTTAAAGAATTGTAATATTGACAATAATATGAGATTTGTGATTGAGTAAGAAATTTAAATGTAACATTGAAATAATAAGAAATGTATGTTAAACCAAGATGATATAAGGAGAATAATGGTAATACTTTGTTACTACTGAATGTAACACTGATAATAATATGCAATGAGTATAACATTAATAATAATATGATATTTATGTGAGACTCAAATGATGAAAGAATATTTTTTACAATACTGTGTTATTGTAACTTGTTTATACTTATATTGATATAACTCAATGAATATAACACTAATGATGATAGGATATTGGTGGGAGAACAAGATGATTTAAGGAGGTTTTTATGATACTTGGTGATTATAACTTGTTTATGTCCAGATTTTAAATAAAACACTGATAATGAAATGACATGTATGTTAAACTAAAATGTATTGAGATTGTTTAAAATATTTTGTCATTATAACTTGTGTATGATGATTCTGATAATGACTCAATGACGTACATTGTATGTACTTTGATAAACTTATATGATTTTAATCATTTTAAGAATTTTGTAGAAGGTGTATAGCCAGTGATCAATAGTAGTACAATTAGACCCTAATTATACCTAGCCACTTTCAAAATTCCAAATTAATCAACGCCAAGTACTCTATTAATCACAAAATGGCACGAATTGTCAGTTTTAGGTGTCAGTCAACCTTGGCAATAGAGCCTAAAGACAAAAGCTTACAGTGACATGCAGCATGGCTAACATCATTACTAAAGTCATGTTGCAGACACCAATAGATTATTAATTTAGAACATAAGACTGAAGACGGCGGATGAGATATGATAAATATGTGATTGTAATTTTTGATGATAAAAATATAATTGCACTTTTTGATAGTAATTTTTGTAATTGTCAGTGATGCAAAAAATAGTGATAGAAATCACAAATTGATGAGTGGAATATAATTGAAAATATGATTCATTATTGTAATATCGATAATGAACAATCATTAATGATTAATGGCCAACCTTGTAAATGTAATAATGATTAAACATGAACATATTTAAACATTTTGTAAGTAATGTTTCACTCCATTTAATTACATGTGGAACTAAAACCATTGTTATAGCTGGTAACTAACAACTAAATTATGTTGTATACACTATTTAATAGAAAAGGTAATCAAAGTGATATGTTCAGGTAAAATGATCTTGCTTTGAAATCAGCTGAGACCGTGTGGACACTAGGAACAATGTGAAACGACCATAAAGTAAGATGAGCTTGCATTGAAGTAAAAGATAGTGACACCAAGGGACAATCAACGACACATATGATAATGTGGACGCTCAAGGAGGTGACAATAAAGCGACAATAAGGTAACAAATAAATAAACTGTTTCATTAATATGAATCAAATACAAGAGGAAGTGAGTGATCAAATCAAACAACATTTTATGGAGACATTATTTCCAGGAAAGTTAAAGCCCAATAGTAAAAGTGAACTCTAAACCAGTTATTTTATGCCTTGTCATAAAAAAGTGTTTGTGTGATAGACTGGGTGATGTATAGCAGTGATCACTTGACTATTTGGACTTAGTTGATAGGACATTGGAGGTGTGATCAGGAATAAATAAATTCTCTGACTTTTAATTATTTTTGAATTGATTGCTGCCAGCAATACATGTTTTTATGTGAAACAATTTTTAGTTGAATAACTTTGTATATCACTATTGATGAGTGGATAACTTGTATACACATTCTATCAAGTTGTGGTCATAAATGACGAGACAATTTGAATAACTTTGACATTGAAGGGGCTTTGATGTAAGTAAAACAAAGCATGTAATATTTTACAATTACTTGTCAGAGTAATGACAGTACTAGCTGAGGATGTTGAATAATATTTTTAATCTTGTGAATATTTTAGACTGCATTTAAATGAAATCTTTTAAAGTCAAGAAATATGGAAATATGTTCTAAAATGTATTTGAATGAAATATTATGTGTATATATTCCAAAATGTTGTTATGATTAGTAAACAAACTGTACCCCACAGATAATAAGATAGAAATATGAATAACTTATAAATAATGAACCATTGATGATAAAAAAAACTACAATATTACTTGTTTACAATTTTCTTATAATTTTCATCAGTAAATAATATTTGAATAATAATTGAAATAATAATTTAATTTTCTTAAATACATGGAAAAATTTTTATAATTAACTACAAGATAAATAATATTAATGACAACTTGCATCAATGACAAAGAACCATATAAAGTGTTTATTGTGAATTAATAATGTGTAATTCAAATCGTTCTTTTATTGATTTTTGATTGATGATTGTATATGACTTGATGATTTATTGATTTGTGATTTACTATTTATTGATTTTTAATTAATGATTGTATACGATTTAATTATTTATTGATTTTTAATTGATGATTGTATACGATTTAATGACTTATTGATTTATGATTGATGTTTGTAGATGAGTTGATGATTTATTAACTTTTGATTTATGACTCATAGATTTTTGATTGATGATTTGTATGATTTAATGATTTATTGATTGTTTAGTATTTAAGAGGGAGTTATGATTTGTTGATCACATAATGGATGCAATGATTGATGACCCACATGAATGTTTAGTAGATGAGAAAAGATCATGATTTGTTGTTTACATAGTTTGTCAAATGTAATTTGGTATTGTATTATATACTAATTGATAGATTTAGCCCATTCTAGAGGTAGTTAATATTGTAAAGCTAGAACTTATCTGAATAACAACCGACAATTTGGCGAAACTTGTTGAGATCTAGATTTTTTGACTCGCGCTAACCGCACATCGCAAAAAATCGGGGGGTACTGTAACAGGTCCACCAAATTGATGAATAAATTAATTAAATAAAATAAATAATAAATTGTTTTGTTGAGGAAAGGGATATATTTAATTAAAATAAATAACAAACATTCAGATAATATTCTGAAATCGTTGTAAGTAAAGAACCAGTCAGCTAGGAAAGTGGAGACATCGTGACAGATGTTTTCAAAGAATTGAATAAACAACATTCTTTTCATTGTCGCCAGGAAGGGTGTGGCATGTCTGCCGTCACTCCAATTCGCAGTAGAAGATTCCATTTAGTAAACAAGGAGGGGAGGCACCGGTTGACAACGCAATAGACGAACCAAAAGGATACGTTTAGTTAAGAGAAAGATCAAGGAGCGCAGCACATGACGGCTGTCGATCGCGTGGTGCAGACGAATTTTTGGACTCTCGAACCCAAAACAACTGGTTGTAACGGATGGGAGAGCAGGAGAGGGGGACCCAAGCTCAACGTTTTGGAGGCATCACTCGCCCCATTTGCCAATAATACGCAGAAGAAGGAAGACGGACGGGATGTTCCCATCAGTGGAACATATGAAACCGCGTGTGTAAATTCATAAAAATAAGTAAACTCGTTGAAATTATAATGTAGTTTTGTTCTTTAAAGAAAAGTTTTTAATAAATACACAACGTCTGGGCAGTGTTTAACTAATTCATTAGCGAGGGATCAGCAGGAATCTAGATACATGCTGACTTTCATCTATAACAAACTAGGATATTCAGATAAGTTCTAGCAATAAGTTAAGCCTCAAATCATAGTTCACAAAATAACTTTGTAAATAAAATTAGTTGAATTCCATTTTTTATTGTCATATTATTTAAAAAAGTAAAGTAAATTTAAAGAAATGTAATAATAAATAAGTTTTGTCAAACCAGTCTTGATTTATTGTACTATACAGCTCCACCAATTTACCCACTAATACGACCATGAGATCATATAAGAGCAATAATATGAATTTGTAAAAAATCATTTATTAAATTATTAAGAATTTAAATTAATGTAACCTCACACAGGAGAAAGACAGTTACAACTGACTATCAGACAGAATACTATTTGTGTCTAAAAATTCAAAAATCTGCTCTTTCATACAGGATTCTAAAATCTTTAAAAATACTGATACAATTGAAGACTCCAGTGCTAGAAGGGGATAAATCCGTTTAACATAATTTTTCAGGAAGTGAAAAAAACGTTTTAAAAATACAATTTTTATACCGAAGGTTTTAAACTATGCATAAGGGTGGATTTATCTTTTTTACATTTAGGAACAATTTTAAAAATAAAACATCTCACTTTGTGCATGTCAAAAATTACATTTTAGTAAGGACTTATCCCTTTTTTGCCCCAAAATTTTATAAAATTGTTGACGTATAATAGGAAAATTAAAAGAAATACAGTAAAACCTCCTTAATCCGGCATTCTATAGTCCGGAATTGTCTATAATCCGGCATCAACGGCAATAGACACAAATTACAGAATTGCCTTCACAATGAACATTGAAAAGTGAGCAACTCGACAACTAATAAAAAAATAGTTGTAAGAAGCAAGTAGATGTTAGATCTTTTTCCAACCATCTACCAGTGCTGTTGCTAAAAACCACAAATACTATATTACAGTACTTTACTATATTTCATACTGTATTCAAATTTATTTCATCATGTAGTGTAATTAAAAATGCATTTTAATATTTCTTCTGTACTTATATATTGATTTATATTGTTTAAATAACCCATGTTTAAATAATATATACATAATATAGTAAAGTTTTGTCGAGCAAATTATGTTATTTTTTTATACACCTCCTGTATTTTTATAAATAACCTCCATAGTCCGGAATTTTCTTTAATCCGGAAAGCGTCAAGTCCCAAACGTGCCGGATTAAAGAGGTTCTACTGTATTGAGTTTTAGTATGTTTATTTATATTAAAAATCAATTTTTTATATTAATATTATTAAAAAGTTAATAAAATATTCATTTAAATTTATTATTTAGTTCATTTACTAACTAACAAATTCTAGGTCTTCGAGGTTCGACCGCGTCCCTGGGCTATGTACTAAAATTGACCAGTGACGCGGTCGAACTCGGGAGACCTAGAATTAGTTAGTGATAGTGACGACCATGGAAGCCTATTCATGAAGATCATTTACTAACTATTAGTCATATTCAATATCTGATTCTGTATCACTGATGTTGGGTCCAATGCAATCTTCTTCTCTATAGCTGTCTTAGAACCAGATACAATCAGGTGGAACATATTATATATTTATATATAAACACTACTAGGTTAATACAAAGGTTGAAGCCAACTGTTGGCTCCTGTTGCGACGTGGGTGTATAAATGGTGAACTATGTTTGGTGCAAGAGAGGGGCAGCTCCTGCAGCAGTCCTGTTTTTGCCCCCAAATGAACTCTGTTACAGCTCCATTGTCCCATTCTTGCAACCATTAAAAGAGAATATTTTCAGCCATATATATTGTATAATAACTCAAATTTAAAAAAATATGGAGCTATCCCCTTTTTGCACCGAGGTCTTCAATTGTTATTGTTCTATAGTTGTTGATACAAGTCTTGTCACTCTTTTTTAACAAAGGGATGTTTTCGGATATTTTCAAGCAGTCTGAAAGTGTGAAGATGAGAGACTTAGATTAATTAAAAATGTTATGGGTTTTATAATAAATGAAAAGATGAACTATTCTGTTTGATAGACCAAAATTATCTTCAGAGTTGAACAATTTTAAAGATTTGATTACATTTTAGATTTTTTTCTTATTTACATATTTCCAAGTGAAGCTGACAGATGGACATTTTGCATTATTTAAACAATTCTTATAATCGTTTCTTTGATTGTTGGTTTTATAATAGTGATTAACTATTTCTTTATCAATATTAATTTTGTGATCATTAAAATCATTTAGATATATTAAAAGAAAATATTTATTTATACAAAACAAATTTCCACTTTCTGATTTTATAACTTTCCAAGCTGCTACACATTTAGTTTTTTCTTTACTTTTGTGTTGATCATTAATCTTAATTTTAGAGTCCTAATATTTTTCCTCTATAAACTTTTTTGAGAAACAAAAGTTTATAACAACACACAATTTTTATAAATTGGTACATTAAGCATATCTCTCAGAATGTTAACCATATTTCTCATATAGTTTAATTATTCGTCAAACTACTTTATTTTGTTATTTTTCTTTAACTTAACAGTTTTTGTCAGTAAAAGTTATACAAAACTAAAATATTGCTGACAAAATATTCAAAAGCATTATCAGTGTCAGTCATTTCATAAAGAGCAGTCCAATCTAATTGTGATAGATGTTCAATAAGAGTATTTAAATGTTTATTATTTGTTTTCCTAAAACAGAGTTACTTTTCCTTATATGCAGTACTATTATTCTGAAATCTGATATTTCCATAGGCTGCTGTGAAAACAGTACTCATTCAAATTTGTCACAATATTATCTAAACAGCTTTTATTTCTAGTTGGTAGATTGTTTACACAATATAGGTCAAAATACAATATTTTGTTTTGAATTTCATAAAACATTCTTACAAAAGCAGTAAGTAAATTATAACTGTAACAAATATTTAATCTTTGAACTATATCAATTTTATCTAAGCATGTAAATAAAAATTTATTAGTTTATGCTTTTATTCTTTAATAAAATTATGTTCTTACCAGTGGTATCTGAATTTAAATAACAACCCCTTTATCAAGTTATAAGTGATTCTTTTAGAGCATAATATTTTAGATCCACAATATTAAATTCCCCATATAGTATCATGGAACAGCAAGTGTCCTATTCACTTGACACATTTTAACTCAAGAAAGAATGTTTATTTAATGTACTCTGTTTTAATCAAATTTTCTTTAACCGAATTGCTTTGGTCCCATCAAATTCGGTTAAACGAGATTCTAGTGTACAAGGACTGTTGAAATGTCACGTGTCGAACTATCAAGGTTCTACTGTATAGTTTTCTGTGATATATTTGTAAATGAGAGTAACTAAAAACTAATTCAAGAACAAAACTGGACCTAAAACAAAGGGAAAAAATTGAAATAATGAAACTGGCCCATCAACAACAAGTACTTTGTAGCACAGGCATGTGATGGAGATAATGAAGGAACATGCTAAGAAATGGAAATGAACTGGTTGTTTTAGTCTGTTGTTTGAAGGCCTGTTTACTTACCCATTTTATGTTGAGTATCCAACAGCCTCTAGCAATGCCTTTGAGCAAATTGATTGTGCGTCTAGGACTGGAGGTCACTACATGTGTTGTTCGTTCTGTCACAGATCCTTCTACAACGAACTTTCCAAGGGTTGACACTATTGATGCCACCACATTCACATCACTAAAGCAGAAATTTCAACATATCCATGAGATTAAAAAAAAAAATAATTTTGTTAGATTCTTAGTATGTTCATGCCTAAGAATCTAACAATATTACAACAACAAAAAACTGTGTTTCCTTTTTTTCTACTTCATATATTATGGGTGAGTCACGGAGGTGACCTCTCGAACAAGTACTCTCTAGTTGACTCCTTACTTTGGTGTTGATCCACCCGCCTGCCCTACACGTACAGTAGCATTGACCCACCCGCCCGCCTATTTTTATACCACTGTACGTGTATGGGTGGGAGGGTGGGCAATACCTCTGTACATGTATGGGTGGGAGGGTGGGCCAATAAAACTGTACGTGTATGGGTGGGCCAATATCACTGTATGTGTATGGGTGGGCAGGTGAGTCAATACCACTGTACGTGTATGGGGGGCAGGTGTACAGTCATATTGACCCACACCCGCCTGCCCATACACGTACAGTTGTATTGACCCTCCCGCCCGCCTATACACGTACAGAGGTATACACCCATCTGCCCATCAATTCAAGTACTATGGTACTGACCCACCCGCCCACCCATACACGTACAGAAGTATATACCCATCTGCCCATCCATAAGAGTACTGTTGCACTGACCCACCCGCCCCGCCTATACATGTACAGAGGTATACACCCATCTGCCCATCTATACAAGTACTGTATGTGTGTGTGTTGTATGATTTGTATATATTTATGTATGTGTATATATGAGTAATGAATTTGTCCTCAAATTTTCACTGTTATTTTTTATTTTTTTTTATAGTTTCGGTCAGTTATTCAAATGTATTATAAATATAATACACTACATTTTTTGTTATATGGAGATACAATTTAACTTAACTTATGTAGTATTAAAGACAGGTATTGAAAGCATATATTTTGTTTTTCCCTTTATGTACAGTAATTTACTTCACACTCTTTTTTAATATTATTATGTTTTTAAGCAACAAAAATAAATACACGTTTAGGAATTGGTTTGTTATACCAATAGTTGGCAAATATATAAAGGAAAGGTGACACAGTCACTCACCCATACACTTAGTGGTAGTGACCCACCCACCCACCTATACACTTACAGTGATAGGGCAGTGACAATCTTTTCAAAAACCCAGACATTGTAGCAGAAGTCAAGTGCCAACAATTACTTTACAAACAAGCGATGGGCTGGTCATGTAATGATATTCACATCATGCAAGTGTGGAAAAAATCCCAGAAGGCAGAGAACCCTCAGAAGAGATGGAAGGATCAAGAGGTCATTGACATGAATAAGATGTAAAACATTTTAAGAAGTGGAGACAGATCGTTGGCGAGGCTTAATACCACCTTGGTATTAAGCATAATAAAGAAATTAGAAACCTTTAACCTTTTCAAAAAAAACAGACATTGTAGCAAAGTCAAGTGCCAATGTTTGCGATTGGCTGGTCATGTATTCATATAATGCAAGTGTGAAACAAATCCCTGAAGGCAGAGGACCCACAGAAGAGATAGAAGGATCAAGTGGTCATTGACATGAATAAGATGTAAAAGATTTTAAGAAGTGGTGACAGATCGTTGGTGAGGCTTAATACCACCTTGGGTATAAGTGGCCATGGAAGTACGTAAGATAAGTTCAGTATTTTTCATGATGGCATTGTAAACTAATGATAAATGTATGAATAACTAACAACATTTCAAGTGTTGTTCAAGAGCACACAATGAGAAAGGTCCTTGCTATGTTCTAATGAGTTGAGTCCATTTCACCATTTGCCATGAGCGTAAGCTTGGAAGAATTTGTATGTTTCTGTTTTTATTTATCTGGATTCGGCTTCATATGTACTACAAAAACTTTATTAACTAGTAACATTATTTAAAAGAATAATAGCAAATGTTCGCAGTTACTCTGCAATCAATAATAGCCATTTGAAATGCAAGTATTAGATTTTTGGTTAATTTTTCAATGGTAATCTCAGTTTTATTTGGTTCAATTTATATTTTCATTTAATTTTTATCTATACCAAGCAAGACTTCTGAGAAATATGTTTACATATTTACTCATATTAAAAACCTAAACTTGTATGAATGACAAAGATCCCACTATGGATCAACTGCTCAGTAAAAAACTCGTGCAGAACCGTGATTTATGGAGGGGCTATTGCATCCATTACACCATACACCACAACTGCACGAAACTTGGTGAAGGAAGGTTTTTCCAACCAGCTGGCCTATTGTATCTTACTTAAGTTAGCTATGGAATAACTGTTTTTTTGTTTTGTTGATTTTACAGTGTTTATTTAAAGATATATATCACTTATTTATATTGGCAAATACTGTCAGTTGTATTACTGAAATAGATCAGTAATTAATTATTTCTATTCAAAGATGAATTTATTATATGCACAGTTGTCAATTATGTTGATTTTATTTTTGCTGACTTTTTGTCATCTTACTAAGGTTACAGTCCAAGTGATGATAGTTATATCATCTTCTGAATGTTTGATTCTCCACCTCATAGAAATAATAATAATAATAAAGAAAGGCAGTATTGCAGTAAGGAACTATTCCTGAAATTCAATCATTCTGTTACATATGTGGAAACAAATACATAACAACTTTTTAGTCACGGTAACTAGAACAGGGAGCTATCACAGCGAGGCTGCACAATAGACTGTGACGTCTCATGGGAGAAGTCTGCTGGTTTGATCATTCTATTAATACTAGTAACTAAATCTATTTAATAATAACAAGGCTTTCAGCTTGTGTAAGCAAACTATTTATCACTGAGCAGCTTGAATTGTAACTATGGAAATTATAGCAGTATTTTTGTGTATGTTTGATGTTCCACCCAGTTGCCTTTTAGTCCATGTGATGTCATGGGAGATGGGGTGATACCTGTTGTCTTCTTTTCTTGGTACTGTGTTAATAATAATACTTAATTAATAACATTTTCATTCAGTTGAAACAAAACCACAAGGCACTATATCGATTGATAATTAAACTTTTCTCTTGTAAAATAAATCACTATCTTTTGGCAGTTTCTCTGGCATTTCTTTTTTATGAAAACAAAAATAAGTAATTTAGAATATACTGTGCAATGTATTTAATGCAAATGAAATATATATATCTTAGTAAATTTGAAACAAATATAGATTGGCACTAAATGTAATTTATAATAAATATCACAGTCCTCAAACAACTAGATTTTATATAACTTTAAAATCTTAACTCACCGCAAAACTTTTAATGTATACTTATGCTTTTATGTTAGAGAATTTAAAATTCTCTCACTATCACAATTAAGTATAATTATGATACATTATTTTACCTTTTTAAGATGCACTTTTTTACGAAATTATAAAAAGGGCAATTTATTTTATTAGTTTATTGAAAAATATAGATTATGTTTTATTGGACTTAAAAATATGTACCTTGGATTTGTTTTTATGTGATTACAGAAAAATGAATGGCATGAATTAATAGTAATTAAAATTACTTATTTGTTAATTATGTATCATACAATTAAGTGATATGTAAATATTCCCTCATAATACCACTGAAGGAATGGAGGAAGGAAGAAGAAAGAGAGGTAGAATGCCAATTGATCGATTTTAACAAGAATGGAAAAGGATACTGTGACACAAAGAAGCCGCTGCAGGACAGAGGAACATGAAAAATATTTCATGAAAACCTTCCAGAGGGCAGAAACACAATAATTAAAATATTTCAAGATTATTTAAAATACAAATAAATGCTTGGCGTGCATCAAATATAAAAAACTCCATTGAGTCTCTTTCTCTCTCTCTACTCATCTGATGAAAGTGCTAATTCTTACTTGCTCCCATGGCCATTTATCATACTTGGGATTAACGATTAAAAATAATTAACAATTAAATTTAATCGTTACTTTTTCTATTAACTTTTTAACTTATTCGTTAGTTTTGGTAATGTTTAACTTCTAACTTTAACTAGTTGAAAATTTGGCTAACGGTTAAAGTAACTCAGTTAGTTTTTCAAATGTGATAAAAGGTGCCATTTGGTCCGAGGAATGTGGACTGGGGAGAAAGTATCTAAAACTCTGGTCAAAGACCGATTGTTTTCCTCATCCCCCAATTGTCACCAACAAGCAAGGTCACTGTTTTGAATCCCACCCGCTCCCCTTTGCTCACATTTTACTGCCTTATAAATAAAAAAAGGCGGACCAAACGAGTATACCATTGTTGTGGGATTGACTTGTGTCCCTGAGGTGATCATTTCACTTGACTAGTTTATGTTTAGGGATAAAGTTCAGATAGTCATTTAGTTATCTTGTTTTAAATCAACGTATTGAGCCTAAGCTTGTTTATCTTTCATAAACTCTAATACTGTAATTTTACCTGTTTATTCAGCTATCTCTATAATTAATTAGGAAAATCAGTTGCATTTTGACGTTAATGCTGTCAATACTTGATTAATTCATCATTACATACCTAAATTGGCCTGTTTGAAAGTAGTCGGGAAAAACCATTTAAACATCTAATAAACGTAACTGCTTATCGAAAATAGTATGAATAGATCTGCTTTCACTCACTATAGAGTGAGTATATTTTGTTCAGTTTTTGTTTACTGCTAATTGGTCCATACTTTCTTATCAGTGACCCTACTTTATCATCTCCAGCCTGATAAAAATCACTTGGAGTCAACATGTCATGATATTATTTGGCCTTTCATATTATCTGCGCCAATTACAAAAAAAAAAAGTTTTGTTATCGTGAATTTCCTATAAGATAGTTATTGATTTTTTAAAGTATAGCTTAAAAATGTAAAACTTTAATTTCAAAGACTTATGTCAGTTTTTGTTAATAATTTTAGAAATTAAATTAAATATTTAATTTTTAAGATTTCAGACAGTTATATAACAAAAAATACTGTAGAAATTGTTATAGTTTAATTAATAGTATTGTATAGTAATGTACTATAAATAGGCCTATTTATCTAAGATATTATAAATAATAAAAGATAATACAGGTTAAGTATTTGTTTATGTATATTTTACTGTACCAAAACTAACTTTTGACTTTCAATTTCAGTTAATTTTCTAATAATTTAACTCTAAACAGTTAGTTTCAATTTATTCTAACTTTTAACTTCAATTAGTTACTTGTTTACAGTATTAACTTTACCTTTATTCAGTTATAAAAAATCATTAACTTTCCCAAGTATGCCATTTATACCCAAGAAGGGATTTGGCCTCAGCAACGCGTCTTCTCCAGTATTCTGGGCTTTGCATCTTCTAGACAATATCATTAAGGACATGATCCCACCATTGTAGTCTTGGTCTTCCCCTTAGTCTTCTTTTTGCTTGCTCCCCTATTCAAATTTTCCTCAGGATAGACTCAGACTCTCTTCTTCGAATATGTCCTGCCCACCGTATTCGTTTGCTTTTTATTACTGCGATGATGTCACTATCTTTGTATAGATCTCGGATCTCTCTGTTGTGTTTGATACGCTATATATCATTTTCATAGGTTGGTTTATGGATTTTTCGAAGGATTTTATTTTCAAAAGTTATGAGTTTTCTTTCTATCGTCTTACTAATAACCCATGCTTCGGCACTGTAGGTGAGTACTGGTCTTGTAAATTATTGGTACTATGCCAAGCTATTTAAAATCTCCAATTTGTTCAAATGAATGTTGACCTATGCAAAATTTAGACCTGTCTTGTTCCCTATTTCTTATGAAATGCATGTACTTGGGTTTTTCATTGTTAATTTTAAGTTCCATCGGTTCTGTTTCTTGTACTAGGATTTTCACTAGCCTTTTTAGATCATCTTTGTTTTCTGCAACTATGACTATGTCGTCAGCAAAGGCAAGAACATTCAATTTTACTCCAACATGTAATCCAACTTCTGTTTGTCTGATTTTTTTAACACATTTTCTAGAGCTACATTGAATAGAAAGTGCCAGTGGCATAGAAAATTGGTGAAACTTGTGTTGTTCCTGTAATTGTTCATAACTGTAATGTTTGTGGCTTGCTAATGTCCTATATCTTCTACTATTTCCTGGCCTAGTGCCTTTAACCTAACCTAAAATTTGTAAAGTAACCTTTTAAATGATAATTGTAAATTTTTAGTTCAGTAATTTAAGTAGTATTTCAACTATCTTATTTGTAGTATAATCAACTATTCCAAGCAATTCCTCACTTAAAATAAGAGTCATATTGGATAAAATAAAATTAATAAGAATAAAAATACATACATACAAGACCTAATATTACATTCATTAGTACACTAAGGACACAATTATCTGAAGTTGATATTTACATATTAACAGAAAAAAGTTACCTGATGATAAGTCTTTTGACTTGAAACACGTCGTCAAGTTATCTAGTGGACAGATTGACTAAAACTCGTAAGTAAATATTGATCGCCTGTCCGGGGCTAAAATGTCTAATTTTAATTTATTTACTTATGAAAAACTCTTTTGAGATAAAATACAGTGAAAAGAGTAATTCCATTCAGTAAAATTTCATAAACATAATTGGCATAATGATCATTTGAAACTGGCTCACTTGGAAACAGGACAATTTAAACTGAGTGGTGTGCTACTAACCTTTTGGACCTCTCCACAGTAAAATTAGTATGGTACTCCAAATTGTGATGTACTGTGTACCATCTACTGACACGTACAGGGACTAACAAGTACAGGTACTAACAACTATTTTTAACAACAAATTAAAAATAATTAGTTTTCAAAATCTATAAATATTGAATTAACATATTTAGGTTAACCCTTTCCACTCCAATTACTGGGAACCCAGTTTCCCTATCAGCTCCATTTACTTTTAAGCAAAGATTGCCTACTACATTTGTTCAGTGGGAAAAACATATATCTGATAGTTCCAAATAGCTGATGTATTTTTTCTTTGTTTCTTCTATGACTAAAGTATAGATTAATATAAAATAAAACATATATTTTTATTTTCAAAATTTTTTAATTATATATATTTATTGGAACAAAATTGAATTTCTAACAAAAAAACGGATACAAGAAGAATATTTTAAAAATTTTAAATAGGAAGAATAGTATTTGTTGTTTGTTTTTTGTTGTTTGTATCCTTACAAACAAAAAAAAGTCATTTTAAAATATTTTGGACTAAATTATACATAAAAAAATATATATAATTCTAAAACCGAACTTTTTTGAAAAACAACATTTTTACCAAAAAAATTATTTTCACTAGAACTAGTAAACAATTGCTCCATACATTTTATTTTATTGCTTAGCAACAGTCAAAAGGTACATAATTTAGACCAAATTTGTAAGTAAAGCTTTTTTCAATAATTCAAAACATGTTATCAGCTAAAAATATAAACAGACAAAATCCAATAGCCTACTTGCAACGCTCTTTCATTTTCGTAAAAATAAAAATATTATGAATAAACACTAAAACAACAACGATAAGCTAGCAACAACAATGCGTTTTATAAGCTCATTACGAACAATAGCATATGACGGAACAAAGTGAGTGCAGATAGCTGTTGCAGTCAGCCAGCTGTTTACAGAGCAGCCACAGACGACAAACATTACATTTTCTGAGGTTTGTTTACCGATACTAAACTCAAACGGTTCCGAAAAAATTCTACGATAGCAGCACATATCAAACAACAACCCTAGCGGTCAATAATGTAACTACGTCAGTCTAAATACAATCATAGAACGTTTTTATAGAGACGTCGGGCCCGACCCGACATTGGAGTTAGTGCGGTAAGTTGCGTGGCGGGGCTGCCCCGCCACTTGAGTGGAAAGGGTTAAAGAAATCTATATTATATTTTTTTTTTCAATTTAAAAGTTTGTTTAACAATTGATTGTTAATCAAATCAGATGTGAATACTACACAATAAAACGTAGTTCTAAAAAATTAAAGCTAAGTAAACAGGGAGGGGTGTTTCATTATGCGAGGGAGAATCTCTATGGGCTGCGGTCCAGAACACTATTGAACCAGGGCTCCTACGATTGAGAGTGACAATACAGTCTGTCACAGTTATAGTCACTCGCTCTTCACGCTGTATAAATGTATGAAACAACTCATAAAAAGTTCAAGTTGATTAACTTTATGTTTTAAAATGGATTTATACCATTATCCAAGGGTTAACAAAGAAAAAATCTGATAATGAACTAAGGATAGCCACATTCTGGATAAACACCTCTGTGTGTATTATATTAACCCTTCACATGTTTGTATGTATCCCCCATACATACAGTTGTTATTGATGTAACTAACTAAGTTGAGGTACAGAAAGCTTGGCTACCCATTCACAACCCTTTGATTCATCTAATTTCGCACGGTCGCCAAACATCTCAATATATTAACCATTCACATGTTTGTATGTGTACCCCAATACATACACAGTTGTTATTGATGTAACTAAGTTGAGGTACAGAAAGCTTGGCTACCCATTCACAACCCTTTGATTCATCTAATTACGCACGGTCGCCAAACATCTCAATATATTAACCCTTCACATGTTTGTATGTATCCCCCTTACATACAGTTGTTATTGATGTAACTAACTAAGTTGAGGTACAGAAAGCTTGGCTACCTATTCACAACCCTCTGATTCATCTAATTAGGCACATTCCCCGTACATCTCAATATATTGTATGAACAATTAATTCCATATGCAGATTTTATTTCAGACTTCATATATACAGTGAAACCTGGATAATTCGAACTTTTCTAATTCGAAATCCTCTTTAATTCGAATATTTATCATGGTCCCTAGCATTTTCTATACTAGTAATGTTAAAAAATCGTGGTTAATTCAAATTATATTTTGGATAATTCGAATTTTGTTTGAGGTAAAATGCGGAGCCGATGTCAGTTTTAGATGGGAAAACTGGAAACGCGCTCGTGCCAAAGCCATTGTACAGTGACAATGGCCAGCCGTTACGCATCGCCCGGCCGGCAGTACCTGCCCTCAACCCTCCCTCGCCCGCCCCAGTCCGGCGCCGCTAAGGAGTCAATGCACACTCACGCTTTCTCTTTACACCCTTTGTTTTGCAAACTGACTCCACCAGTCCGTCACGGCCTATTCTAACGCTGACATCTGTGTCGTAGTGAGAGAACGGTTCGCTAGACATCTGTGTGGTAGCCACCCTCGCCGTGCCGCTTGTGTGTCGCTTATTGCCCGCCGCACATTGCCCGTCGCTCGTATCGTAGCCGAGGCTGTAGTGTGAGAACAGTTTTGGCAGTTGTTTATTGACGAATTTCTTCCCCTATTTTTGTGCGTGTCTGTGTCATCATGTGTGTTCTGGAAAATGTCGTCGGCTCCCAAAGCGAACATACAAGACATTAACTTTGGAAGAGAAAATAGCGGCGATTAAAGAAGTAGAGAAGGGAAGAAAGAAAAAATCTGAGATCACCAAGGACTTTGGAATTCCTCCAAACACGCTTTCACCTACTTGAGGAATAAAGAAAAAATTCTGAGGAGTGAAAGTGAAAACAGTAAAGGACGAAAAAGACTAAGGGAGCCGGATAACCCAGATTTGGACAATTGTGTGTTGAAATGGTTCAAGCAAGCAAGGGACAAGAAGATTCCCTTGAGTGGTCCGCTTGTAAGAGACAAAGCTGAACAATTTGCTACGCAAATGGGTAAAAATGATTTTAAAGCAAGTACAGGGTGGCTAGATGGCTTTAAGGAACGCAACCAAATTTCGTTCAAAAACATTTGTGGGGAAAAAGGGGCCGTTAATCAGCAAGAAGCCAATCAATGGAAAACAGATTTGGAGCAGATGATTCAGGACAGAGACGAAAGGGACATCTTCAATGTTGATGAAACGGGTCTTTTTTTAAATGCACCCCAGACAAAACTCTTGCATTTAAGGATGAAAAATGCCATGGGGGAAAACTGAGCAAAGATAGAATCACCCTACTGGTTGGTGCAAATATGGACGGGTCCGAAAAGCTGTCTCTATTGATGATTGGCAAGTCAGCTAATCCCCGGTGTTTCAAGAACGTGAAATCAAAACCAGTGGAGTATGTGAACAGCCAAAAGCTTGGATGACTAGTCAACTTTTTGAAAAGTGGCTGTTGAAGTTGGACAAAATGTTCATAAAAGAAAAACGAACCGTTATCTTGTTGATCGACAACTGTACTGTACACAACACTATCCCATTAATGCAAAATGTAAAAGTTATTTTCTTCCCTACCAATATGACATCAGTCGTCCAGCCTATGGACCAGAGGATAGTAAAAAATCTAAAGCATTTTACAGACGATCTTTGGTTGAGAAGATATTGACTGCAGAATGTGACGCCCTTAAAATCTAGCTAAACATTCTTGAAGCCTCAAGAATGTGTAAGAAAGCTTGGGACAATGTAACGCCCAAAACTATCAAAAACTGTTTTAAAAAAGCTGGTTTTGTAAAAAAGGAAGAGGTTGCAGAAAATATCAATGTCATTGAAGCGGAAGAGGTTGCAGAAAATATCAATGCCATTGTAGCGGAAGAGGCGCCTTCAGTTGACGTCTGGGAGGATGACATGACTGATTCTGCCATCTCGTATGAAGATTTCCTGAACGTGGATGAAGATGTTGCAGTATGTGGTGAGATAACCGACGCAGAGATCATCGCTGAAGTGCTCCACACTGATAAACAAGATGGCGACCACGCATCGGGTGATGAAGACGACGAGTCATCTGTTGCGGAAGAAATTCCGTTCCGAGTGTGGCCGAAGCAATGAACCACATCACAGAACTTACACGATTTTTTGAAAGTAAACATGATGTAAGTCACTCAATTTTCTCTTCACTGAATATGTTAGAATCTTTTGCCATTACTGACAGACTTAATTCTAGAAAACAAGTAAAGATTTCCCACTACTTTAGACAAAGTTAAATTTAATTTCTATGAACCAACATACTGTAACATAACTGTATAGGCCTACTATGCTGGAACATCGTTCTTATGGTTTTATTATGTATTTTGTGCACTGTACAGTACATTAAATGTTATGATTATAGTGTACAGTAATTGTTTTACAGTACTGTACTGTATTTATGATTGTTTTTAACTCTTTTGGCCGTACTGTTTAGCCTACATAACGTAATACAGTACTGTATAATGTGAATGTATTGTAAAACGTGAATGTACAACAACCAATGTTATTCTCATTAAATGTTTAGACCTAATATACAGTATGATCATTTTATTTTGAAAGCCTTTTATTCAAAACCTTTTTAATTCGAATTTTTGGATAATTCGAATTTTTTTATTGGTCCCTTGAGGTTCAAATTATCCAAGTTTCACTGTATAAGAGTATTAAGAAGAAGAATTGTATATTTGTCCTATAGTAACTAGTCAGTGAACAGTTTTATGATGGATAAATGGAACTTCACAAAAGGGGAGCAATTTTATTCTATTTATCCATTCTATTATTATTTATTGACCAAGTAGCATGGAACATAGATTTTCTTCTTAAAATGTCTATAGCAATCATGTCAATACAAAAATAGCAAATTGTGATGTTTGTACATTAGTTAGGAAACATGGAGAAGTAAAAACTTGTAAAAATGCAAGTGCACACTATTTGTTTTATTCTTAACATTTCAAATGTGTTTTAATACTTTCAAGATATTATGGTGAGTGTGCATTCCTATATCTTTGTTTCTTTTTTTATACGGTATTTTATAAGTTGCTTTGTTAATTGAAACCCATAAACAAGCTCAAAATGAGATTAAATTAAAAAAATGGTTTCAAAGTATTATTTGATTAAAAATGAGGTGTTTATTATATCCTTGTACATATTTCATTTCTTATCTCTAAATAAAAAAATATTGTTAGAAGATAAACAGTAGCTGGGTTTGATTCAACTGTGAATGGTTCAGATATATTTATAATATCTGCAAATATCAATATTTAAAAATATTTTTCTATTTTAAACATCAATTGTTTGAACATTCCCCCATGTTTAAATTGTTGGTTGTCCATTATTTTTTTTAATGTTGGAAATAAATTTTAGTCAATGTTATTGAAACATTTAAGAAATAAAATAAAAACCAGAAGAGACAAAATTATCTTACTACGACTAATATAATCTTTATAAAATCTAAAATTTGATGCCAAGCAAAATTTTCAAGATAGAAATCTACTCATCCAATTTCAATACCTAAACATTCAAATTAAAAACACAAGCAGTTTGAGCAAAGAATTTGGCAGAATTTAAAGATTCTGTTTTTAATATTAATAGGTCCTCAATCTCATTTAGCTGATCACAAAGACAACAAAAACTAATGAATATAATCCATTTCAAAATGGTTTATTCTTTTTAAAAATTTATTTCTATGAGCAAGTATTAAAAAACACAAAACTAAAACATTTTATGATTTTAACAAAAAAGAAACATTCTACCTACCTTCGATGTAAACTGGTACACACAATAGTGGGAATGCTACGTTGTAAATTATTGTGTTTTTGCTTCTTCACAAACAACGCTGAGGATTCTCTGCGAGCTGCCCTCGTTAAACTGTCATCACTCTCCCAACCAGTTGAAATCAGCGGTGCTAACACAACAGGTTTAGCAATTTTACTTTTTGAAGATACAGTTGTTTTCATTTTCTGTTTTTTATTTGGCGTGACTTTGTAAGGACATTCATTGGAAACATCTGGTGTGGACTCTCTAGAATCTTGTTTAAATCCAGCTATTGTTTGCGATGGTAAAAGTAGTTTTCTTTTTTTTGATTTTGGTCTATTTTCTGAGACTTTGTCTCTTTTGTCTGTTTTATTAGTATTTAATTTTTGTTTGGGGGACTGTTGAGTTTTGGATAGTCTTTTTGTAGAAGCACTATTACTAGCTTGTTTATTTTCTGTTAGGTTTGAAACTGCTGTTATTTCAGAGTTATTATTTTTACTTTTTCCTGTAGGTGGCTGTTTATTACACGAAGACAACAACTTTTTGCACTTTTTGCTTGTTAACAATCTAGGGGGAGCACTGCATCTTGTATTTGCAGCTTGTTTTTTTGCATAAACTAACATATCATCAGAATCATAGCTTACTCTGATTTCATTGTCTAAGTCATTGCTAACTCTATTAATTGAACTATTAGTGCCACAAGTTTTAGTTTGTTCATCCTCATTTAAGCCACTAAAAATAAGCTTTTTGCTATGTTTCTTATTGTTGCCTACATCTTTTTCAAGGCTTCTGTCTTCAGAATTATTTTTAACACGATCATTTTGCAGCTTGCTTGCCTTTTGTAATATAGGGCTGAAATAAAAGAAGTAGTATTAAAATGTAATACCAAACGAGCTTATTCAAGTAATTATAAAAAAATAAATATTTTATAAGCTTTTTAGATATATATACATAAATTATTTTCTATAATATACAGTCAAATGTTAATTTCACAATCTACTGTTAGATGTATTGTACTTTAAAAATACTGGGCAGATTGTCATACTGATATTATTAGTTCATTAAAATGCATCATAAGTAGATAAATGAATAATATTGTTTTGTTTTGAATGATTTTAATAACTTATGCCCAACATTTCTGTTAGTACTGAAATACACTGTTGAAAAAAGTATAATATCATATCAAAAGTATAATACATATTATGCATAATGAAAGATTATAATGGTGTGGAATCTTTAATCTTCGCTATTTTTCTGACTAAAGTCCATTTTCTAAATGCAGGAGAAGAAATTTTGAACTAGGAAATTAGTCCGCTACAGTACAAAATTAAACTGATTTTATTATCAATTTCTGCCAGCACATAATGGGGGAGAACTACACTAGAAGGTGCAATCCATGATCAATAACATGACATGTATATTTATAGTACATAAGTATGTCAGAGAATCTAATTTGAACAGCAGAAGGCCTCCCACAGGTCCCTCTTCAACGTACAAAGAAAAACTTAGACTCAAGATAGTATAAACTGGAACATGAACAACTTGAATAAAGTTTAGCTCTCAAATGATGTAAAGAGTTATCTACATGCTCCTGACATGGAGAAGATAAAGGCTATATGATCGAATAAGGCATGAAAAATGATTTGCCCAAACTTGCTTCCTTGTGAGTAATTAATACTCTCCATATGCAGCTTGTGGTAATCTCTATAAGAGCTCTAAATGGCACAAAGCTATGATTTGCCCAAACTTGCTTCCTTGTGAGTAATTAATACTCTCCATATGCAGCTTGTGGTAATCTCTATAAGAGCTCTAAATGGCACAAAGCTATGATTTGCCCAAACTTGCTTCCTTGTGAGTAATTAATACTCTCCATATGCAGCTTGTGGTAATCTCTATAAGAGCTCTAAATGGCACAAAGCTATGATTTGCCCAAACTTGCTTCCTTGTGAGTAATTAATACTCTCCATATGCAGCTTGTGGTAATCTCTATAAGAGCTCTAAATGCCACAAAGCTATGATTTGCCCAAACTTGCTTCCTTGTGAGTAATTAATACTCTCCATATGCAGCTTGTGGTAATCTCTATAAGAGCTCTAAATGGCACAAAGCTATGATTTGCCCAAACTTGCTTCCTTGTGAGTAATTAATACTCTCCATATGCAGCTTGTGGTAGTCTGTATAAGAGCTCTAAATGCCACAAAGCTATGATTTGCCCAAACTTGCTTCCTTGTGAGTAATTAATACTCTCCATATGCAGCTTGTGGTAATCTCTATAAGAGCTCTAAATGGCACAAAGCTATGATTTGCCCAAACTTACTTCCTTGTGAGTAATTAATACTCTCCATATGCAGCTTGTGGTAATCTCTATAAGAGCTCTAAATGCCACAAAGCTATGATTTGCCCAAACTTGCTTCCTTGTGAGTAATTAATACTCTCCATATGCAGCTTGTGGTAATCTCTATAAGAGCTCTAAATGGCACAAAGCTATGATTTGCCCAAACTTACTTCCTTGTGAGTAATTAATACTCTCCATATGCAGCTTGTGGTAATCTCTATAAGAGCTCTAAATGCCACAAAGCTATGTAAAAAATATTTAAAAGAAAATATCTCATTCGCCCATTTATTGATCTTCATTTAAAGCTGGTGTAAATGCTCACACATACAGTGCTGCAGTTGAAAATTTATACTGCTGATAATCAGTATAAATTTAATAATTTATTTTGCTCTACGAGTGGGTATAAAGGGTTTTTATAGTTTTATACTACTGAACTATATCTACAAATTGTAAATTTTCAATTTTGTTTTAGTTGTGTTTAGACAAGCTTAGTTTTATATTTTTTATTTGAAATTAAAGTGTTCTTTTTCTAAATAAAAATAATTAACATAAGGCAATATATAGTACAAGATTGGCATAAAAAAAATGTTATTGGACTACAAGAATACGAGTATATCAAATTGAAATAGTAAGTATATAGAAAAAGATTAATTTTCTACATAAATCATATACATTAAAAAAAAATAAAGAAAGAAAGAAATTAATGCTGTATTATGAATACAAACATATTGTTTTCTAGTAAAAACAAAATAGCCAACACGAGTTTAGAAAATTTTGTTCTGACTTAAATGCATGTATGAAACTTCATCTTGTTCTCTTCGGTTCCACCCACCTATCAAGACTTACATGAGGTGAGTAGGAGAGCCAGTTAATGGGTAGGTGGGCTCATCCAGACGTATATTGTAAGCTCGGTTATTCATATATACAAACTGAAAAAAATTTATTAAAACCTGAGTGTTACTCTATAGATATACAACTGCCATCTACCCAGCAATAGTAGAAGCTAATTTAGTCTCTCTCTACTCACCTGTGATAGTATAATTCTTTGTATTTGTTTGCTACTACTGTGGTGTTAGTGGACTTGTCTTGTAAGGTAAGTTCGTTGATGTCCAATCTCTCCTAATACACCAAGACGTATATTAGAGACAGATAGGTAGCTAAAAATATTTAGAGCAAACAAAATAATGATTAAAATGACATACAATACATAGAAGAGCTATAGAGGCCTATGCTGTTTTTAGTAACATTTGTCTTTATTTCCAACTGTATTCGAAGATATCTAGTTATTTTTAAGCCCTAAAGTCACTAATAACTGATTATAGTGTTACACTAAATAGATTATACTGATAAAGAGTAGTAAGTAGTCTTACCTTGTTAATATCTCTTCAAACTGATTTGATGCTTTTTTTATATCACCAGCAACACTGTGAAGTGCTTCAATAAGCTTGTTATTCTGAGAAAAAAGATAATCATCACCAAATACAATACAAGATTAACTGGACAAAAACTGGAAGTTATATGCTGAAAAAATCACTCTTTTAATTTACATAACCCCTAGATATGCAGCCCAGACATGTGTAAATTTGTATATTTGGACAGAATAATTTAATGTACAATTCAATTTTGGTTCAAAATACAAATTATGCTCTCGTCTTGAACTTAAGATCCAATAGCTCTGTATGTGCATCTGTAATTGAGTCCAAATATGTAACGGACGATTCCATAAAATTATACTTTGATATGCTGATGCTCTTTGATTGTACTTTGAACCACAATATTCTCTTAATGAAACCTGTCACAACACAAGCTGTCAAATATTTAGCGGGCACTGCAATTTTAGGAGCCCCTACAAATGAACACAAAGTCATTTATCTTTTTCGCTATTTATGACTCACCCATTATTGATCGAGAAGGAAGGTCTCAATGAAGTTTGTTTTTATATAATAGTGAACAAAACACGTTTTTTTTTGTTCACTTGGAGATTATAATTTAAGTCATGCTCAAGATGATGTCAGAACCTTATAAAAATATTTGGGCTCAATAGTACTTCCACCAGTCATAAGGTGGCTGTACCCAGACAAAACAATGGGGTAGACTGAAATGAATGTGTTGATTTTTAAAGACATTCTTATTCAACGTATAAAGCAGGGTAAATTTTGTGAGTTAAAAATAACGACAGAGACTTCTAGCCTCACATTAAAGTGAGCAATGTGGTGACTAAGCAAGCTCAGCTAACTCATCTGCTGCATAACAACAATTTTACAACATTGCAGCCTGACACAGTATCTGGAATTATTTATAAGGTGTCATATTTATCTCCTACAATTAGTTCCGTCATTATTACTTCTATAAGATATAAGCCAGTTTCTAGCTGTAATACAAAATTATACAGTTTGTATATCTTTTTTTATATTTAATACAAGTAATTTGAGAATACCCCATATTGTGAGTAAACCCTAAAAAAGTTGATAAGTTCATAGCAGGTTAACAGTTTTGTGATGTTCTTTGCTGTAAATATATTGGATAATTTTCAGAGTGGCTGTCAAAAAGATCAAGCATTTTGCCATGAATGTAGAGCCATAGCAGACATAGCCCCCGGCACTCACTGAGTATTACACAACCCAACCTCCATGATCCCTTGGGCAGCCCTTTCAGGCTACTCAAACTCATCAGAGCATTAGCTCTGATTATTAGCTGGTATTAACCTAAGTTGATAAAGTGAAGTTGAGATAAATGTGATACTTGCCGTTTCCCTTTCTAGGTACCGAAATTCCAATTGGCAACTCAAATTGATCACGGGTGCTACCTAGGTTGATCATGGGGAGCTACCCAAGATGATTACTGGTGGCTACCCAAGTTAAGCATAGGCTACTTAAGTTAGTTTAACAGTGGCTATCCTAATTAATCACAGGGGCTACCCAAGAAGGTAAGTGCTTACTGAAATCTATCATTGGCAAGTCAAATTGATCTTGGGTGCTACCAAAGTTGATATAGTGTGTGAAACTCAGCATTTGGCCTTGTTAGGGAAACCTGTTGCCTCACATTGGAAATCTACATATGATATCCTATGAAGAGCTCAGACTTTGGCCCTGCAAGTGGAATTTGTCTGAAAATCACAAAGTCAATATGCAAGTGGCTTTGTGCAGAGGTTCAGCTTTATGAAACTCTTTATCAATAAATACAAATGTTTAACATCGTTATATAAATAGTAATTATAACATGACCAACATATAAAAACAAAATAAATTAATGATAAACACCAGTGAAATACAAAACTAGTTTTTGACGGCAGGTGTAAGAACAAGAGTTTAGGTATATTTTTTCTTTAATTATAATTAATTTTTTTTCCATTGTGGAAGAGGAGTGGCATTGTCTACTTAGGGGTGACAAATTCAGCTAAAGCAAACAGAGTGCTATGACTTCAGCCATCATTCTAGATATGTGGTGATGGTTATACTAATTTGTTTGATTATTTTTCCATGTTAATGTTTTCAACCGTCCATTTGTTAGAATAAATAGTTATTAAAACATCTCTTCACTGAATACATTTTAAAATTCTTACCTCAACATTGGAGACCGAATATGGCTCTCTGTTGGAAGCAGCTACCTGAATGGCTTTGTCTGATAGGTTGGTTGGTTTCCAAGGTTTAGCAGGAACTTTGCTGTCTGTCATGGGTCGTCGGATCTATTCAAATATTTAACACCATAAATAATCTGTCTTAAGTGTATTTTTAGATGATAGTTAAATAACTTATCATAAATAAGATAGTCATAAATTTATACTATATAATATATTTATTTTTTTCATTTTTTATTTACTCTGATTAATTATATCTCTTTTCACTAAAAATAATTATAATATTTTGTAAGTTTTTTTTTTAATTTAATGTAGATTACTTGGATTTGTATAGTGTAGATAATGTTAGAGATAAATAGCTTTAGTGCAATCAAAATACACAAAAAAGATTTGTAACAAAACTCAAAGCTCTAATTTTCATTTTCTCTAAATAATGACTCAATTATATACAAATTTCTTAGCATATTATTCATCCATTGTGTAACCATAAAAAAGATTACAATATTTGTATTCCACTCTTTATTTTATGATATTATTTTATTTTGGAACTAAGATGAAATTTGTGTCGATTAGTTAAGCATAATAATTTATGGTTATTGTTAATTTAAAAGTAATTTTAATTTAATATTACAAAGTACAACATTCACACAATAAAAAAAAAAAAAGTAAAAATTCATAATATTTGTAGACTTATTAGTTAAACATTTTTTTCTTTTTTCAAAATCCCAAGTTACCTTTGTCTTAAGTCTGTAGAGAGGAAGTTCTTCTTTGTACTTTTCAATTCCATGAGGTTCAAACCCTTCAACTGGCAATACTCGAAGTTCTGCTTTGCATGCTTCAATCCATAAAGTTGACACAAGTGGGACCTTCCACTCTGTTGCTCGTCTATAAGTAGACATTTTCCCTCCATGGAAAAAGCAATGGGTAACCTACAAATAAATGAATATCATACTATTTCTAAGCCTGCTCAAAGCTTTAATTTTGCTGTTCAAAATCGAGTATAAATTTGTATATATACTTTTCCCAAATTATTCAAATTAAACTGATTATCGTTTTATTTCTTGAAAAAAAATCAAGGTGCTAAGTATAAAAAGTGCTTTTAAACAATATCATTGAAATATTAAATAAATGTCAGTCCTCTTTATTTATTTAATATTTAAATGATATTAAATATTATTTAATATCATTTAATAATATTAAATTTAATATCATTTAATAATATTTAATTTAATATAATTTATTTGGTGGACTAGTTTCAGGAACCACCATAGTGGAATAGATAAGATACAACAAATCACAAGATAGCTGGGATATAGCAGAGAGTCCCTTAGGCTGATAAGCTTTTACAATATCTGGATTGATATTCTTGATAGGTCAGGTTGGTTTAAACCCTCCACAAGAACATCATTATCATGTTCTTTACAAGATATTAAAAATTAATTTCAAATTTTAAATAGTTAGTACACTTTTCAAAGCTGTTTCAGCTAAAACAACTAACTCCATTTTGTCACAGGTAAGCCTAATAATATTTTTGTTCTTTTTTATTCTCAAAAAGGTAAATCAAAAGTTAATAAAGTCACCATATTTGATAATCATACTAGTACTGGTTCTTAAGAAATAAATCTATACAAGAAACATTTACAAAACTGAATTATGCAACACCTACTTCTCCAATTTAATGAAGACCAGCTAATATTCTATGAAAAAGAACACAATGGGCTATTATTAATTATGTGATCTGTAGTTTGAATTTCAAATCTGCAATCATATGACTGATCATTTGCCATTTCCAACTTATATTTCCAGTGTTGCATCTTCCTATACCCGTACGAAAGTGACTAAAGAGAAGGGTTCATTCCACCAATGAAGGTCATAGGGTCTGATATCAGAAACTTGCTTCAACTGTCAAAGACATCCTAAGTTAACGCCTAGTTGGTTTTTGGTTAAAATTCATTTGAGATTAACTGTGAAGCTAGTCGAAGAGATAGATTTTTATATTTAAGTCAGCTTGCACGTTGTGTAACATCTTGCAAAATGGAGAGATTCAGAGTAGATAGGATCTTTTTGAACTCTCTGAGAAGTGCCTCTTTGCGTCTTATATCCGGAGCTATGTTGCACAGCACTGGAAACCATGGTAGTGTTGCAATGGGTCAACTGCTGATACCCACCCTATTTAGTTGAATATGAACCTCTTGTATATGTGTACAGTTAAGCCACACGGTAGCACAATATTCGGCAGTGAAGTAAACCAGAGACAAAGCTGTACTACGCAGGACTTGTGCTTTGGCTGCCCACGATGATCTAGCAAGTTGCTGCACAATGTTAGTTCTGGTTCTCACTTAAGTTGCTGTTTTCTCAAGATGACTTTTAAAACAGAGAAATTCATCTAACTGACCCCCAAGTACTGTGGTTGCAAACTATGTTTCAGCCTAACATCATCAAAAAATATGTTCAAATTTTTATTAACTTGTCTTTTAGTCAGGTAAAAGCAGGTTACTTCTGTCTTTGTTAGATTAGGTTTTAGATTCCTGGTTCTAAAATAATTATGGAGGGTGGTTAGATCAAGTGTAATGTTCTGTTTTTGACATGTCCTCTTGTTGATATTCGACAGCAATATCATCTGCATATATGAATTTTCTGGACTATGTGGCGAGAATGTTGGCAGTGTATACATTGAATAAAAGATGACCAAGACCAGAGCCTTGGGGAAGTCCATTATTCAGATACCTAAAAGAACTTTCTCTTTGACTCAGACAAACAAAAATTAGAACTGTTGCTGAGGGTGAAATCTAGAAATCGCAACAATTGAGGATACCGAATGAAGCTGTAAAATTTAATTATAGAAATAATACTGGTTTAGGTTACCTTTTTCTGTCATATCAGTTCTTCAATTACATGCTATTTACACAATCGTAATCCGGGTTGGACCGTGTCTGGTTATTATGTACACTATGTACAAATTGGCGACGTTTCGAGCACATTGCAGCACTCATCTTCAGGGCGACACACTCTGCTACTCGATCCACAGAATATATGAAAACAGACTCTGCTGCTAACTCTATTTATGTTGTCGGGGTCTCAAATTGTAACCACGGGTATTCCTGTCCTCGATGTTTCTAGAAAGGCCCAGGTGGGTCTGGAATGTCCGGGAGGCAGGCTTAGGTACGCAAAGGTCATTGTCTGTGTCCGGGTGACTTGAAGTTATGCCATATGTTGTCTTTCCAACTGATTTAAAACTATTCTTACATTTAGGTAATTTGTTAATTATGGGCAGCCAAGAATCATGAATTTTAATTCCATCATCAAGATTCATATTATTAGGATGTTTTTTAATTTCTATTGCCTCTCTGATTTTTCTTTTAAAATTATCTTGTATGGGGGCCAGAACGGTGGTTTCGTCAAATAAAATCAAATGTTTATTTTCAGTGCAGTGCTTTGCCACAGCTGATATCCCTGTATCCAATTTCTTGGTGCAACGAATGTGTTCTTTAATTCTTGTAGAAATTAGACGGCGGCTTTCACCCACATAACACTGACCACAACTACACTGTATATGGTACACTCGGGGAGTTTGAAGTTTAATCTTGTCCTTTACACTGCGTAGTCTATCTACGCAGTGTAAAGGACAAGATTAAACTTCAAACTCCCGGAGTGTACCATATACAGTGTAGTTGTGGTCAGTGTTATGTGGGTGAAAGCCGCCGTCTAATTTCTACACGAATTAAAGAACACATTCGTTGCACCAAGAAATTGGATACATGGATATCAGCTGTGGCAAAGCACTGCACTGAAAATAAACATTTGATTTTATTTGACGAAACCACTGTTCTGGCCCCCATACAAGATAATTTTAAAAGAAAAATCAGAGAGGCAATAGAAATTAAAAAACATCCTAATAATATGAATCTTGATGATGGAATTAAAATTCATGATTCTTGGCTGCCCATAATTAACAAATTACCTAAATGTAAGAATAGTTTTAAATCAGTTGGAAAGACAACATATGGCATAACTTCAAGTCACCCGGACACAGACAATGACCTTTGCGTACCTAAGCCTGCCTCCTGGACATTCCAGACCCACCTGGGCCTTTCTAGAAACTTCGAGGACAGGAATACCCGTGGTTACAATTTGAGACCCCGACAACATAAATAGAGTTAGCAGCAGAGTCTGTTTTCATATACTCTGTGGATCGAGTAGCAGAGTGTGTCGCCCTGAAGATGAGTGCTGCAATGTGCTCGAAACGTCGCCAATTTGTACATAGTGTACATAATAACCAGACACGGTCCAATCCGGATTACGATTGTGTAAATAGCTTGAATATCGACCGTGGAAGTCTCCATACGAAGATTCTGCAATTACATTACTGCTATGTACATTTCAAAGCATATAAAGCTTCATCATCAGGCTTCCAACAACATCACTGTTTAAAACATTAAAATTATAAAACATTAAAACATTTAAACATATTATAAAACATGAGTACAACACATTTGCTGGCCGGCGATAGACACCAACTGATGACTCTCTGATAGACACCAGCGATAGACCAGAGAGTCATCAGTTGGTGTCTCTCTGATGACTCTCTGATAGACACCAGCGATAGACCAGAGAGTCATCAGTTGGTGTCTATCACCGGCTGGCAAATGAGTTGTACTCATGTTTTAATATGTTTAAATGTTTTATAATTTTAGTGTTTTAATGTTTTAAACAGTGAAGTTTTTGGGGAAGCCTGATGATGAAGCTTTATATGCTTTGAAATGTACATAGCAGTAATGTAATTGAAGAACTGTTACGACAGAAAAAGGTAATCTAAACCAGTATTATTTGTACAATATAACAGTTCTGAAGGCTAATAAAACAAAATGAATAAAACATTTAATTAACAAGCACTTTCTCCTGACTGATCATAGGCTGCTGAAAGATCTTCAAATGTTGCTGATTTTTATTTTTTCTAACCCATTCTCAGTTAAAGATGTCAAAGAAACTATCTGATAGCAACAATTCGACCAGGTCTGCAGCCCAGCACTATTAAGGTGTCTTCCAGTTCCGGTTAATAGTTTTCAGAGTAAGGACCAAGCCTACCTACTGCTGTGGGAAAATGTTGGTTTTCTATTGTATTTACCCACTTCTCTCTTCAAGCATTATCGAGAGAGTGCAGCAAGGAACCAGCTGTGTCAGTTTCCGGCATTCTTAAACTCCTTGTACAGATCCTCACATTCTTGATTCCATCCTGGTATGTATTCTTTTCTGAAGACCCTAGCGATACACACTTAAGCAAAGGAAATGACTAAGCTAATTAAACAACCATAATTCTTTATTAAAGGTAGAATTAACTTCATGCTATCCTCAAGCCTAACAAAGGCCTCCCAGTCAGCTTTGTTTAAATTCCATCTGGGCAAGGGAAAAGATTGAACAATGTAAACATGAATTCCTACTGATATCAGAACATGCACATGCTGTGAATCAGGAAAGGGGGGGAGGAACCAAGAACACTTCTAATTTTTAGGGGTCTTAAAGATCGTTTGCATATACAGAAGCACAAGTCTGGGGAATAATCACGAAACAAACAAGCTGAGAAGAAAGTACTTGTATCTTTAGCATCAAATACAAGAAATAAGTAGCTGGTTACAGGCCAGTTGGTGGGCCCATTGGCTGTGATGACTGTGTAGCTGGTTACAGGCCAGTTGGTGGGCCCATTGGCTATGATGGCTGTGTAGCTGGTTACAGGCCAGTTGGTGGGCCCATTGGCTGTGATGACTGTGTAGCTGGTTACAGGCCAGTTGGTGGGCCCATTGGCTGTGATGTCTGTGTAGCTGGTTACAGGCCAGTTGGTGGGCCCATTGGCTGTGATGTCTGTGTAGCTGGTTACAGGCCAGTTGGTGGGCCCATTGGCTGTGATGACTGTGTAGCTGGTTACAGGCCAGTTGGTGGGCCCATTGGCTGTGATGACTGTGTAGCTGGTTACAGGCCAGTTGGTGGGCCCATTGGCTGTGATGACTGTGTAGCTGGTTACAGGCAGTTGGTGGGCCCATTGGCTGTGATGACTGTGTAGCTGGTTACAGGCCAGTTGTTGGGCCACTTGGCTGTGATGACTGTGTAGCTGGTTACAGGCCAGTTGGTGGGCCCATTGCCTGTGATGTCTGTGTAGCTGGTTACAGGCCAGTTGGTGGGCCCAATGGCTGTGATGTCTGTGTAGCTGGTTACAGGCCAGTTGGTAGGCCCATTGGCTGTGATGACTGTGTAGCTGGTTACAAGCCAGTTGGTGGGCCCATTGGCTATGATGGCTGTGATGACTATTAAAAAGTCCCCAAGGAGAGGGTGTTAAGACTGGAAATACTGAGTCTGACCATAAGGTATTAGGTGGTTTGACACTACCAGTTTCACTATCAGTTTCAAAATAGTGTCATCACAGCTTTTGCGTATAGTTTTAATGTCATATATGCCAAGCTTCACTTACATTGATACATACCATAACTTCTATGTCCAACAGCATCCACCAGTCTACACACAGGAATATTGTCTCTTGCTCTACTTTCTAGCTCAACGTCTGTTTCTTGGAGTATAAGTACATTAACACTGTTTTCAGAGAGGACTTTCCCTAAACACTCACACTGAGCTCTACTCAGACCCTAGACAATTAAATGGCGATATTCAAAACAGATCCTACATAATACAAATCTAAATAATGTATTATCTTTTAACACATTTTCTTGAATTTATTAGTATTATGTACATTTCAACTTCATTGAAACCATCAGGTACACGCAGGGTTTGTGTTAAAATTTAATATATTTTTAAAATTTTTATTCCATTATACACTTTTTGGAAGCTACAATTTAACTAAGAATCTATATCTTTACAATTTGTCTCTGAGATAAGGTAATTTTTCGGTTGGCAGCTACCATAACTGGGGAATGAGACTAGTGACAATTTAGCTTCGAAAATCGTCGTTTGTTTAGCTCCACCTAGGAGACACGTACAGCTTTGAAAGAATTGCTGTGCACATCATCTCCCAATTACAAATAATGAATATAGAAACCCTAAATTAATTATGTTTGCATCTGTAATAAACAAAACATTTATTCTATAGGGTAATATTAAAAACAAATAATTGTATCACCATTATACAAGCTAATATAAGATAATTTTACATTTCGCAGTTCAGTATCAACAAAATAGATTATATTTTTCGTACTTTGTTTTTTCGGTTAAATACTGCGTTGTTATAAAATTTCTTCTTTCTATGCAAAGACTGACAGTGAGACTCATGCATACTGGTGGCTGTAGCCCCCTACTATTCAGCATTACACTTGTCCATTCCATAAGTTTGGTTGCCTAAGTAAGTTGCCTTTGATTGCCATTTCTCTGTGACAAAGTATTTTTTGTCACAGAGAATGTATGATATACTTTCAATATCATAAAAAAGTAACTTCAATGATCCAGAAAATTAACATGGACTATTCACAAATACACTACCTTTTTTAGAATAATTTTGTTTAACATGAAGTAAGTGAGACCAAATCATAAGACCATATGATATATGTGATTGGAAAATTTAAAGTATGCCAATCTCAAACAATCATTATTTACAATATCTTTTAATTTTCAGATCAAATAGTTAACTCTAACAAATTTTGTAATGAGTGATCTACATGTTCTTGCTGTGTTGATTTAGAAAATAAGTCAAACTAATTTTATACTTGCTTCTCAAGACAAGCTCACGAACGTTTTTTGCATTTACAGTAGAACCTCGTTATAACGGCCCTCATTATAATGGACTTCGCTTATAACGGACAGTGTGCCGCTGCTTGTAGTCGTCAGCCTTGCTCTGTAAGTTCTGTAAAACACATTGAGTGAGATTTGCCCCCACTACACTCCCAATATGAAGTAGTGAGGTGGGGCATCGCCTAGCTAATAATAAACATGCACTGTCTCTATCATCCCCCTCTCAACACATCGTGGTGGTAGGGGTAGTGGAGCGACATTGTTTCCGTAGTAGGCCATTTGCATTTCAGTTGAGTTCGAGTCTTTGTTTACGCTGTTACTTTATTCTCCGCTGCTAGCCACAATTTACTATGTCGTTAAGTAAGCCTTGTGTAAAGTGAAAACGCAAAACGCTTAGTCTTCATAACAAATTATTAGTCATAGATAAACTTGAAAAGGTAATTTCAGTTTCCAGTATCTGCGCATAGTATGGTATAGCAAAACAAACTGTGTCTGATATCAGGAATTCAAAAAGTGACATACGTAATTTCTTTCTTAAGTTTAAAGTTGAAAAAGAAACGAGTGAAGTTAAACGTATGCGGATGCCTGTTCAAGATACTCTGGATGATGCAATTTATAGTGGTTTGCACAACTGCATTCGTCTGGACTAGGTGTGCGTGGAATAGAAATTCAAGCAGCTGCTGATAGACTATCTAAACAAATTGGAATAGATAATTTTAAAACCAGCTCTGGTTGGTTATATTGATTTCATCGCCATTGCATTTTTAATAACAAGATTTGTGGGGAAATTTTAAGTGCAGATTTTGAAGCTGTTGAGCCATTTAGAAAAAAATTAATGATTTGATTAAAAATGAAGGTTATCAGTTAAGCCAAATTTATAACTTTGAAGAAAGAGGTTTATTTTGGAAAAATCTACTCGATAATATGCAAGCTTCTAAAGCTTTCAATTTCACGTCAGACAGAAAAATAAGCAAGAATCGTGTTTCAGCTTTGTTATATGCGAATGCTGATGGTAGTTACTTTTTTTTTTTTTTTTTTTTAGAATTTTTATTACATAGACAATTTTAACATTGAATTGTATCGCAATCGTCAAAGGAAAAAAATTATGTTCATTCATTCTACAAATTCAACATTCATACATACAATTATTTCATTCAATCTTACATTCATTCTAGAAGGCAAGCCTATCCAGCACCGGTTTCTTGCCAATTATTGGTCTCCCAGTTTTGTGCCAAGAACTCGTCTACACTATACAATGTCTGACTTAACTAAAGTTGTTTAAGGCGAGTTTTGAACGCCTTTGGCGTCCTGGCAAATTTAATTTTACGGGGCAAACAGTTTAGAAAATGAACACCAGCCTGTGAAGGGAGGTGCTCATAGACCATCGTCCTATGTTGCCCAGTGGGATAGTTGTCCTTGCGTCTAGTTTCGTAACTGTGTATGTCAGTCCCTCTTGTGAGTGCACATTTTGACATACAGTACATGATTGTTTCTAGGATGTAAATGCTGGGCAGTGTCAACAATTTTAGGGTTTGGAAAGCAGTTCTGCAGGACTCTCTGTTTTTCAAATTTGAAATTATTCTAACCACTTTTTTCTGCAGTCTGAATAGGCGGGAGAATTCGATATTTGCACATCCACCCCAAAGCACCACTCCATAGGATAAGTGAGGGTAGTTGAGGCCATAATATGCCGTCATCAGTACCTGAATTGGGCAGCTTTTTGATAATGTCCTCAGAACATAAATAGTGCAGTCATTGAAGCGAAAAATACAGTCTTACCTCAGAATTTGTTTACTGTGAACCGATTTGCATGAAATTTTGGAATTAGGCTCATCTTAACCTTAACTTCAAAAGTGAAAATGATCTGAACTCCGCCTATTATTTTTAAGGGGTGAAAACAACCCCTTAATGGAAAAACTTACATTGAGCCATTTTATCGCTAGAAAACATGTCTAATAGTAAGTGGTGGAATTGTAAAGTGTTTTCTAACACAATTACCTCATATTAAAATCATTTTCAACCCCTTGAAAATCTTACAACCCTTGCAAACAACCCCTAAATTGAAAAAAAATCACAAAAAAATACTTTGGTATGACATAAAAAGATGTAAGTATAGAGTAAGTAATATTTTATATTCTCTATAATATTTATCAAATTGTTAACCCCCTTTCAACCCTTGAAAACTACCACTTGATAAAAAATTGTTAAAAAAATTTTTTTGATAAAATGAAAAGGATTTAAATATTATTCCACACTCTTGAAAATGATTATCATATTCTTAAGCTTTTCTACCCTTAAAACTACCCCTAAATTAAAACAGTAATTATATATGATTACATATTTAAAAATAATTTAATTTAGAGTAAAAAATTTCCATTTATTGAATAAAATATTAACAAATTATATAAAATTGTACTATTATTATTAAAATATAATATTATTATTCATGACTCAATATTGGAGTCGCTGTCACATTCAACATCTTCTGGCTGAATTGGAGGGCTATTTTGGCAGTTATCTCCACTGCACGTTCCACAGGTACTATTACAAAACAGACCAACTTTTCTGCATCCGCAAGACGCTCCACATCCTTTTTTGCAGTTGCAAAAAATCATTTTCAGGAGTTCTTGTGATGCGGGTGGATCTACAGACTTAAGTGGATTTAATAAACCGTCATTCATGACCCACCCCCAATCCGTTGGATGAATGTTTTTGTTGCCAAGCCAAATCTAGGTTTAAAGATAAACCCTCTTAGTATGTTCATTTATGGCACCAACGGTTGGTACTAAGGATGATAATTTTACGGCAGTGTTTTTCGTAGCAGCTTTGAGAAAACTTTCTTAGCGCATTTTTTCAAATACAGATACGCAATTAGTGAAAAGCTATTGGAAAAAATCGCTTCCACAAGTATTCTTTTGAAGATGCTTTTAAACCCTCTTCACCCTGTGAAGTAAGGTAAATTTTAATTTTCTTAATTAAATTGTATGAATTATAGTATATTACACATTACAATACTTTTGGGTCTCTATTATACTGCGTACTTTCACATTGCTCCAAATATTCACACTCCGAAATTTTCAGTTACTAAGTAGAAAAAAATATGATAAGTTTTTGGACCATAACTCCTTCAATTTTCATGCTATCACAATTTATAAAAAACCATTGTAAAGGTAATTAAGAGAGCTACAACATCCTTTATTGCAATATATAGTAAAAAACCTTTTTCTAAAACGGTGAAGGGTTAAAGGGCTTAAGAGAGGCTGTGATTGCGCTGCCACGCGCTCTTTAAACAATCATATCTCCGTCAATTTTTGTTTGACAGAAAAAACAAAAAACCGAATTGTTTGTCAAAAAACCTAAATTTTTTATCCCAACACTTTTATACGTATCTGTCGTCATTTTTGAGATATGAAAAAATGTGGTTTTTTAAAAATTTGAAATTTTTTTTGTTTTTTAATCGTGACTTTTTTGAAAAAAATGTGTCCTGAAGCAGCCAAACTGATAATAAACTATCAAACTCTTCATAATAAAGTTAATTCTAGGCACAATACGATTAATTTTAATTTTGGTGGAAATGGCACTTATGAAACCCATTGATTTAAAAGAAAAAACATTAGATGCTCCTCTTATTTGCAATACAGCTCACTTATTTTACGTGCAAAATACTTTTAATAGTGCTAATTTTAAAGCTTATTTCAAGCACTACAAAATCATTTTTTATTAGAATGCCTAAAATGCATCTGCTCGCCGCTAGATGGCATTGACCATATCGATTAAATTTCAGAAAAAGTAAAAAACGGCTTTGATCTTTACTATCTAGCTTAATATTGCACTTAGAATACTTTATAAAAAACCAAATTGTTCATTTTTTTACCTGCTACAATTTTGTTTTTTATGAAATTTTCGATAGAACGTATATTTTTGGAGATATTTGCAAAAAACCGATGAAAAACGTGAAAAAATTGCAAATTTTTAATTGCCAATAACTTGAAAGTATTGGATTTTTCAAAAAACGTTATAGATGATTTTGTGCTTAAAATTAGGCCTTCTATCGATATCCAAGGTTATTTTTTGAAAAAAAAATTCACCACCGAGAAGGGGTGGCAACCACCCCCAGGGTGGTTGCGGAGTTCAAATCATCTTCACTTTTGAAGTTAAGGGTAAGATGAACCTAATTCCAAAATTGTATGCAATTCGGTTCACAGTAAAAAAATTCGGAGCAATAATGCTTCAATGACTGCACTAAAATGCCTGAGGAAAGTTTAGAACACAGACTGTCTATATGATTGTTCCAAGTTAGACCTTTGTCGATGTGTATTCCGAGGAATTTTGTTGATTGTACTTCCTCCACCTCTGTTTCCTCCAACATAATAGTTGGGGTGAATTCGAGGTTGGATGGTCGAAGACAAAAGCTAATGAAGTGTGATTTTTTAGGGTTTGTTTTTAGATTGATGTTAGAGAAATGTTGAATGCAGCTATTTAGCTCCATAAATGTTTCCATTTCTAAATGTAATTTTGATTTTTGGCTAAAACAGAGAGTTGTATCTTCAGCATACTGCACGAGTCGCCCTTGCTGAAGAGATGACGCTGTATCATTTACATATATCAGAAATAGTAAGGGGCTGAGTATAGATCCATGGGGGAAACCAAAGCTCAAGATTGATTTTTGAAAATTTGTTTGAAATTTGGACAGTCTGGTTTCTACAGTCTAAATACGACTTCATCCACGAATGTGGCACTCCTCGCACACCATAGAATTCTAACCTGTGGAGCAACATACTGTGATCAACCATTGATTTTACTATACATAGAAGATAGTTCCATCCAATTTTAAATTTTGAGGCACAGAATATGGGAGCGACCGTGCTGCAACCTGTCGTCAATCAAGTTAAAGAGGTCGAAATTGCCTCCAGTTTCGACTGTTTTGTTGCACAACCCTGGGAGTAGTAAAGGAAACTAATCACTCCCTCTCATTCTCTCATTCTCTCTTCTTTCTCTTAAGACGCTCGTCCGGACTGTCGCCCCTGCACCTGTCTACTGTCGCCGATTGGCCTTGATAGTGGGTCAAAGTGGGATATTATTCCTTGCTGTGCTATGTCTTGCACGGAAAGAAATCGCGATCTTTTATTTAGGCCCTAAGGGTTTGTGAATATGAAAAATGTTAGGGGACCTTTTTTGTTATTTTATCAATGTAAATAACAGTCTGTTACAGATGTTTAGTTAAAACATTATGCATTATCTAAAATGATGTAAGTACTACATATTGTAAGTTTATTGATATTTTAAGTAATAATTGTATATTTACAAGTAGCAAGAAAAATGGTGGTAGTTCTAAATTGTTAAAGGCTAAGTTGTTAAGTCCCTGAATAACACCAACATTTTATATAAGCACATACCAAACATTTTATATAAATTTGAGAGACGTAAAAAATTATATAAAATTTCTAGGAAAAGACCATATGACAGTTTTTCAAAATTATTTTGCAAAATGTACTAATGAATTAAATAATGTGATCAATTTTACAAAAAAACAATTATTATTCAACATGATTAGAAAACTGTAAAGGTGATGTATTTGAGCAGTGGAAGGTAATAAATAACTTGACAAGTGGGTTGTCAAAGAAAATAGTTGAGCTAATTGAATTGCCAAACGGCGAAGTTATGCGTGAGCCTTCCGTCATTGATAAGATAAACAATCACTTATCACAATCCAGTCTAGCCGTCCAGACGTTGTACATTCCAATACCCTTCCACCTTTACGTACTTACTATCAATATTCATTCCTTATAACTCCAACAGATTTAAATGAAATTAAGAGTATTGTTAAGCTTTTAAAAATTAAAAAATTACTGGCTCTGACCAAATTAATGTACATTTACTGAAAAATATAATTGATGAGATTGTTATCTGTATTCTCTAAGGGTTTTGAAAAAACAATGATTAAAAGACTCCATAGTTATTTATCGAAGACAAATTTTCTTAATTCACGTCAATTCGGTTTTATCAAAGGAAAGTCATCTGAGGATGCGTTATTAGAAGTATCAGAAATAATTTATAACAATTTAATTATTCATTAACTTATCATCTGTCATATAGTTCACATTTAATACTAGAATTAACCCTTTATATTATTAAAATCATTATTCATTTTTTATTAAGTAATTAAAGCTTCTTGTCAATATTGCATTGTATCATTATTGCTGTATTCTTAACTATAAATGAATATTCCTTTTTGTTTAAAAGTAAATTGAACTATTTGTCATAAATACCACAATATTAAAATCTGCTTCCGGGTCACGCCGTGGACAGTGAAATGTGTGTGATATGCCTACCAAAAGTTTTAATATTCGTTGTTTTCCTCTTGTGTGAACTGTGTTTGTTAACTTTTAATTAATTTGTGACGCATCCCACTTGGACTTATTTATTTTCTTTAACCTGAAGATGCCGTCCGTATTCACGGCGAAACATGTAGTTGTTATCACCATCACACGCTGTGAACTGTTTGACGGAAGGTAAAGTAACCCTATTTTAGTCTATACCAGGATTGGCATTTTTTTCTTTTTATTTGATATAAAGAGATGGAGATAAAGAGAAAATATTTGCTGTATTGATGATTTTATAAATAGTGACGGAGTCATAAAATGAAAAAGAAAAAACATACACGCACACAATTCAGTTCTTCAGTCGCGTTGCCGAAAATCGTGTTATAGGCCTACCTCACACACTTACCTCTGGCCGTTAACGAGTTGCGCGCAATCCTACCTGCGTTAATTGCCATGTCCCAAGAAGGCCCCAAACCAGTACTCGAGTTGCGCGCAATACCGATCTCAGGTAGTCTGTCCAGTCTTGGCCGCTCAAAAATGCAACTTAGACCTCAGGCTGTGCTATAGAAATATTTCCGTAAATATCACAATCCGCCAAAAATAACTTGAATTTTCACTGGTCTGATTCCGAATAGCACCAAACTTATACTAAAAAATAAGCACATATCTGCTTATATTCTGTTACTATTAAATTACAATAATTTTTAAACATGTATAGCCTATATTACTCCGCACAGTTCTAGAGTTGAAGTGTTTGGTTATTAAAAAAAGGTCTCTGTTCTTCTACTAAGGATTAATTTATCTCATTTGAAAGTGTATGCTTATCATTAATACGATATATATATATATTTTTTTTTTCAATTTGAAACCATACTATTACATAAATCTTTCGCCTTTTACTAAAGATTTCCGTGGAGGGGAACATATGATGAGTCTATACAAAATTTTTATTCAGCGCCCAATCCTTACGGGATCGGCACATCTAACGATAACGATAACGATGATTGGCCGCTTACTATTGTATACGGAGGTTAGGGTGGGGTGTAAAGAGATAAGAAGTTCAAAATATGCGCAAAACCCAAATTTGCATATTATTTTTTAACTATATTATTGTTTATTTGTAATAGTTATTTGTTTATATAGTTTTGTTAGTTCTTGGCATTCTTTGTTCTGTTCATTCTCAGTTGTGTAAATAAGTCATATTCGAATTGTTATAATTAAAAACGCCACAGAGTGCGGCTATAGTTAATTTTGTTATTATTTAGACTGTGGTTACTTAAAATTAGTTATTCCTTATGTTATTGCTGGTCACGCTACTTGTGAAGTGTTACCAGTGTAATTCCAGAGTGTCTTATCCAGAGAAATTGAAAATATAAATAAATTGCAGTTTATCCATACTTTCACATCTAGTAAAATAATAGTATGAAAAACAGATGTGTTAACTTTAATTATATTCACCTTAGACATACTTTTTACTATGGTCTGATTCAATCAATGTTATAAAACGGTATTTTTTAAAGGGGGACATAAACAAAATTTACAATAATTTCACAACCTGATTAAAATAATGAAAATTGAATCTAAATAATCAGTAGTCTAGTTATATTCTATCACGATAATATTTCCTAACCAATTGCGATTGACATTGAGATTGTTTTTCTCAAGAAGTAATAATAGAGTCACAACTCTTCATGATTCCGAAAAAAAATAAAAACTGACCATTCACCAAACAATGAAATATTTTATAAACAATCATGCAATTACTTGGAACCAAATAATATGTTAATGCTTCAGACAGTAATAATAAAAAATATGCATATAATAAAATTAAAAATAATGCTATTTTAAATTAAATGCCTATACACAGATTGTCTGAATCAGGCCATAAGATGAAAGCTATTTGTATCTTGTATAGAAGTAAATTAGTGGTTTTGTTATGATTTTTTCTAACCCTATCATGAAATTTGAATCTCATTAGGGTTTTATATTTTGCCCAGTATTATTCTATATAAATATCATATATAGGCTTATTTCAATATTTATTTTGTCAAAGAAATAAATAACTTAATGTCACATTTTTTAATATTTCACTATATTATATATTCCTGGAATATTTGTAGATTAATTTCATAATTGAAAGGAGAGTCATTGATTGGATTTGAAAACAATTTATTTTTTAATCAATTACCGAATATGAAAAAACTAATGATTGAGTACAACAGTCGATTTAATCACCTAATCGATGGTTAAAATGCAATAAATAAAGATTTATCAGATGGGCTAAATAATATGAAAATACTAACTTAAATCAGCAGTAATTATCGCCAGCATTGCCGATAAGTTAGCGGTCTATTCAAGTGTGTCTATTTACAAATACACGGTGTGTTAATCATATAAATCAATATGGTGTTTTAATTTATTCAGTTATAAATATTTCTTTATTCAATATGAATGTCACACTGAGTTTTACTGTAATAGTATCAACACAGTATTCTTTATTATTCGAAAGAGATGCAAGCAAATATAAAATCAGAGAACCCGGATTAACGTTGGCAATATGGAATAACGTAAACAATTATCTAAGCAGGATGTTGTTTGTGTGTGGGACCTGAGGAAGGAGAGGGCGGGGCGGCTGTCTGGAGAATGGGAGAGTGGACTAAGAGGAGGGAAAAAGAGACAGAGACGGAAGAGCGTGCGAGAGAGAGAGGAAATAGGGCTATGCGCAGCACAGCGTGGGGCCTCAAAACAGGTTTGGGGCCTCGCCACAACTCTCCCATATGGATGGAGTATCTCTTTATATAGTAAAATCAATGCTAATACTTTATATAGGTCAAATAGTGTGAGATACACTGAATGCCTATCATCAAAATTATTTAAAGATTTATTAACAAAATTAAAAATGGCTGAGGTATTGGATTTCCTTCTCAAAATCCATATTGAGAACTGGATAGTAAATTATTAGCTTCAAAGTGCCCAGAAAAATCTGTTTGTAAATGACAAATTCAGAAATATATTTTATATATTAAGTCTATTAAAATATATTCCAAAGAAACAACTATAAAAACCATGAAAAAATTTATGACACATTAAAATAATATTCTAAATTTGACTTTGGCATGTATATTTACATACTTGGGAAAGTTAATGATTTTTTTAACTGAATAAAGTTAAAGTTAATACTCTAAAAAAGTAACTAATTGAAGTTAAAAGTTAGGATGAATTGAAACTAACTGATTAAAGTTAAAGTAGGCCTATTAGAAAATTAACTGAAATTGAAAGTTAACAGTTAGTTTTGGTGCAGTAAAATGTACATAAACAAATACTTAACCTGTATGATCTTTTATTATTTATAATATCTTAGATAAATAGGCCAATTTATAATACATTATTATACAATAATAGTGATTAGACTATAGCAATTCCTACAGTAACTTTTCTTATATAACTGTCTGAAATCTTAAAAATTAAAAATTAATTTAATTTCTAAAATTATGAACAAAAAATGACTTTAGTCTTTGAAATTGAAGTTTTACATTTTTAATCCATACTTTAAAAATCAATAACTATCTTATAGGAAATTCACGATAGCAAAACATTTTTTTTTTAATTGGCGCAGATAATAAGAAAGGCCATGCAATATCTGAAATGTTGACTCAGGTGGTTTTTATCAGACTGGAGGTGATAAGGAAGGGTCACTGATAAGAAAGTATGGACCAATTAGCGTAAACAAAAACTGAACAAAATATACTCACTCTATAAGTGAACTAGCAGATCTATTCATAATATTTTCGATAAGCAATTACGTTTATTAGATGTTTAAGAATTTGCCGTTCTGAGTGCATGTTTTATTACGGAAATAAGTTAATTAAAAATTATGAAAACTATCTAAATCATTAATAAAGAACAAAACTAATTAGCATTGATAATAATATTGATATTAATACTAAAGATAGTATTATCATTATCTTTTCTTTTCAACGGTGCCGATAGCAAAATAATGAAATTAGAACTAAATATAGCAATTGTTACTTGAAATGTGTTCTGCAATCTTGAAGATAGTTTATTCTGTTGCATGGTATCATATAACGGATTGATTTTACCAAGTAAGCCTAATTTAAAATAAAGTAAACGTTTGAGGAAATGTTGGTTTGATTAACCATTTAAATGGGTTTTCCCAATTACTTTTGAACAGGACAATTTAGATATGTAATTCTGTATGATCAAGTATTAACAGCATTAACGTCAAACAGACAGAGTAAACCAAGTAAAGTAACCAAGTAAAATTACAGTACTAGAGTCTATGAAAGATAAACAAGCTTAGGCCCAATACGTTGATTTAAAACAAGATAACTAAATGACTATCTCAACTTTATCCCTAAACATAAACTAATCAAGTGAAATGATCACCCCAGGGACAGGACAATCCCACAACAATGGTATATTCGTTTGATCCGCCTTTTTTTATTTATAAGGCAGTAAAATGTGACTTAAGGGGAGGGGGTGCGTTTTCAAAACAGTGACCTTGCTTGCCGGTAACAGTTGTGGAGGATGAGGAAAACAATTGGTCTTTGACCTGACTTTTAGCAATGACTAATAGTGTAGTCATTGATTTTAGATACTTTCTCCCCAGTCCACATTCCACGGACCAAATGGCAATTTTTATCACATTTGAAAAACTAACTGAGTTACTTTAACCGTTAGCCAGATGTTCAACTAGTTAAAAAGTTAAACATTACCAAAACTAACGAATAAGTTAAAAAGTTAATAGAAAAAGTAACGAATAAATTTAATCATTAATTATTTTTAATCGTTAATCCCAAGTATGATATTTAAATAATAATTTACCTTTTTTGTAAAATTATTTTCAACCTTGGCACCTAGGGATTCCAATTCAGCTTTGGTTCCTGCAGAACGATATTCTTTTCCAGATCTTATTTCAACATAAGCCACAATACCTGAAAATAAAGAATACTGCTAAATTCATTGCATGGCAATTTGAATATACACAGTTTAAGAAGATAGAATATCATTGTTATATAATTTTATGAGCAATTATATGAGGTTACATTGTGAAATAGTTTCTGACTGAGTAGGCCTATACTAAAATTACTTTTCAAGGTATATTACACTACCTGGTATATCTATCCTTATATATAATTTGTGAAGGCATTTTTTTTAACTCATCCCACATTTATGGATCAATTTTAACGATTGAGCCCTTAATCAAATTTTAAAAATTAGCCCCTATTCGTAGTTGTGCATTAAAGTCTTCATGGTTCAATATTAAACCATTATATAGTTGTGCTGTGGAGTACAAAATATTGAATGTAGTCAAATACATTCGGAAAGCCTTCAAAGTACATTTTACAGTCATAAGAATAACATGGAGAGAGGTTTAAATTAATCGAAAAGTACGGATGTTTGAATGTAAATAATGATTTTTATATTGTTCAGGAGGCTATGAAGGGCTTTCGTGATGTTAGAAAAGGGTAAGTTTGTATAAGCTAAGCAGACAATATACTTTTGATATAGGCTGAGTAATAACATTTGTAATTGCAACTTTCAGATCACAAAAGCCTTCCTATCACACCTTCAGTCTTGCATAACTATTATGGCATTCCACACACAGTTGTGTGGGGGCATACAGTGGGATTGACCCATTTTCCCACCCATACACAAGTACAGTGGTATTGACCCACCTGCACTCCTATACATGTACACAGGTATTGACCTAACCGCCCTCACATACTCGTAAAGTGGAATTTCTTTGAACTTGTATTCAATAACATTGTATTGTAGATCTGGGAGGGTGGGTAGGTCAGTACCACTGCACGTGTATGGGGGTGGAGGTGTCGATATCAATGTACGTATATAGTTGGGCAGTTGGGTCAACACCACTTTATGTGTATGGGTGGGCCAAATATTTATATTTCTGGATAATACTAAATTCTTGACGCACTACCCATAAATACCAATGCATGTATACACATGCATTGGTATTTATTGGGTGAGCAGGTGGGTCAATACCGGTGTATGTGTGTGGGTGAGCGGTCATTTCACTCATATGTGGGGTTCTTTGTCAACCTAATATTAAAATTACATTTTAATATTAGGTCAGTGTTAAATATTACATTTTAAGGTCAAATACCACTGTACGTGTAGGGGTGAGTGGATAAGTCAATAAACATGTTCATGGGCGTCACCACGTCTTAATTGTTCTACATTTGTTCCATTCTTAAGATGAGTTTCCAATACAAATAAAAAAGGAGTATTACAGTGAATAAATCCAATCCAAACTAATTGGGGTTAAAGCCTAATCATTACATAAGTTACATCAATACCACTGCATGTGTAAGAGTGGGTGGGTGAGCCAATACCTCTCTCTGCATGTGTAAGGACCCCACCATATTACATTTTTATCGTTATTGAATGACGTATGCCCTTTTCCAAGAACTTAACGAACTCAATTGTAACTAACACAGAACAGTTTAACTACACTTACATTATGATCATGTGACAAAAGATTGAGAAATTGATTTCATTTCATTTAAGTTGGTTGGAAACAAGATTATTTAGTTGTTAGATAATGCAATACATTTAAGTTACAAATAATTCAAGACCTACACACAATATACCATCTTTAAAGTACCATTCAAGCAAGTGCAGTGAATAAGGTACTATAATTAAATTGGCATATTATGGTTTAACTTGATAAAGTGTAACCTACCTACTAATATCTGTAGTCAAATGTAACAGACCAAGGCTGAAGGCTGAGGTATCACAAGCGCAGCAAGCGACAGGATTGGCACACAAAACAGGATATGGCAATCAATATACTTATGTTGATAAAGCATGCTACCAAAACACTTATCAATTTATTTCCGTCCACTTTACATTGGACGATATTAACTTTGTTTTAATTTACATATTTAATATCGTGATACAGCCTAACTTACATCCATTTAAAACCGGGATGCTAAATTAAATATTGATTTGGATTGTACTTATGATGACAAACAAAGAAAAGAATTAATCTGAGGACACAGTGAAAACCAGGCAACTATTGCCATATTCATAGCGTAAACTACCTTAATTATTTACTCTTACTCCTAATGATGAAATTGTTATTATACTATTATAAAACAATTTTATTTTGTATTTGTATTTATATTTATTTTGACAGACTAGAACTCAATAATGCAAAAAGAAAAAATTGCAAAAATCAGAAGCTAGAGGATTTAAAGATTTTTTTCTGGTTTATTAAAACCCTTTATTCAAATAGCCTGTTTGAACTGGAAATTCAACTACTTTCTCTGTTTAGTTATTAACAGTTCTTAGAGTTCTTAAATTATGTAGCAACATTTAAAATGTGTTATAGTAAAAAAAAAAAAACAACAATATTTTGTGCATAAAAATGATATTTTTGATTGGCTGCCAAATAAATGTCATTGAACTTCAATTTAAATGAGCCCCCCTGGGAAAGTATACCGACCGTTTCACTCTTATGACATGCTTATTGTAATGGGAACCCACTTGATTTTATCACTAAAAAAATGAACTACCCTTATTTTAATTTGATCTGGATAGGACCAATTCTGGATAGTCCCAATCTGAATAGTTGCGAGGCCACTGTATTTATGGTGCAAGGCAACTATGGTAATTCATCAACCATTATCACTGTGCGTGTGTATTAGTGGATAGGAGATCCATTACCATTGTACATGTATGGGTGGGTAGGAGGACCATTACCACTGTAAATGTATGGGTTATTGGGAAAGCCATTACCACTGAACTTGTTTGGATGGGTGGGAGGCCATCTCAACTGTACATTTATAGGTGTGTAATGGTAGAGCCATTACTTCTGCGTATGTATCCTGGGTGGGTGTATCCATTACCCCTGTTTAAGTTTGTCATATCTCTCTCATATTTAGATATGCAATACAAAAAGACAAACAGGGAAATATAGATTTCACAATTAAAAATAAATAAAATGGTTTTGTTATGCATATTTTAGTGTGGAAACTAGCCAGTCTTTTATGGTAACAAATGCTTTAGTTAATAAGCAACTGCATTCATTGTTGATATTAAATCAGTAATGCATCCAGAGAGTGGGAAGTCCTGCTGGATCTGTTCTTAAGCAATTTTGTATTTTATAACTTGGTGAATAGACAACAATAACAGAACATGACATTTAAAACTGTTGAACACAAATTATCATAAATTCAAGTCAAAATCTGAATCTCAGTTTTCAATGTGATTCTTGACAATACTAATAAATAATACAATATAAATAATAATGGCATATGGACAGCAGCAGCAGCACTCAACACATACATACCAAAACTGGCTCGCTATTGCTTGGACAAAAACTTCCAGAACTCAATTAAATTTTATATTTTCCCATTCAATATATATACCAAAATTTCTACTGAAACATGTCCAAATAGTAAGAAAACATGTGTTGATAAGCCTACTTATTCATCTTAGATTCATAAGATAATAAATAGACCTATACAAAGCAGCCAGAAGACTTCACTTATAGAAAAATGACAGGCTAGTTAGTAAAACTTTTTGCCATTTAACACTTAAAGTGTATTATGTTAATAAAAAAAACTATTTTTAAAGTTTAAAACTAGTTAAGCTATTAAAAACTTTCAATAAAATTATTCAACCAAACTCTGTAAAAAACCTGTTTAGAACCACGATTTTCTAAATAGTTGGCCCAGGCATTATACCATGTGCCATACCTACATAGGACTCAGCCAACGAAAGGTTATATCCAAGTGGTTGACCTAATATTATGTCTGTAACTGTAAATGAAATATATAAAAGCAAATTTTAAAAGCTTTATTACCTCGAAGAAGAATTGAAGATACAGGTTGAGTTGCAGGAAGATCATCATCATCGTCATGATTTTCTAGTTGATTGATGCCAATATGTTGTAAATTAATATTATTTGTGTGACAGGTGTATGATTCTTTCTTTTTAGTACTATTTGACAACTGTTTAATACCAGTAAACATAATTCCAGAGTCTGTCCCGTCTCTTATGGGCAGTGGTGTTTTACTTAACCTTCTTTCCTGAATGGATTTTAAACTCCCTAATGATGTATTTGGAGTATTTAATAAAGTGTCAGGATGTATTGATTGTTCAACTTCCAGAGTCATATTTAAATTATTTGTATCACATTTCCCTCCACTCTTTTGTAAATTTACATTTCTTACCATATTTTCAAAATCTTTTTTTGCTGAAATGGCCGCTTTCATGAGTGAATATTTTTTCATTGACGATACTTGAGGTGCATTTTTTGTTTTTGGTGTACATACATTTTCATATGAATTTAATGGAGAACTAGATGCTGTAGATAGATTTTTGGTGAAACTCTGATGAGCATTCTTTGAAAAATCATTCGAACTGTTTGAAGGTGTACTTGTTGCTCCTAAATTACTACTGACATTTAAACCTATTTCAAAATTCCTCATACTTTCTAAATCAAGACTTTTTGTGGTAACAATTTTTACTGGTGAGGTTTTGCTTTTTTCAGTTGAATCACACATAAGATCAGGTGTCTGTGTTTTTGCAGGTTCGTTTGCAGTAGGGTCTTTAAGAATTTTTCTTTTAGGTGTTGTCCTAGGTGAATTTTTTCGTAAAATCAAGCTCTTTTGCAGTCCGTCTTTGGATGATTGCATGTAGCTCAATGATTGATTTTCTTTTTCTTCAGAATTTAATTTAGGCCTAATTGGTGTTACTGGATACAGTGGAAATTCATTATCAAAGTAAACTCTAGATCTACTGAACGTTATATTCTTACTTAATGCAATGTCTTCAAATGGATCATCATCGGAATTACTTGTATTATGTTTTACAGATTCTGAGAAAGTACAAAAGTTTGTCAAGAAATCTGAAACTTTATTAATAACAGAACCACTGGAAGATTTACTTATGTTACTAATAGTACTACTGCTGTTGGTTTTATTGCTCAAAACTTTGTTACGGCGGCTCATAATTGTACACTAATTTGCTTACTTGAGCAATTCAAAATGAAAACCGCTTAAATTGACAAGAATTTGGTATGTAAAGCTATAAAACAATTCTGACAGAATTAGCTTATGATCCGTAACAATAAATCACCATATACCTACTCCTCAACATACACACTATTCGCATATTAAATAACATCACAAATGCAAAATAAAAGCTAGGTAAAGCTAGGAAACACAATCAAAAATTGAAAAGCTAGGAAATAACAATCAAACATTATTTTAACACATCCATATTCTTAGAACAAACCTAATAACAAAAATGCAAGATTGGAATACTTAACAATATTATTTAAAGTTGGTTTTAGGTTATAGAACTTTACAGATGGCCCAAACTTGGTGGATTTAATGTCAACAAGTAGGCCTTGATATCACCAGAAAGGATAGATTTTACAAATAATCTTTGAACACCAGCAGTAATGTTCATTTTAAATTACTTTTACAACGTTCAATATTTTTATTTAAGAGCACTAATTCACTCAACATAATGGATATAATTTTAAATAACTAAGATGAAACAAAGGCTCTTCCTCTTGTCATGAATGACAAGATTCAAACTTCAAACATCAATAAATTGAAATTAAACAAGAGTACACACACCGCTCAACGCCCAATGACAGTGTTGTTGTTGTTCGACCACTATGAACAAATTTGAAATTACAGTCAGGTCCTCCTAAAATAACCCATTTTAAGAGAAAATTATAGAGGTCAAAACAAATAGTATTAAATACCTTACATATGCCGTTTCAACGCAGAATACATAAATATATATTTTTATTATATATAAAATATATATTATGTAAATTTACATTATATAAATATAATAAAGTATTTATATATCCTTTATATGATATATATATATATATATATATATATATATATATATATATATATATATATATATATATATATATATATATATATATATAAAGAACTATGTTGAGACCGATGCAGAATGGTAGTTATACTACTTAGAATATCAGGTTTCATAAATCAATTCTGTTTTAAAAAAGGCATATGCCTTCTTTAAGAATAAATTATCTGAAACAAACTGCGGAAAGACAATTTAGGAATGTTTTATAACCTTCATATAACACATAATAGTGTAATAATTGCGTTTCAGTAACTATCTTAAGAAGATACATTTTTTCCAGTATTCAGAGGGTATTTGAGTAATGCTGGTGTCTACATCTTCTAGACCACCGTTCTAAGCCCTTAAGAGCGTGTTTTTCCACTCTTTGTGTAATTGTTGAGGAACCAAGATATTTTTCAATACTGGGAACCTGTGAATAATGTGAATTAGGCTTTTGATGTTATATTTTCTGGCAGTCTTCGGATTTAATATATCGATGCACTTAAAAGCCCAATATGAAGAGTCAAATATTGTTTTAATCTCGGTAACAGTTTTTACATAAAAATTAAAAGAATTTATAGAAATCTATGTTTGAGAATTTGTGGAATATTTTGGTCTTAATGTTATAACATAAATTATAACTTCAATGAGTGATACATTGAAGTTCCCGGCATAAATGGCGTCAAACGGTCAAATGAAATGGAAAGGTCGTTTCGTTTACAACCATTCATAAAGGTTGTAAATGGAAAAAAAAAACAGGCAGTTGGATTGAAAGATAAATATTGGTAACACAGAATAATAATTACGTAGGCTTAAATTTGTTCAAGAGAAACAAAAAAGACTCTTGTTTGAATTTTGTGAAGACAAGAGTCATCTCATTCAGCTAGAGGGTTTTCACATAATGTTTACATTAATTATCCTAATTACCATACACCCTATCAGTATATGATCATTATCTATCATCAGTATATAGTGTATGATCATTGTCAGTACTGACAGCAAAACGTTTAATGATTGGCGAGGTCCTCGATTTGTAAAGGATTTTTTCATCTCTGCGAATATTCCCGTCGCCATGTCTTCAAGGATATTGTTAATATCCTAGTTAATATCCTCTTTTCTAGACACCAAAACGTTATATATATATATATATATATATATATATATATATATATATATATATATATTGTCACCTTAAATGCTGATATACTTTCCTGATTTACTTTTCGTGGTCTCATTTAAATTGTCATTTTTTCAGAATTTGTTATTTTCTGTGCATATAAATAATATACTGTAGACATATTTCACAGCACAAAGAAATAGAGCTAATCACAGAGAATAAATACCGATTGCTGCTGATCTTTCCTTCAGACAGAACTCGTCATTATTCATTTTGTCATCGTATAAAATATATACTAGTTCGAATTTCATTGTTCTTTGAATTTTAATTAGCCTACAATATATACAGAGGTATCGTTATTAAAAACAATCATGATAATTAGAAATTAACACTTTACTTCTACTTTACTACCCAGTTTGTTTATTAATGTAACGTCAAATTCTACGTTTTTCAATAAATTTATATGTAGATTTATATAAATAAATAAAACTGTCGGGCTCCAACTCGAAAAATATGATATTTAGTAATCAAGTTTTTCCGTTTTTTGCATTTTCCGAGCATTTATTAAAAACAACTATGAAGTGTTTATTTCTCTATCTGAAAGTAAACAATCTAACAAAAAGAATGATGGGTCGCAAGTATTTTTAAAAATTATCTTTTAAGTTCAAACTTGTCTGTTAAAGCTTAGGCACTTTTTCGGTTTTGTATAATTGTTTTAAAGAAATGTTTTAATACGAAAAAATTATACTGTAGCATATGATGAACATAAAAATATAAATTTAGTGAAAAATAAATTAACCCGAGAGAGAAAAAAATTGAAACCTGAAAACCGTGTTTTCCATTTTCTCGGAAAATCTGTGGTTAGTGAAAAATGTTCAGACAAAAGTTGTACATTATTCACAACTTTTTTATTTAACTTTTTTCAATACAACAAGTTTCTCTGGAAATCGTAAAAAAGCACGTTCAACCCCAAAAGTCCACCCCCTACCCCGTTCCGGAACTCCGATCGTCATACGTTAATTTTTTCGATTTCATTACAATATTCCCTACCCCTTTCACCAAGTTTCGTGGTGTTCTTAATTTTGATTTTACTTTACAATTTTGGTAAAGATCAGCACTGGTGTATTCTGTGGTGGCAAGTTCCTAAGATTAACAGGCAAAGAATTATAAATTTTTCGCCCCAAGACTTCAAAGCTTTTTAAAGTTCTGGTGTACTTATGATACTTAATAAATACATTTCTATTGTGCCTTGTTGATACATCTATGTACATTGTCACATGCAGTAAAATCATGAATTTACTTTATTATAACAACCAAACAACTAAGTATATATATAGCAGGCAATGTCAGGATACCAAGTTGCACAATCAGTGGCTTGCTCCACTAATGAGTCGAACTGCTTTTTTTGTTTTAACAGCAGGCGACTAGAGGAGGAGGAGTAGTTCCCCCAGAGAACAGTGAAACCCACCCTCGTACAACCAAAACTGGGCCCATCGAAAGGTGGGTGCGGAGGCACCGGATTCAGGAGGACACAGAACAAAAAACACAAGTTACGGTCAACAATTTATTTTATTAAAAAAAGGTATTATTTCGTTTTCTTTCTTTTTTTTAAGCTGTTAACAAAAATTAAATTGAAAAAATTAGGCTGTTGTCAGTTCAAGAATTACTTACCTATAAGACTATTAATTAAATTGGGCTTCATAGGTATTTAATTCAAGACCGCTACAAGATATAGATTCAGAGAATATAGCACTTCCCCTGAAAAACAAAACCGTGTTACCACGAAGCTTCAAGCGGTCAGGGCTGCAATTTTGAAGCTTGGCCATTTGTTTCGGTGGACTTCCCCTCTGACTATCTACAAAATTGCTACTGTGCACATCCATCAAACCCAGAATTTTCTTCGAAGCATCTGCCTAGTACGCTCTAGCCTCCCCCACCAACAAGAAGAAGCTGAAGAGTTTCCAGGCAACCATCCTGCGACGGGCCACGGACCCGCTTTGGTTCTTATGAAACTGTGTCATCGCGGTACAAACTGGCCTTTCAGTTGACGAGGAAGATGTATGATGTAGCATAGCAATCTGAGGGGACCACATCAGGTTGTTGGCCACCAGTGTAGGACCTCCATAAATAGTGTACCCTTGACCTTGGGTTCTTCTGAATGACCCTCCATAATTTTTAATAATTTAATACAAAAACCTGGCAAGCCTGCTCATGAAATTACATCATATCGGCCAATCAGCCTTCTTCCATTGATGTCTAAGGTCTTTGAGAAGCTTTTGCTTAAAAGAATGAAGCCTGTGATTGATGAAATTGACGCTATCCTACACCACCAATTTGGTTTCCGTCATTGTTATTCAACCTTAGAACAGTTACATAGGATTGTAAATGTTATAAGCCAGGGTTTAGAGACTGGAAAGTACTGTTCGGCAGCTTTTATTGACATAAGTCAAGCTTTTGACAAAGTGTGGCATCAGGGCCTTCTTTTCAAGATAAAATCTTCATTGCCACATTCGTACTACAACTTATAAAACTCTTATCTGGAAAATAGGTTCTTCCAAATTAAATATCAGGATTCTTATCCTTTGATAAGAATTGAATCAGGAGTGCCTCAAGGAAGTGTGCTTGGGCCCGTATTATATACGTTATTCACAGCCGATCTTCCAGTGAGCCCAGGAGTAACGGTTGCAACATTCGCTGACGACACAGCTTTTCTCGTTTCCCATGAAGATCCAGTTGATGCATCTCAAATATTGCAGTTAAGTCTACACGAACTGTCCAATTGGCTATTGAGTCAAATGGAACCTAAAAGTTAATCAAACCAAGTCATCACATCTCACTTGCACACCAAAACCTTATACATGCCCCACAGTCTCATTGGACAATGTTCCGTTGCCTCAAGTTACAGAAGTCAAATATCTGGGAATGCACATAGATAGGAGTTTGACATGGCGCTCGCACAAATGGCAAAAAAGGTTTAAATTGAACACCAAATATAGAAAAATGGCATGGTTACTACACAACAAATCAAAACTATCATTAGAAAATAAATTTCTCCTCCATAAAACAGTTTTAAAACCCATATGGACTCGTGGAATTTCACTATGGGGATGTTCATCGAACAGCAACATAGATATCATCCAAAGATTTCAGTCAAAAACACTACAAACATACTTCAAGCACCCTGGCACATTAATAACACCATCATCCATCAAGACTCAAACATTCCTTTTGTCAAGAACGAAATTACTAAATTTAGCAGTCGATATTTAAAAAAATTGAACAATAATCATCCAAATCACCTTGCTCTGAATCTTTTAGACAATAGTAAAGCTGTGTATATGCTGAAAAGAAAACGTATTAAATCTTCCAGTAAGACTTTTGTAATGTACTTTATAATTTTGTGTAAATATTTGTAATGTAAAACAACGTTTACGTTAGCCACGTCTTTGGACGTGTGTTAACCCATGTTATATTATTTAACCTCACATTTACTTATTTAATTTCTTTTTTTTATGAAAAAATGTATGGTAAAATAATTTTCAAAATCAGCTGTTCATTTAATCACATAGCCAGATTTTATGTAAACAACTCTCAACAACTTGAGTTGTGGCTCCCGTCCTTTGGCTTCCTTCCAGCCCCAACTTAGTGGGGTAGTAACTAAAATATTTGTAATTGCAATTCACATCTTTCCTGAAAATTTAATCAAAATCGTTAGAGCATTTTAGATAAATTTTAACTTTTGTATGTTTTCCCCATACAAATTTCAAAAAAGTGAAAAAAACAGTCTGGAGTTATTGGCTAAATACACTCACATACTAAATTTCATAAAAATCTATCTTTCCGTTCGGTCTCCAGCAAACTGCACATACACATAGACAGACACCAAAATCTTTTTCGAAAAACAATTTTTTGGGTTCAGGGGACCAAAAAGTTTTTTGTGCGATTACAATACTTTATGCTGAGTTATATGTGAGTCGTAAAATAGGAAGAGTCGTAAACATCTGAACTTGAACTATCTTTTTTAATTTTTTCATAACAGTTGTCAGATTTCAGTGTTTAGTTCAATGTTTTCGTTTTGATTGCCCTTGGCACTGTGTTTGCACTTTGCAGTTGCACTCATTGCATTCAAACGAGAACCAGTAGAAAGAGAAAGCCATTTTCGTATTAGAACTTTGAGGTTATCTGTTCATAGTTCATTTATATTTCAGATTAAATACAGTAATTAATTCTTTAAATTAAAAAAAAATAGTCGACAGTAATTAATTGGTTACATTTTTATAAATTAGTGATTTTTCAATAAATTTAAAGCACTGTTTATACTTTGTTAAAACTGACTGGACTGATTTTTTTTATTAGGAATGAATGGAACTCTGTTAGCTAATATTAAGTTTTAATATTGTACATAGGCTTAATTATATGACAGTGTTCTCCCAATATTAAAAATGTCTTTATAGCCCTATTCAGAGTATTAATTTAAAACAGAATTGCAAATTCAACCTTGATTGTGCAAGTTTAATAAAATTGTGTGTGCATAACCTATTAAACATAAACAACATAACTTTTTTATGTTTAATGTTGTTAATACATTTCTTATAGCGTTCATTCTTTGGCTGTCTGTCATATTTCTAGTAAGATCACTCACTATATTTTCAGTTAGGCGAAAAGATGACTGAACTAAATTTACTAGCTTTAAGTAAAATTTGAAAAAAATATCCTAGTGTACTTAATGTGTGGTATAGACTAACATACCCTACAATATTATTTATTACCTAAATAATACACCCAATTCAGTAAAAAGCTTTTTATATTACTTTCATAAGTAGTTTTTAAATATAATCTCAGCTATGGCTTTTCTTCATCGTGCCCTATTTACATGGTTCTTGTTGTTAGTTTTTCTCATATTGCTTGTATTAAGGCTTGATAGTCGAATTCAGTGGAACTGGTTTATTGTATTTATTCCTTTGTGGTTTTATGAGTGTATCCTTCTTATATGTGTTTTTTTCAATTTGATGTCACATTGTACAAATGGAATAGACAGATTTTCTAATTTAGTTCAAAGAAAAATATGGTGTTTAACTGTTATTGTATTAAAAATGGCATCACAAATGACTTGCTGTCTAAAATTAGAAAATTCATCAATGAATATATCAATGTTCTATGTTTTGGCACCAGTATGGATAATTTTACCATTACTTCTTGTTGATGTGTTTTTTACACTTATAAAAAGGAGCCGTAACAATTATTGCTGACTTTAGGTGTCAATTTTACCGCAACATTTAAATTTATCAAGTCTAATTTAGACCAAAGACTATTTTTTGTTTGTTTAACACGCCTTGATCTTGTTGAGGTATATAAAACAATTTCAAGTGGCTCAACAAACTCATAAGTTGAAACAAGCACAGTAGTTAATGGTTATTGTCATATTCAATGATTCATCTTTATCAAATAAATAAAACTTTACTTATTTCTTTGTACATCAATTCAATAATTAATGTGATACATATTTAAATCCAAAAACAATAATATTTAACAATAATAATACTGCCCAGTTATGTTACACCCTTGAACAACAAATAATTTTATTTTAAGCAGTTTTTACTAAACTTTAATTATCTTAAATGAAACTATCAAAACATCAAGAAGATGTAGAACATTCTTTTACCAAGTAAATAGCTAACTAAATGAAATATTCTTCAAGTTGTTTTTTTAATTAAGTGAATTACAGTACTATGGTTTTTAATACCTACAGGATTTTTTTAAAGATATATACCCAATATTGTTTGGATTTCTTTTCAAAAAAACTCAGCCCATGGGGTTGAACAATCTTGTTGCTATTCTAATATTGTAAGAATGAAATGGTAAAAAATGGGTTTTGGTTATGAATACTATTTTTAGCTATTAAAACTGTGTCATATATATTGAATATTGACCATAGACCATCAGTATTTTAAATGTTTTAAAGTGTATATTCTCAAAGGCGATATTGTATCTAGTTATAATCTAGATACTACTGTACTATATGAGTATACAGGGTCCAGCAGTAGAATAGAAAGATTTAAGAATTAAGTTACAAATGTGGTTGAATATGCGAAGGTAGTAAATGTGAATAAATGTGTGTTTAGATAACAATTTAATTATGGGAGAAGACTTTGTGAAAAGTCTACAGGAATTGGCAAAACAACTAACACAGGTCTCGGAAAATCGAACCATAGAATTCCAACGAATAGTCTTTACTTCCATCTCTACAAAATCGCTGCATGTATTTCAGACTGTCAACCTTCAATATTTTTCAGTGAGGAGGATTTTTTGGAGAAATTTTAAATTAGGCTGCCTTCTAATCCCAGCATTTATTGATTTTTTTGTTGTTGTTGCCAATTTTTAGGAAAGAGTTTGTTGAAACGACAAGCTGCAAAGATATTATCCTGAGCCGTGCACATATATGCATCTTATCAGAATGAATTAAAGTGCTATATTTTTTAGAGAACTTGAAAAATTATCATTGGCATCACCAGGCTGACTAATATGTTTTATGACATCTCTTGGCCTGCTTGTTCCCATTTTTTTCTATTGAGAACCCCTCGACTTTTTTCTTTGGGGTTATTAGTCAATTTTTGTTAAGGAGAGGCCGATCTCCTTCTTAACCTTACTCTGCCAATGCCCCTTAGACTATTGATCTGTACGAGTAACTTATTCAGACAGAATAAGGGGGCGAACCAGTACAGTAGAAGTGAATATTACTGATAAATTCTCTAGTCTAGGCCAGATTCGAGCCAGTGCTATCTCTAACCTAAGCTCGAAGTCCTGACGCCTTAGACAGCTCGGCCACTGGCTTGCCCAACTTGTTGTTTTTGAGATGACTGAACTTGAACTATGAACGACATGAAAAAGTGAAAATGTCTATAGATTAACAAACATTTTGTTGGATGTACTACCCAGAGTTATATAGACCTTTTTAAATAGACTTTGAGAATGTTTCTTGAAGTAAAGAGTTACTGTAAAAGTTTTTTAACTTTAAAAAATTTTAATGAATATTTATACTTCGTATTTTTAAATCTTTTTGGCTCTGCTGGACCTGCTGTATGTATATTTTTACTTTTTAAATCAGTTCTAGAAAATTTAATGATAGTGTATGGCATAAAATATCAATTTAAAGTAAGTATATTTTGTCTGAATATATATATAACTGTTCATCTTTAATTTCATCTTTAATATATATAACTGTTCGGTTATTGTTTTAACATAGCCTATACAATTTTTCTAAAGTACTTCCATGATTAAGCAAATTTATATAAAATTAGGTACCTCTTTTCAGAGAAAATTACTATTAAAAACACTTATTATTCCTAAAGATAGATTGGTTTTGAGTTAAAAACACTGTAAAAATAAATATATCTATTATGTGTTTTAGTTATGTTAAAATTGTTGCAATAGGCTACTTAAACCTATAAAGTTTCTTATAGAAAGTGTCATCTAACAGGGCTATTATAATGGGGTCAAGGGCAATACTATGTCAACAACTGCTAAAGTATTCATCTGAACATTTCTACAGACCATCATATTGCGTTAGTAGTATTATTCAACAGTTAAACATGTCAATGTATCAACCACAAATAACTGTTAGAAACATTAAACAGCATGAAGAAAATGCTCTCCACAATCGTCTAAAATCATTGGAAAGATCTTATTTATTTCATTCTTTACGTTATTATGCCAAGTCCAGAGACAAGAAAAAAGGAGACAAAGGTAAAGTTATAATAGTTGAAAGTTTTCATCTTTAATTTGTTTACATTTACTGAATCAGTATGCATAAATGTGAACATCTTACTCTTAAGTAACCCTTCTAAGTAGAGTTTTTCTTTTTCTTTAAACTACTATCTTAGACAAGCCTGTGAGGTTTCAGTACGTTACATAGGGTTCTTTACATGGGTCTCATTCTTATTCAAAAAATATTTCCATCTCTTAATTTTGCTTGATATGGTAGTGAATTAGAGTCTAAAATGTTTTTTGTCTGCATGTATAAGCTCGTTTTCCATTTTCTTTCTTTCTATAACTTAATTGTACTGTTTAATCTCTCTGCTAAAAGAACTCTTTTCAGAGTCATTGTTGTCAGTAAGTAAAAATAAATGTTCCTGATGCAGATCTTCCTGACATTCTGGTACCTCCTAGTTTTTTATTTTTGATTCCTCGTTTCTTGTAAAGTTGGCATCATTATTATTAATGTTTGTATTTCCTTCTTTAAGAATGTTATCCGTAATAAGTTATTTTGGGAAAAATTTCAACTGATTTTATTGTTGTTTCAGAAGAACAAAAAAGTTAGTCTATGTTCATCTTTTGAAACTAAGGTAAAAAGTATTTACATAGTTTTATTTTTTCTTTTAATATATACAAAACTTAGACACTATACACTTAAACCACTATTTACATAAAATATTTTGTGATATCAGTAATGTAGAGATAACATAAGAAGGAACGCTGTAACAGAAACTGAATCCAGACCGCCAGACTAAAATTAATCAAAAACTTGCTAAACTCGCTAGGTTTAAGCGAGTTCCTAAAACGGGACCCCCAAGGAACATGAGGTTAGTGACTGCAGATCCCACTCTACCAAACTTTGTTAACTTTCGTTAGACACATGGAAAAAGTTATTGAAAATCATTATCATAATCAAAATAATCTAATTATGGAAAAAACTTAACCTAAACTTTAAATACTCAAAAATTTGAAACTCACTAGACTTGTTTGTTTGGGGGATTAATTGGCCTTTCTTGGGGTTGTACATATCCATAAAACTTCCTATTATTTAATAACAGGTATATATTTAGGTATATATTACTCAAGCAAAAATAGTAGGCTTAGAAATCAATGAGGAAAAAACCAAATATCTTAAAATAGAACGGAATGCATTAGAAAGAGGGCAGGTTTTAGAAGTGAATCCATATAAATTCAATAGTTGTGAACAATTCAAATACCTTGGTGTCACTATTGATCAACAAAATAAAGAAGAAACAGAAATTGAAACAAGGTTACTGAACGGAAATAGGTGCTATTGGGCCTTAGGAAAAATGTTGAAAAGCAAAACCTTATCAAGAAGAACCAAAGAACAAATGTACAAGACAATTATAAGGCCAGTAGTCCTATAAGGATCTGAGGTATGGACAATGAGCAAGAAAACAGAAAGGCGATTAGTAACCTTTGAAAATAAAGTATTAAGAGCAATATATGGGCCAGTGAAAGAAGAAGAACAATGGAGAATAAGGAAAAATCAGGAACTTAGAGAATTGTTTAAGGAAGCAGACATAGTAGCAGAAGGAAAATCAAGACGACTCAGATGGGCCGGCCATGTAAACAGAAGGGAGGAGGAATCTGTATTGAGAAGAGTAATGGAAAGAAGACCAGCAGGAAGAAGACCTTTGGGTCGACCAAGGCTGAGATGGAAAGATCAGGTGCAAAGGGATATGCGGAAAATGGGAGTGGAAGAAGAGATGATGCAAGACAGGAGGAAGTGGAGGCAAATTGTTGGCGAGGCCAAAAACCTTTTACGGTTTGAGTGGCCAACTAAGTAAGTAAGTAAGTATATATTTAGGATCATACAGTTATAATTTAATATTGGTGTAAATTATTTTTATAGTACTAGGTTAATTAAGATGTACTCGTAATATGTGTGAACTGATAATGTTTTAGGTCACAAGAAAAAAGTACAAGTTAATGATGAAGTACTTGCAGAAGTAATTAATATTGAAAATATGCGAGAACAAATGCAAGGTGCTGTTGATAAATTGAAGGAAGATTTCATTAAACATTTATCATTGCGGTCAACTTCAGGTTGGTTAAAAAATACAAAATAATATACTGAGGTATTCATAGGTAGATATAGTTAAACCATAATTAAATATCGGCACCAAGTGCGTTTTAAGACTGCATTGGTTTCAAATATCATGTGACAAGTGTGCTACTGCACATGCATGATATATGTTCTCTCTCTCTCTCTCTCTCTCTCTCTCTCTCTCTCTCTCTTGTATATGATATATTTTGTCTGTCTCTTTTTGTTTGTTCTCCGTGTTAGTTTCGTTAGCCTTTGGGTTGGCTGAGCCGGCTCTTTTTTCCGGTAGAGTTAACTGGGTTTTCTTGATGGCCCATCACTCTTTGTTTCGGTAAGCAACTGACCCATTCTGGTTCTCTGACTGACTAACCAAAAGGCTTAGCAGCTCCAGGGTCCAGGTGGAGATGCAGACCATGCCACAGTCATTTAGTGCAATTGAAGTGAAATGAAATGAAAATTTATTTATATTTCCAGCATAGAATAAAACTAAAAAAAAGCACAAAACAGTACTGTAAACAATAATATTATACAGTGAAAACCCTATTGTCTGTCACCCTATATTCCGCCAGGTACTGTTATCCGTCGGTGTCTGGGTTTGTTATGCCACGATATGACAGTTACCGTATGACTCGTCTGTCTAGAAGACGACAATTCCCCCTCCAGCCGTCTAGCCCACATAAGCCTATTTCCAACAGCCTGCCATCCGTAAGGCCTCATCTGCCGTCTACCAGATAACAAGTCGTTGGAACAGCTCGGCTGTGTACACCTGATGTATGGACAGACCGTCCGGGGTTGCCTGTACAGGTCTCATACAACATGGGGAAAGAGGTATAAAAGAGGTACAGCTTCATCTTCGACACTACAAAGGCATGTTGTCGAAGATGAAGTTTTAAACCGCGATGCCTACACAGGTCACAGACGAGTCGCGGCAACACACTATCCGTTTACCGACATCGGGCCTCCTGATATCTGCGAAAATACTATCCGTGGGAACTGGGCTTTACTATATTACACTGTACTGCAGTTTAATTTTAGTAATGTAGATAATTAATTTTTGTGCTCATTACATAATGTACAAGCTTATGTTTTACATTAAAACTAGGCCTACTGTAATAAAAGGGTAGTTGTGACCTGAAGTATATACATTCTGAAACATGTCTTTTTTCTAACCTTTTCATTCTCATTTTGTTGATCAATATGTGCTATACATCATTTAAATTTAACGTGCATAAGCACTAATAACAAGTTTCCAGCGATATAAGTGTGTTTGGGTGAATTCTCTAAATCCGTCTATTCTCCAATCCGTCACGGCCGCGGTCCCGACCCCTGACAGAAAATAGGGTTTCTACTGTACACTGAATTTAATTTTGAGAGAAAAATAAATGCAATATAAACATAACAAAAATAAACTAAAAGTTAGGTTTACAACAAAGAAGTTTATAATTAAAAGTAGTGCTAAAACTAAGAAAATAAGCTTACATGGGCATGACGCCTATGTGTAGGCCTGAGTTGTTAAAGTAACCATTGCAACAATCATAATTATAGGCAATAATGAGTTAAAAAAGCCGGAAAACTAATCATAGAATGTGTGTCTTTAAAAAATCAATAAAGTCAATTTAATATGATAATAATAAATATAAATAAGAAACCAGATAAAGAATATAAAAGAAAAAGTAAGAAGAAAAAATTAACAAGAAGAGTAAAAGATAGAAGTGTGCTGAACTCGAGTATTGAAATATTTATCTTGCCGAACATTTGTCAAATTTAAATTGGTGGTGATAGATTAACTGAATACAAGTCAGGGGGTAGACATTGATATCCCATATTGATAACAATACAACATATACAATAATTGAGTAATGTAACTTTGAATTGAAAAAAGAGCAGGTCTGGATGTCAAATCGGAAATAAAAATATCATAATGATAGTTATAAAAAATAAATATAGTTACAGCAATAAAAAATTATGGTAGAGTAAGTGCTCTAGTAGCATGTGACTGGTGAGGGGGAATCGGTTAGGTCCGCCGGTAGTCTACTGATGAGCCTCAGCCTGTGATATTCCCAACAACTGCATAATCCAACTCTTAACTTGTTTTTTAAAGACAGCAAGAGAAGGAGATGCAAACAAATCTGTATCATGAAAATACTTACAAAAATTTCTGTATAAAATGTTTAATATATAATATGAGTTAGTTGAAGAAAATTATTTATATAATTGCACAGAAGTTATGCCCGTTTTATGGGCATAGTATGTGTTATAAAATTGTGAGATATGTTTGTGAAGACTCAATTACGATGCAGGAATATGTAAGTTAGAAGCGTTTTAGTGTACAACTGACAAACTGTAAGAAGAATAGATTCTTTAAATAATGTATCTGTTGGAAAACGAGAGTTTTTTGTAGCTAATTTTAAGAATTTTCTGTTGTGCTATGAACAAGGGTTGATTAGATTAGATTAGATACACCGGGTTGTGGTCCTGTCGCCAAGCCCACTGCGCCTAGACTCCATGGCCCTTTGCGCCCCGAGCCTGACGACAGTGTCACAAGAGACCAGTCCCCCTTATGAAGGACATAATCTCCCCGAGTGTAGCCCTTCTAACATCCTCTGGTTCCAGAAAAGCGGCACCCAGAGTCCTATACCTAAGAGATGAGAGAGCTCCACAATGACAAAAGATGTGTATGGAGCTCTCCTCATCCTCCTCACAGAGCCTGCATGTGGAGTCCTCTGTTAGGCTCATAATCTTCATATGTCTGTTAAGAAGATTGTGTCCGGTCAGCATTCCCGTAACCGCCCTCACCTTGGCCCGGTTACAGCTCAGCAGTTCTCTGCTGTACCTGCGATCCGGTCCTTGGATAAGAGCACGAGACTGCCTAAGCCCGGACTCGGTCCTCCATCTACCATCGTGTTCCTCAGAGGTCCACCTGTCAATTCTTCTTTTTAACTTGGGGCTCCGGCCCCAGCAGCGGACACTTTGCCCCTCTCCTAGCCAGTGCATCGGCTCTCTCATTCCCATCGATACCAGCATGCCCAGGGACCCATATGAGTCTCACCTGTTTATGCTGGCAAAGAGTCTCCAGGATCCCCTGGCACTCCCACACCAGCTTAGAGCTGGTTCGTGGTGCCATGATCGCCTTTATCGCCGCCTGGCTGCCCGAGCAGATTGAGACTACTCCTCCGAAGCCACCTAGACGCATTTCTTCTTGTGTGGCTGTCATGATAGCCATCACCTCCGCCTGGAAGACGGTAGCATGGGCCCCTAGAGGTACAGACAGAACTTTCCGTGCCCCCCTCCCGTACACCCCAGCACCCGCGCTTTCTTCTGTAAGTGAGCCGTCTGTATACCAGACGCTTCCTTTGACTTGTGCGGGCTCTGTACTCCCCATCCACTCATCTCTGCTTGGAAGGAAGGCTCTGGCCCGCCTGTCAATTCTAATTTAAGAATTTTTTTAAATTTCCGCCTGTGTAGCTAATTTTAAGAATTTTCTTTTGTGCTATGAACAAGGGTTGAAGAACGAACTTACAGTAGAAACACTATTTTCCGTCAGGGGTCGGGATCGTGGCCGTGACGGATTGGAGAATAGACAGATTATAGAGAATTCACCCACTCACACTTATATCGCTGGAAACTTATTATTAGTGCTTATGCACGTTAAATTTTAATGCTGTATAGTACAACATATTGATTACGGAAATGAGAATGAAATGGTTAGAAAAAAGACATGTTACAGAATGTATATACTGCAGGTCACAATTACACTTTTATTACATTAGGCCTAGTTTTTTTGTAAAACATAGGTTTGTACATTATGTAATGGACACAACAATTAATGATCAATATTCTTAAAATTAAACTGCAGTACAGTGTAATATATTAAAGCCTAGTTCCCACAGCAAGTGTTTTCGCAGACATCAGGCGGGCCGATCTCGGTATACGGATAGCGTGTATCATCAGACATGACTGTTCCAATGTAACAGGTGTAGGCGTCGCGGCTTAAAACTTCATCTCCAACCACAGGCCTTTGCGGTGGTGTCTCTTTCCCCATGTTGTATGGGATCTGTTCAGGCAGCCCCGGACGGCCTATCGTTACGTCAGGCGTACACAGGCAGCTATTCCAACGACCTGTTATCTGGTAGACAGCAGACGAGGCCTTACGGATGACAGGCCGTTGGAACTAGACTTATGAGGGCAAGACAGCTGGAGGGGGAAATTGTCGTCTTCCAGACGGATAAGTCATACGGCAACTGGCATATCGTGGCGTGACGAACCCAGACACTGATGGATAACAGAAACTGCGGAAAATAGGGTGACAGACAATCGGGTCTCCACTGTACTTGCCCCTCCCCAAGCAATATTACCAAATGTAAGAAGAGACTGAATGAAACCGTAATATGCTAATTTGATTTCCTTTTCTTCTGATTGATTTGATTTCCCATGTGTTGCATCTTCCTGACTGCCTGGTGCAACATATGGGCTATGTCGCTCTTCAAATAATAGGCCCTATACTTTTATGTTGTTGGAACATTGCATTATTCTCGTAGTGATGATAGCATATAGGGGTGTTCTTCAAGAGTTGTCTGACCCATATTCAACAACACATTTGAGTAAGACACATCTGTGTGGGTGGATTAAGGTGTTGTGACTAACTACACGTCCACTGTGAATGTTGGCGAAGGCAAGTCAAAATATCTTTATTTACAATATGTACATGTTACAATAAATAGCGTCACTACAACTAAGTTACATCAGAGGGTATTATTTTAGTCTACATCATTTCGATAGATAAAATTCTTCAAAAGTATAAAAAGCTTTCTGCACTAAATAATCTTTCAACATTTTTTTAAATTTCTTAATATCTTCAATTTCGGTTATATTTTTTGGAACTGATTTAAGAAATTTTATTCCTGCATAAGAATTTTTTTTTTTATAAAATTCTAAATTATGTTTAGGTATTATTAATTCATTCTTATTCCTAGTATTATAAGGGTGGTTTTCACAATGAATCTTGAATTTTGATTGGTGGGTCTTAACATACATAACACATTCTAAAATATAAAGACTATGCACTGTTAAAATATTAAGTTCAGTAAAAATATTTTGTACTGACTCATCCTTATTCATTTTTAGCATTATTCGTAGTGCTTTCTTTTGTAGAATTAGAATTTTATCGAAGTTTTCTTTCGTGGTTCCTCCATACACTCCTATCCCATATGCAATGTGGGATTGGATGTGGGCATGATAAACAATCTTTAATACTGACAAACTGCATAGATAAGAGAGTCTTTTAATTGCATAAAGCCAAGAATTGATTCGCTTAATAATCTGTTCAATATGTAGATTCCAGCTAAGGTTGTTGTCTATGGTTAGACCGAGAAATTTTGTGTAAGAAACTTGATCCAAACTAGAATTGTTTAGTACTATATTAGGTTTTGAACGTTTTCTATCTTGTTTTGTACTAAAAGAAATAAAATTAGTTTTATCGGTATTTAGAATTAATTTGTTGTCAATGAAAAAATGTTCTAATTTTGAGAGTTCCAGAAATGCGGTTTCTTCTAATTCAGCTTATGTTTTTGCAGATATAATAAGATTTGAGTCATCAGCAAATAGGCACAGCTGGTTTTTGGCATTTTCAAGATCACTGAGGCAGTTTGGCATATCCTTTTTATAACATATAAATAGTAAAGGACCTAAGATTGACCCCTGGGGTACCCCAATTTTTACTATTTGGGTTTTAGATTGAAATTTTTGTAATCTATTATTTTTTGTGTGTGATATTTCAACATATTGTTTTCTTATAGATAGATATGACTCAAACCATCTTAGGTGAATATTATTGATACCAAGATTTTGTAATTTTTTAAGTAAAATTTCATGAGATTTGCTATCAAAAGCCTTTGATAGGTCCATGAATATTCCTGTTACATTTTCATTTTTGTCAATTGATTCTATTACCGATTCAGTGAATTCTACTAGTGCGGTTATGGTAGATTTGTTTTTTTCTAAAACCATATTGTTCCTTGTCATACAGATTATTTTCTTCTAGATGTTTGACTAATCTGTATACATGGTTTTTTCAAAGATTTTTGAAACGGATGGCAAAATTGAAATCGGAGGATAATTTTGAATACCTGTTACGGTGTCTTTTTTGTAGACAGGAATGACCTTTGAAATTTTTAATTTGTCAGGAAATATGCCAGTAATTAAAGAAGAATTTACTAAGTGTATTAATGGTTTAATTAAAGAGGATTTTGAAAATTTTAACAATTTCACAGGCACTCCATCATACCCACTACTTGATTTATTTTTTAGTGAATCGAAAATTTGATTTAATTCTACTTCACACAAAGGTGGACATTGAAATTTGGGAAAATTTGTGTTGTTGTTCTCTAATTTTGACTGAAATATATATGAAGGAAGGTCTTTTAACAGAGCATCTGTCACATTTATAAAATAATCATTAAAGGAGTTTGCAATGAGAGATGGAACGCTTATATATGAATCTTTTGTTTTTAAGACAAGATTCCCTTCACATTTATAGCTATTATATTTTGTTTCATTATTTATAATTTGCCATGCTGTTTTACTGATATTTTCAGAATTTTTAATTTTGGTATCGAAATAATTTTGTTTACAATTTAATAGTTTTGAGTTGTATTGTTTAGTTTTATTCTTAATTTCATTTTTAAGGCTATCAGATTTTATCAACCTTAACAATTTATTAAGACGTATAATTTCATTTTTTTCATCTTTTAAATCTTCTGTGATCCATGTCTGTTGTTTATTTCCTTTTTTAATTTGCACAAGGAGAAAACGGAGATTGAAATAGTAGTGAAAGATTCTATCAAAACCATCATACTTCTCATTAATTGGAGAACAGAAGACTGGAAGCCAGTCTTCTTTTTCCAAGAGAGATTTGAAAAGCGCCATATTGTCAATTGAAAATTTTCTTCCAGCAAATGTTAAATGCTGTGTAGTTTTTACTTGAATTTGTAAAAGTTCTAGCATTTGTGCATCGTGATCAGATAAGGCTGTTATAATTCCGGAGACTTTGATTTCATTTTTATTATTAAGATTTGTCAGAAAATTGTCGATACAGGATTTAGATGTATGTGTTTACCCGAATCGGAAAGTCAATTAAAAAATTCATTCCATGGCGATTAAGAATGTTCTTGAGATCTCTCGTCTCTTTGGATTCGTCTAACATGTTAATGTTAAAATCTCCTGTGATGATTAAATATTTGTCTTTCCCTATAAGAAATTCTATGAGAAAATTTAATCTCTTTAAAAACTCTTGATTTTTAAATTGAGGTGTCCTATATACTCCTGCCAATATGAAACTAAACTTTCCTGCTTTAAATTTAGTGGTACAACATTCAAATAGTTTGTCTTCACATAATTCTAGTATGGCAGGGTAAACCACATGCCTCCCCTTCAAACCCCCCTTTGACAGAATCACTACACCTCCTCCAGAAGTTGTAGTACGAGAATAATATGAAATTAAGTTGTAATTTTCTAAATTGAATCTTTCAAGTTCAATTGATGACATATTGTGTTCTGTTAGTACAACTATTTGAGGATCTAATTCGGACAAATTTATTTGTAGTGATTCTTTACGGGAGTTTAAGTCCCTGATATTTTTATGAAAAATTTTTAAATTATTTTGGTTTTTATTGAAATTATTTAAGTGGGGTGTAGGACCTGATCCACTAGGGAGTTTAAAGGCAAGGCATCCGGTGTCACACTGTTGGTTTGGTTAAAAGGTATTACATTTTTATTAATTTCGGAACATGAGACATCTGGAGCTATACAGGAATTGGAAAATAAGTTACTATTATTATTAAAATTAGTTGTAGACTTAATTAATAAAGGTGGGAAGTCATTCATTGACGCTGTCATAGGTACATCATAATGTTCTAACGGGATTGTATGTCCAGTATTGCTACCTGCTTCATTAAAATCTGTGGATGTACATTGCTGTGATGTTGGTCTTGCAGCTTCTGGACTTACTGAGTCTTCTTCCTGTCTTGCACCAGTAAGCTTTGTGGCAGTTGTTTTTATCACTTCCGTGGAGATACTGCTATGTCCCTCATTGGCTTTTGTTGATTCCAGATCTTTTTCTTTACTTGACAGAAAGTTGCATGAGGCTGAACAGCAGAAGCGGGGTGACTATGTCACTTCAGCTGCCGCTGGAAGCAGGGCCACCAACTCCCACACGGAACCCAAAATTCCCTGGTATTCTGCATGCACGTGGTCGATGATCTGCTGATGGCGTAGACTGTCTTCTGAAGGCACCTCGCCTCTGCGACTGAATAAGGAACTCTTGAACTCCTTCATTTTGTTTGTGCCACCCGCAATACACTGGGGTGCAGTGACTGCCGTCTCCTGATATCTTCGTCCAGGCTGCCGCCTTGTTTTTCATCTCTCTGTGGGTTTAGACATTATCCACCCCAATTGTTACTCTCACTTATTTGGAAGCTTATTATGTTAGTTATTGAAAAACTTGTTAAATAAATAATCTTGAAATATTGTATGTAAATTAGAATATAGTTTTATTGTTGCCTTGTCTTTACTAACCTTTGATCAATTATAAAGGTTATTAACGTCAGTTTTTTTTTTTTTTGTAATTAATTTTTAAAAGGTATAACTTAATTGATTTGGTTTTTGTAAAACTGTCTTGAATTTGACTAATTTTAATATTTATTGGCCATGGATAGATTCATATTTGATTGCACTAATTTTAACGATGATACTATTACTATAGTTTCTGAATTATGTATTCAGCTAAATAAACTTGTATTAAATTGTGATTATGATGATGCCAATGAATTAATGAATGGAGCTGCTAGCGTTGTCTTGAAGTTTGATCACGTCTGTGGACAGCTGAACGACGTGTGGTAAATATGAACACTTGAAAGACGAACTGGACTGTTTGAGTGCACAGAGGGATGTAGAAAGAAATTTCACCGTCCTGAATTAAATATCTACCTTAATAATAATGACCACTTAGTTAATGAAAATAATACTTTAGAAGTTAAGATTAAGGACATGGTCAAAAGTTGTTTAGGACCGAAGATACAATTTCTCTCTTAAGAAATCTGCAAATAGAACACGGTAAACTTGTAACTTACTATGAAAGAGTTCAATGTACTAATTGTAGAAAATAGTAGGCTAAAAAGGTTGGTTGAAAAAAAGAAAACATTTGTATTGTTTTAAAAGATGAGCTGCTTCTAAACTCCAATAAAATGCTTCAACTTGAGTCTTCAGTGAAGGTTTTGAACAATAGATGGTTATCATATGAAATTATAACTGATCATATCAGGTTACTGAATTCTGAAGTCACTAAATTTCAAAATAATGTTTTCTATAAATAACTAAATAATTAAATAACTTCTTAAACTGCATAGTAGAAATTATGTAGATCAGGTTTTAAGTGATATGTCATTTTATAACAAATCATGGGTTTTTTTTTGTTTTGAACAATTGTGACGAATGTCTTGAGCAGAACGGTGGGTCATACTGGAGCCTACTGCTCCTGAACAATACATCACAAACAGCAGTGCACTACAACTACTCTCCGTTCACACTTTAGTTGAGACTGTGGGCGCTGAATTGCCCATGCAATTGTAATGGAGCTTCCGCGCTACTAGCCAAGTACAAAACATTCACTGATTCTGAATTTATATCGGACAAACATACTTTTACGTTAGTTTTAAGTAGTTTTATGTTAGTAATTTATGTGTTGTAGTAAATTACCAAATATTAAAAATGTATAAAATAAATCAGTAATGTTGATTTAATTTACAAAGCTGATTATAACTACAAAAAATATTTACTCTAAAAAATCTTCGTCATTTTCAAATAAAAGAAATCTTACGAGTATTATATAATACTTGACAACATAAAAAAAAAACAACAACAATAAAGTTTTTGGAATCGTTTATTATAAAGTTTGCTATACCCGACCTCCCATACACGTACAGTGGTATTGACCCACCCGTCCACCCACACATGTACGGTAGCATTAACCCACCCGCCCTCCCATACACATACGGTCAAATTAACCCGTAACGCTTAGTAACATGTCTATTGTTTTGTTTTGATTTTTTATGCTCATATTTTTTACACAAGCACACAGAATAAACAATATTTTACATACTATGTAAAAAGTATTTATTATGCTACTGTAATTATTGAAATACAAATCGTTATTAAAAACAATTAAATTTTAATGTATCGTAACACAAACACTCAACAAAATATCGAACACAAAACACCACAAAATAATAAACATAATACCAAAAAAATAACACTTAAAACCAGGTAAAATCAAACCTAGAAAACAACTATAATTTACACTAGCGAGAACAGCGTTACAAACATCAAAACACCACAACGAAACACTGGTATAAGGGCGGAAAACAGGCACGGCTATTTTCAGGCATTGTATTGAAGGGCAATGTCATGGACTTTCACCCCTTCTTTACCCCTACCACCCTTTCAAGTTACACATGAACTTATTTATTTTTAGCTGTAAACACTCGTCATCGAAGTTCTTTCATTTTTATTGTTTTGTTTTACGATTGAAAATAAACTCACATACAGAAGAGAATTTACTACTGTATTGTATTGGATATACTTGCCTTTTTACATGTTTAAAATGGCATACGTCTTAAGTAATTGATTTAATGTCCAGCAATGTATATAATTAATGCTTAATAGATTAATTATGAGAACGTTCAACTTATTTACTTTAAATTATTTTTAGTGTTTTCAATTTTAATAAATAAATGATAAATTATGTTGCCTTTATTAAATACAATTACTGTAATAGATATTAATTGAGCTCTAATAAATACTCTGCTGTAGATATTAATTAATTTTAAATTCATTTTACATGAATTATGATTCCCACTATCGATGACAGTTACACTGAGAGCGATATAAAACGTTGTTTTTTTTATATGTGATGTATTTAGGATAGACAGTAGCGCGGCGACCGTCCATAGCCCACACAGTCTCAACTAAAGTGTGAACGGAGAGTAGGTACGCGGCCTGAACGAGCGGCATGCTGCCAGCGTTGCTTGTCAACCTTGGATTAGACAGTGTTCCAGTAAGTGAGGGGCACACTTTTCAGCAGACAGAGTCTCATGAATGTGGTATTCATGTCCTTGTTAATGCTCGGCTGTTGCTTGGTCAGGTATGCGCCCGGTTCGCTTTAACTCACAATACTCTACATAACACGCACTTCTCAAACACACGATAGTACTGACGACACTCTACATCACACTGACACTTCTCAAACACATGATAGTACTGACGTCACTCTTGTACTAAGTTCTCAAAGTTGTTTAACATCTAGGTCAATTTCGGCAAATGATAAACTATGGAAAGTCGTTAAAGGCAAAAAACGTGTCAGGCGAAACTTAAATCCAAATAAACAAAATCAAGTGCCTTGTAAAAATAGATTTGTAGTTTTAAGTAAACACACCTTTGCTGCTGTGTCAGTTGATAAAGTTGTTAGAAGTGCTTCAGGTGTATGGAGTGAAAAGTCTGGTCGTGTAAAATGCATAATGAAACGGATAAAAAAACATGTAAGATTAGAAACATGCTCAACCTTGAAATGACACAAGACGATCAAAGCAAAATTATTTTAGAACTGAAATGGAGAAATGTAAAAACTCTAAAGACTTTTGGACTAAAATGAGGACAAATGGTGTAACTGATCAATTTGATCCAGCTATACCAAATTTTGTCAAAGATTTGGAGGAAATCAATAAGTATTTCGTCAGTATGGGCTTAGGTATCATGGCAAAAGCTGATTGTGTACAGTTGTATGAAAGTGCAGGAGGCTTTGAATAGCATCACATCAGAGGCTGTTGGAGCTGATGGCATATCAATAAAAATGATTAAAATGATAAGTCCATATTGTATTGATGCCATAACGCACTTAGCAAATCAGTCATTGGCCACTTCCACTTTTCCGGATGCATGGAAATAAGCGATTGTACTACCTCTGCCCTCAAAGTCAAGACACCTTCATCTGTATCAGACCTGCGTCCGATTTCGGTATTACCTGCCCTGTCTAAGGTATTGGAGAAGCTAGTTGTTTCACAGATTGTAGCTTTTTGGAGTTGAAGAATATCCTTCCAGCCTTGCAGTCTGGTTCAGAAAGGATCTTAGTACAACAACTGCGCTTTTACTTGTTTGTGATGAGTTGCTTCAAGCAAGGGCAGAAAAGAAAGCATCTCTTCTTGCAATGCTGGATTTTTCACATGCATTCGATTCAATCGACCACAATATGTTGTTGGCTGTCATGCATTTTTATGGTTTTCGACCGGAAGTGGTTTCTTGGTTTCATTCCTATTTGGTGAATAGGAGACAAAAGGTTAAAATTGGGATGGATTTCCCTTCATCTTTGGAGTAGGGTTGCTGGTGTTCCACAGGGTAGTTGCCTCGGGCCTATTCTATTCACTTTGTTTGCCGCCACTATGGGTTCAGGCTTACAAAATAGTCGCTTGTATTCATACGCCGATGATGCTCAACTTTAATCTACAGTTTCCGGTGACAACCGCGTCAAGGTACTATCTCAGAGAAACCACTGAGGATGCCACATCACAGTATGGGCGAAACGTCTGGTCATCTTGTAAATATTGTAGATAGTACCTTGACGCGGTTGTCACCGGAAACTGTAGATTCTAGTTATGACACCGGCCGCTTAAGCCTAAGTTCTAAGATGCTCAACTTTGTGTTTCATTTGATGCCGGAAGAACTGACACAGCTGTATTCATTTTGAATTCTAACTTAAGCACTGTCCATGATTGGTCTGAGAGGCATGGGATTAAATTGAACAAGGAATAGTGTTGTGTATTGTCGATTCCTTCCAATGTGGGTTCGAAGTCTTTCGGTGAGGTGTTGCTTGGCGGTAACAGACTAAACGAATGTGAATCCTCAAAGCTCCTGGGCCTCATGTCCGATGGTGACCTCACTTTGTCTGGTCATGTAAGTGCTGTTTGTCAGCGAGCCCTTAGTCGACAAAGAATATTATACAAACATAGGTACATGTTTCCTAAAGAGACCAAGCTTTGCCTTGTCCATGCTCTTGTGCTTTCTGTGAATGATTACTGCCTCCCTGTGTATGGAAACATTGTGTCTAAAGGGGATTTAGACAAATTACAGAGAGTGCAAAACGTGTGTGTCAGGTATGTATGTGGACTAAGAAAGTTTGACCATGTTTCGGAGGCGCGACCATCACTGGGTTTGCTGACTGTGATTGATACCTGAACCCTGTGCTCCTCATGCCTAGTTTATAGAATCTTTACCACTGGCAGGCCGGGATATTTGAGGGAAAAACTAAAAAACAGGTATCAGATCCGATCTCTCAGTACTAGACAGGATCTAGTTTTGTAGATGCCTTGCGTTCACTGTGAATTTGAATGAAAACGATTTGTGTACTTTGCTCCCAAATTATTTATTGAATTGTCCTCCAGCATAACAGGCCAGGGTTTATCTGAAACTACATATAAAAAAATCTATATAAGTACTTAATGTATAATACAAGCTGATTTATCCATATGTAACTGTACTGTATACATAACTTTATGTTTTAATTATGAATAGCTAAAATTAGCTTTTAATTTTTTTAATAATTGTAATAAGACTTGTGTTGTTTTGTAAATCAGCATTGTTTGTTCAAAACCGCTTCAAAATAAAGACCTTATTTATTTAAAATTTCACTTAGTTGTCTGAATGAAAAAAAAAAATGTACAACGTTTTTTTAACCATAAGATCTATATGATTGAACAGGATTGTTGTAAATGTTGACGTGTTTGAAAATATAGTTAGCTCAACATTGGAGCTACTTGCAATGTCTTTGAAGTTGTTAAGACAGGTGGAATGAAGCCAACAAACTTGAGAGGTAGGCTGGACCACCTTGCAAACAGACAGGCCACTGCAAACCACTTCATCTGTACTAGTTGACTGTGTCATGGTTTGCATCCCCACCTAGACCCTGGAGCTGGTAAGTCTTTTGGTTAGCCAGTCAGAGAACCAGAATGGGTCAGTTGCTTACCCAAACAAAGAATGACAGGCCGTCAAGAAAACCCAGTTAACTCTGCCAGAAATAAGAGCCGGCTCAGCCAACCCAAAGGCTAATGAAACTAACACAGAGAACAAACAAAAAATATCACATAGAAGAGAGAGAGAAAATATATCATGCATGTGCTGTCACCTGATATTTGAAACCAATGCAGTTTTAAAACATACTTGGTGCCGATATTTTTGCCAGCCGCTCATAACGTTTTCTAATCTTAGACATTGAGTGGCAAAACTGCCGCCACCGCTGGTATGACTCTTGGACGAATGCCTCATTGTAGTAAGTAAATTTTTTCCTCATTGTAGTTAAGTAATCAGTGTACCATGAATATTCTTACATTCTTACATATTCAATACATAGAAATAGAAATACGTTTATTTGTCATTGAAAACATATTACAATGTATAATAGACATCGTCAATATTCTATACTATATTTCTTTACAGTATAAATGAATCAAGAGACATATTCCTGTAAAATGCAACATGATAATTCTACTACATTACTATATCTAAATAAATCTAAATTAAAAAAATTCATCCAATGAATAAAAAGCGTTGTCAACCAAAATACTATTTAGTTGTCGTTTAAAAATATTAATATCTAAGTTACGAAAATGCTCAGGCAATTTGTTAAACATTTTGATCTGCAGGTATTTATGACTGTTGGCAAACTTGTGTAATCTAGGTGTAGTAATGACAAGGTCTTGCTACTGTCTGGTTGCATAATCATGAATGGCGCTTCTGGAAGAGAATTCATTTAGATTCTCTTTAACATATAAAATGTTTTGAAAGATAAAAGTGCTTTTAACTGTCAAAATAGAAAACTGTCTGAATAAGAGCTTACAGCTCTCTCTTTTTGAAACACCTGCCATAATACGCAATGCTTTTTTTTGCCATAGGAGAACCTGGGCCGCACCAGTACTATTTCCCCAAAACATATTTGCATACAGCAGGTGACAATGGAAGAAGCTGAAGTAGGCCATAATTAACATTTTTTGAGAAACAGAGCCCTTCAATTTTCAAAGCAAATAGCAAGTACGGGATAATTTAGAGACTACGGATCCAGTATGGAATTCCTATGATAAAGTCGATTATAGGTAAATACCTAATAGTCGAATTGGATTCTGATAATCTCGTGAGGTCATACTTAAGGTGAAATTTATGATTTCATTTTTCTCTTCATTAACTACCAAACAATTGGCCTCAAACCATAATGCAGAATCCCTAATTGCCCTCTCAATACCTATTGCAACTGTTTCAAAATTTTTACCTGAAATTATAAAAGATGTGTCATCTGCATACAGAATAGTTTTTCAGATCATATTTTTGAGCAGATCATTTATGAATATGACGAAAAGAAAGGGTCCCAAAACTGACCATTGAGGGATTCCAGTGTACACTTCCCTGGCATTTGACGTTTGATTGTCTAACACTACGATTTGCTGCCTTCCACAAATGTAAGTTTCAAAAAATTTAAGAGCTTTATTTTGAACTCCATAGTAGCTCAGTTTTTCAAAGAGAATCTTATGAGGAACACTGTCAAAGGCCTTCTTCAAATCAACCATGGCCAATCCTAGATGCTTACCAGCCTCAAAGGATGTCATAATCTCTGTCACAATACACTCAAGAGCTTTGATCGTAGAGGATTGAGGAATAAAGCCAAACTGATTTTTAGTTAAAATACCATACTTGTCAAAATGCTGAAAAAGCTGAGATCTTGCACATAATTCCAATACCTTCGAAAACACTGGAACCATGGAAATGGGTCGGTAATTGAAAATGCCATTTCTATCTCTTTTTTATGCAACGGAATCATTTTAGAAACCTTAAGGCAATCTCGAAAATACTCAGTGAGAGATTTACCAAATAAGACAAGGGTTCTAGGACTGCAGAACCTATACACTTCAAAACATGATTTGATACACCGTAAATATCCTCAATTTTTGAGGAGGATAATGCCTTTATAATCTTATACAAACTTGGAACATTCCAGTTATACGCCTTTATCGATTATTAGAAGAAAAAATCTGCTTTGTGTACATGAAATTTATCTTTTTTTTCAACTTAATATAGTAAGTGATAATAGTTTTACTTGAATTTTTCTGATTTGTAAAATAATAGCCTATTATTTAAATAATTTATATCCTGTTGAGTTTAAAGCCAAGTAAATGTTTTGTTGCAGAAAATATTTAAATTAGGTGTGTTTTTAATATTAGTCGTGAGACAGTTGAAATACTTTGGCCCAAGTTATTGAAATGTGCCTAAAAACTATAAATTAATTTACTTTCAGCACCCTATAATTTTAACTTATTAATTATGAATCATAAATTATAAAATAAGTTTTCTTTCCTTGGATTCCACAAAATAAAAATCTTATAAGAAAGAATCTAGAATCTTAATAGAGTAGCTATTATATGCTATAGGTGTATAGTATTGACCCAACCGCTTGCACATTTTTCAATAGCCATGTTACTCACTATACTGAATGTTTAAGACCACCTAGCCACAATTTCCTGTGGTTGAAGCATTTGACATAGAGCAATGCAATAAACTGTGACCCTAATAAGTCCCATATGGCAAACATTCTAAAATTGTTTTCTTCGCATTTAAAACACGAGTGTGCCCAAAAATCAGGGTCACAGGTTTGCATCTCGAACATTTCAATAGCACTATAGGTCATGTAGCACATCATTTTGTAGGCATTTGAACTCTGAACAATTTGATAAAACATTTTGAAAATATCTTTAGTCTTGTTTAAATGGCAGGGTTTCGGAAATTTGTTTTTTTTTTCTTTTTAACTATGGTACTTCGGTACTTAAATTTACAAGTGTCATCAATTTTCTTGTTGGAAAGAGCACAAGATAAGTTTTCAATCATTTTTTCACGTCAGCATTTTTAAACTTTTTCTCACAGCCCCAACATTTTCAAATTCAAAAAACTTTGCAGCTTTGTGCCAACTCATTTTAAATAAGAGCATAGGTTGCTAGGCACATCAGATTAAAGGTTGTTAAAAAAAACAAACATTCTTCTAATTTAAACTTCATTTCTCTCTTCCAATTTACAAGTCATTTTAAAAAAGCTGTATATTTTTAATAAGATGCAAGCATTCTTCTTCATAATTGCTAAAATAAAAATTGATCAATTTTAATGAAAAATATATGATACCTATGTCAGGTACTGTAAAAAAGAAACTATGAAGCCTCCGAATTAAGATAACTAATCTAATATCTTGTTCTATGTGTATGTAAGATAAAATTCTACATATTTGGGGTGTTTTGAAGTTGTTTATAGAATTGTTAGATTTTATTCCATTTTTCACTATAGTAAATACTTACATGAAAATTATTATGCAACACTCTAAAATATTAGGTGGTTGCATGCAGTGGCAGCTTATGACCCAGTAAAGTGCGGGTTCACACACCGGGAGGGGGGGTTATTTTAAATAGTTTAAAATACTTTAAACTACTTTTAAACATATTTTAACGTAGATAAAAACTATACGTAAGCTGTTATATATTGTTTTCAAACTAACTTTTTAAGATAAAATAGTTATTGGTTGGTGTAGGTGTGCAAACAAAGAACAAGCAATTTTATATATTTATAATTAGTCAAGCCAACAAATATTACTTACTTTTAAAATCTGTTGTTTGGTTAACTAATTTTTGTAGTTTAAAAGAAAGAAGTAGTTTTCAGTTTTTCTGTTAGGTGCATTAATAATAATTTTCGTCTATTATACAAATCATAAACATTACCTGTACTGCCAAGAGTTAATTGTAAATTATTATTTACCTAAATAATTATAATAATAATATCTAAAGACATTGAAGACAAGCTGGAGTAGGAGTGGAGCACATGGTAAGTGTGCGCCGCTGGCTTCTATTACAAGACGGCCCCCACCACCGCCTTCCACACAGACCAGCTTATAGGCCTGCATATTCGCTATGGAGCACAATCAGAACTGTGTAACAGTACTGCGGTATTAGCGGACACTAGCTGAAGGCGCTTCTTTAGGTTTTCTTATGTTTAAGAGTTTAAAAGGCATTGAATCACATATTTCGTAATTTCAATGTGTAAAGAATTTAACTTAAACTTTAAATGCGGTTTATTTTCTTTTTACACATCTCACAGGAGGTTCGCGTGCTCATATGGTCTTATGGAGTAGTCGCCACTGGTTGCTTGTGATATCGTATATGGGATGTTTCAAACAACCCAGCCGCGCTCTCCAATGGTTGAACCATTAGACATAGAGGGATGCAATGAACTGTCAACTCAATAAATCTTATGTAGCAAACATCCTAAAGTTGTTTTTATCATATTTAAAATATAGGGTTTGCCTGAAAATCAGGGTCACAGGATTGAAATTTTCAAATAGCAATAGAGGTCATATCGCACATCATTTAGAAGGTCTTTGAACGTTGAACAATTTGGTAAAAGAAGATTGAAAATATCTTAAGATTTGTCGAAATGGCAATTTTTGCCCTAATGGGATTTTTTAGACAGTTTTTGAATGTTTTCTTTTTACGAGGTACTTTTGTACTTAAAATCTTATGATGGTTATTCCTTTAATAGCAAATGCCAACAGTATGAAAATTAATTTGTGACCACAGATAACACATCTAAACTAGCAATTAGCTTTCAGTGCTCTAAATGTTGTATTTTGTATTTAGGTGTTGATCAGAAGCACAAAATAGTAATACAATTAATTGTGCTGAATCAACATTTCTAACAAAGTAATGAAAATAAAAAGATACCGTTTGTGTAGTTAAATACTAAAATATATATCTTGGAACGTCTACTGGTAGTGGAGGAAGGGGTGGAAGTTAATTTACGACTCGTTTTTGTAATTCCGAGGCTATACGTTTGGTGTTGGGTGTCAATGAATTAAGTAAAAATGGGAATAAAATCTAACATTTCTATAAACAACTTCAAAGCACCCAAAATAAGTAGAATTTTATCTAACATACACATAGAAAAAGTTATTAGGCTAGCCTAGCACAGAACTTGTGAAAAAGACATGCGGGCAATATGCCGCCTGCACACGGCCGTAAGAAAACTGCCCGTAGTTGCACCGGAAATCGGTAATATAACAAAATAACTGCCCATATGTTGTGCTATTATTGCAAGAAACAGAATCTAGAAGAGTTGAGCTTATTATGTTATATTCATTGGCAGCCCAGACTGTTGAGAATATACGATAAAATAAAGTTTATTCATCAGCTGTTTTCAAGACAGCTGTTCCTCTGCCGATCTCAGTTCAGGCGTCAGTCAAGTGAAGGAGTTGTTTGTTTATGTATGTGTTTAGTTTATTAGGCTTATTATATTAGTTGAAAATTTTGTTGTTTGTAAATAGTTCTGTGTTGTTTTATATCTTATTTTGTATAGTATAATAATTGAACTATTTTGATTAAGCGAGAACAAATATGGATTGGAATAAATTACAACACCAAAACGCCACAAAAATGTTTAAATAGTTGACAATGACATATATTCAATATATAAAATACAAAATTTCACCTTTTGGAGGAACTTAGTAGGCATAATAATTTTATAGCATGTTAGATTTATTTTTCATTTGTAATAATAGTACATATATCCAGCATGAGTGTAAAGCGAAACTTTACATTTTTACAATGCTTTTCTTTATTTCTCAGCTAAATGTGATGAAATTTGGTACTAAGCTAAAGGACTGCATAAGACAGAAATAAGAGGTTTCCTACATTTAAAATATTTTTAGTTATTTTGCTATGTGTCAAAAATAAAAATGTTGATATCTGAAATGTAATAAATTGTATATATATGAAAAAGGATAATATTTCATTATTTTCTGATTTCCCATTTATAAACCTTACAAACAATACCAAAACCTTGGTGATTCCTTTTTTTGGTAATAATATAATATTTGTTGTTAAAGCTTACAAAAACCCCTAATTTTCTGCAGTCTTTTTCAGTAGGCTAGGGTCTCATATCTAAAAAAAAGTAGTCACCCCAAAAAATCCATTTTTTATGAATTCCTTAATTGGTTAAAATTTTTTGGGCACAGGGCTGCAAACTTTTTGAATTTGAAAATGTTGGTGCTTTAAGAAAACTTGCAAAAATGGTCATGTGACATACCGTTTGAAAGCTTATCTTGTGCTCTTTCCAACACGAAAAATTCATGACACTTGACATTTAAAATACAAAAGTACCATAGTTAAAAAGAAAAGGCAACATATTTCCGAAAAATACCCACCATTTGAATAAGACTAAAGATATTTTCAAACTGTTTTATCAAATTGTTCAGCGTTCAAAGGCCTTCAAAAGCGCTACATGACCTATGGTGCTATTTGAAATGTTCCAAATGCAAACCTGTGACCCTGATTTTTGGGCATACCCTGCATTTGAAATACAATGAAAACAATTTTGGAATGTTTGCCATATGAGACTTATTACGGTTAAGTTCATTGCATCACTCCATGTCATTGTGGCTGTGTGGTCTGGAACAACCTATAGAGTGTCATGGCTATTGAAAAATGGTTAAACCTTTCAGATAAAATAATTATTCCTGTACATTTTTAACAATTAGTTGTACTGTATATATTAAATTCTTAGTTTTCACATTTACTATGGGCTTTTTTTAAGGTGTAAATTTGCCTCAAGTCCATGACTGAGAGTTATGCACAATTATATAATCCATCTACTTGGAAGTTGTGGATGTGTATGATTTAATATGATTTGTTTTAATGAGTGTTACTAGAACATATATTAACCATATCCAGGTCTTCTAAGTGAATTTTAATTGTAAATTACTTCTTACTTCACAAATAATTTATATAACTTATGATGGTCCATAATTGTTTGAGCAGGAGCTCTTGAATCACTCCCTGTTACCTTCGAAGGCAAGAATTATGTTCTTCAAGATGTTGGTCAAGTTGTTCGTAAAAATCCGAAAACCATAGTGATCAATATGGCAGCCTTCCCTCAAGTTATCCCTGCTGTGATACAGGCTATAAACAAATCAGGAATGAACCTAAATCCTCAACAAGATGGAACAACTCTTTATGTTCCAATTCCTAAGTGAGTTCAATTAGTAAAGTAATATCAGACATTTTTTAGGTATGGTTAAATTGAAAATGAAATGTACTGAGGACACATAAATTAGATAGCTTACAATACTTCATAGTGAATTCTATTATTTGACTGATAGCAAAACTATTTTAAAATATACTTTACCATTTTATTTGATAATTTGAACATAAAAACCTTAGAAAAAGATATATATGTATGGGTTTTGTAGAACATCCCTAAGAAAATGTCATGAAATTCTGAATTGAAAATCTGATTGGAATAATGCCTTAAGTTGAAGACGATCTTGTCAGTGAAATACAATACTGCCAATATGACAGCGAAAGACTATTTAATGAAAATATAGTTAAAGAATTACATGATAATATGCTGTATACTGAGTAATTGATTGTATAGGCAAAGGAATTACATATTGAAATCATAATTTAAGAATTGCTTTCAAGATAGAAATGTATTAATGATATTTTAAGGATATATATTAACATTCAAAAACATATTTATTCAGACAACATATTATAAGTTAACAAAAATAGTAAAAACATGAATAATAAGAAAGAGTAGTTTCGTCTCTTATACTATAAATAATAAAAACCATGTTTTATAAAATATGTCTTCAGATTTTCTTTTAAATTATTTGGGATTCTTGTCTGAGAGCATATTTTCACTGTTTTTCACGTTTCCTATTTTATTGTTGGAGGCCACTGATGTTTTCTCAACAACTTTTTTTGTTATTCACTAAGTTAATGGATAATTATTACTAAAAACAATTACTAAATCATAATGAGGGAACACATTACAAAACTTTGTGAACGACATTTTTGTTTGGCCTCATGGCAGAAGGATCATTTATCAGCAGAGCTAATCTGTGAGCAATCAACATATATTTATCTAATCTGATTTCTAATACATCTTAAAATACAATAATCAGACTCAAGGGAAATAGGTTTTAGATAAGCTTATTTAAAGGGATTTGGCCATGCCCTATTGCTGTATCCTAGTTAATTTTAAAATGTTCTTTTTTAAATCAGGTTGCTCTCCTAGATTGATATTTGATTTGAACCTTGGTTATATTTGATTTTATGTCAGGAGGTGTTTTGTTGAATACATTTTTACCATCATAACGTCCCTCTTTGGTCCTAAACTGTGGAATTTTACTGTTTTGAATAGAATAGTATTTTGAAAAATAAAAATATTGCTATGCCATTCTATGTGCATGATTTTGCTAAATAAGTGTGCTTAGTTTGAATGGAAAGGGTTTGTGAATTTTACTGAGGCTGTTGCTTCTCTAGAATCATGTTCTTATTAATGAGAAATTTGTTGATTTCCAGTACAATATACTTGTTCCATCGATTCCAGGAACAATATAGTTCCTGAGTAAACTAGATTGTTTTATTTGGTATTTTAAAGTATTCATTTTTGTGCTTAGGATGAATAGATTGCATTAACAAAGATATGGTCACTTAAGGCCGGGCAGTTCCATTCTTATGTAAAGATTCAAATTCATTTTGCCTGCCAAGATTCTTGTATGTTTTTTTAACTTTAGATTCTATCAAAGTTCTTATTTATAGTATATTGTTTTTAAATATACTGTTAATTCTTTATAAGAGGCTCACTATCATGTTTCAGAGTTACCAAAGAGCATCGAGAATCGCTTTCCAAGAATGCAAAAGGATTGTTTACAAAGTGTAAAGACAGCATAAGAGATGTACAAAATAAGTTTGTTAAAACTGTAAAAAACAAGGAAAAAGAAGGTTTATCTAAAGATACGGCATTTGAAGTGTCAGAAAGTGTAAGAGTATAAGATGAATTATTGCTTTATTAAAACTTAAGGTTAGGTTAAAGGGCACTAGGCCTTAGTATATTAGCAGGGTGTCCAGCAACAGGGAAAACCTGGAAAAGCTAGGGAATTTTAAATGACCTGGAAGTCAGGGAATTAGAGACAAAACCTGGAAAATCCTAACTAGAACATAGTGTGATGTAATTTGTAATGGTCGCTATATGCTTGGGTGTGCTACAAAATATCCCTTACTTTGTTTAATACTAATTGTTAATGTTACATGCCATTTAATATTCTAAATTATGAAAAAGCTACTTAATTACTTTGGTTATGCTTGTTCGGCCTCATACAACTAGTTTTATATCGCTTAAAATTTAAAACATACTGAAACAATTTTCTGATTAGAACTTGTTAAATAAGTTACATGCCTACAATATATGCTGGTTTTCAAAACACTGAAAGTTATCATAATTTAACAATAGAATAAAAGGTATATTTGTTTCTTTTTCGAGGCTAGTTACAAATATTTTTTTAATTCTACCTCTAATTTTATGAAGTAGTCTAAAAAGAATAATTGTAATAGTTTTGAATTTAATTATTATTGTTATCAGTAAGAATATATTAAAATACTGACCTTTCTGTAGTCAGTTGTAATTGATTGTAAATAACATCATGTACATGATAGTACATAATTTATTTTTCACTACACTACTATGAGTTTAGCTGTTTTCGTTATGTGTTTACAACCTGCGAAACATATTTTCAACAGCTGTCTATTGTTTACTACCGAAAGTAACATTGTTTACAACCGAAAATTTTCCACAGTCAACAACACCTGTTTTTATTCCGTATTGTAGTGAAAAGTATCGTTCAAAACTCGAGTGAAAGTGTTTTGTATGTTCTCGACCATTTGAAGTGCTCGACAAGTCTCGCACTTCAAACATATGGTCTCGAAAATGCAAAACCCCACTTTCCACTCTTGTTATGAAATATACTATTATTTAATTAAATAGACGTACATGTAATTATGTTGATTTGGGGTCAGGAACATTTCTTATGAAATCATGGATGGGTAAGGGAAAGTCAGGGAATTTTTTTAAAGAAGTTTATTGGACACCCTGATTAGGAGAGATAGGACATCAGCAAACTTACTTTAGAAGACAAGTCCACTAACACCACAGTTAGTAGTAATTAAACACAAAAGAATCACATGTGTACACATGTTCTGTGCCACTGGTACTTTCTTCAGGTGGGTAGAGAAACTTATTTAGCTTCCACTATTGCTGAGTAGGTGGCCAATAGTGTGATTCTTTTGTATTTGTTTACTACTACTCTGGTGTTAATGGATTCATCTTTTAAGGTAAGTTTACTGATGTTCTATCTCTCCTAATATACTGTATTAACTTAGTAGTTGTTAACAAACAATAACAATAGTAGTTTAGCTAATTTTATTAGGTTCAGTGCTTAATGTCTTTATTGTTTCAGCCACTGTGGAGGTTGAAAGCAATCTATTTTCAGTCGAGCGTGATGTTTGCCTGCTACAGAAGTCAATAATGTCCATGTTAGATACTAGCAAGGTTTATAATGTTTTGAGGAGAGAACTTAGTATTAGGTTTCTCAGAGTTCAAAAATCAGATTAATGTGTGTGTTTTGTTTCTTAATAAGTGTAGGTCCCTTAGTTTCCCTAATTATAGGCAATTGATAAATTTAGCATAAGTCTATTAGTAAGATTCATTCATTCATCAAACTCATTACTCTAAATATTCAGCCATACCTCTAAGATTGGTAATTTAAAGAATGAAATTAATGTTTTTTGGTCTTTTTTGAGGGGTTTCCACTAACACCAGCCAGTTGAACTTTACAAGTGTCAAAACAGTTTTGAGGACTAAACATGTCACAGTACTATTCTGAGAAATGGTGCTAAAGTATGAGTTTTGTTACACACTCAAGGAGTTTATGCTGCTCTCAGTTTTACCTGCCATTTGTTTCCACTTCACCTAGTTAAAAAAACTTTCACACTATATCCATGGTGCCTCGACTGCTACATCTGTGTATAACCGGTCCCATTCCAAATTACGATGGCATACTCAAGGTGACTTTGAACCAACCACTTGTACAGTGTTAAACAAGTATGCTTGTCATAATAAAGTACTTGCCAATCCACATGTCAAGATTTAAGTTCCTCCCAACTTTTGAGATGACAGAGATTACATGTTCAGAGATATGTTGAACTTGGAGTCAATGAGAATGCCAAGATCACAGACAGCACGCTCTTTTAATTCTATAGCCACTAAAGTCATTAAAGAAGAAAGACAGATTAGTTTTATTTGTGAAAGAAACTAACACTATTTTGCTGAGGTTTAGTGGCCAGTGTTTGTCTTTGATCCTGACAGCCATATCAATAAATAATAGAAGAGCCTATTGGTCTGAAAAATATCAGCGATCTGTTGTGATATTTTAATATTTTTTACTTAGAGTTGAACTCTACAGTTTATGATAGATGTTATGTCATTAAAAAATTACAAGTAAACAAAGCTCCCAAATTGGAGTCATGTGTTGCTATATAGTTAACTTGCTTATGTTCAATTTTGATTCTGTTCTTTTGTATAGAGTAGGGGGTTTTCAGATGTTTCGATTCATTTGAGTCCTTTAGGTTTCTTCTTTCTCAATGGGTTGGACAGTGGAATCTTTCTTCTAAAAGACCTTTCCATGATTGACTGCCAGAGGCTATCAATCTCAAGTGGAGCAACCTCGTGAGTTTCAACTACGGCTGTTATTTACTAGCCACGGAGGATGATTATTCAGATAATACTAACGTGTGAAGCAGACGCCGTTGAGCAATTGCCAATGACATGTGTAATCGTTGTGCCATTGTGCTAGTTTTGGCCCGCCCCAGGTATTTTATTTCCCCGGTACTTTCCATATCTGGTGAGCATTTCACTATCCACAAACTGTGGAAGTACTTGGTTGAAGACTAGCAAACTCCACCAGGAAATTGTATACATATATAAAACAAAAAAAATTGTTTCTGTTGTTCCTTTACTTAATTGATTTAGAGGTTTCAGCGCTTGTAATATGTTATACCATTAAACCTATCAGACAGTAATGGACATTGCAATATCTTCTGCAAAAACCTCATAACTAAGTTGTTATTATACTCTATGGATTCTCTTCTTTCACTCAATCCAATAACAAATGAAGAGATCATTTGGTTTCCTTAGCGCTGAGAAAAATGTCAGTGCCTACAAACTTGTTTTTATGTTTACAGTATTTTATTTGAATCATTAGACTTTTTAGTCATATAGTTTGCTGACATGATGGCCTATTTCTCCTCTTATATTAATTTATTGTTAATGATTTTTTATACTGTTACTTCTTAAAGAGGCTATGTATTTTCATATTTAGAAATTCTAATTACAACTAACATATATATTGAGAATAGAGTTTAAGCATGTTTTGTTCTTTTTCAGATATTATTTATTGGTACAGAATACATTTCTGAAGCAGAAAAAATTTTAGAAGCTAAGCAGCAAGAATTATTGAAAGAACTTTAGAATATAAGAAGACTGAATGTAGAAATGAAGTTTAATAAATGTTAACTTGTATGTAAAGTCCTTCTTTACTTTCCTTACTTAAAAGGAATAAAATACTTTGATTATATTTATTTTAATTTTCTTAACCTTTTCTTAAACATAAATTATCGATGAAATGTTTAATAAATGAGTGTAATTGTTTTTAAAAGGAGACAAAAGTGATATGTCAAATAAATCAATGACCTTTGCCTTTGTTACCAATTTTATCAAAAATTTATGAAAAGGCAAAGGCAATTGTACTAATCAAGTATTCAGGAAATAAAAATTATATAGGTCCTGAAGAACTGGTTTTAGGACAAGTTGTAATAGCTAAGCTAGAGTTCTTAGAATCAATTATTAATTCTGTATATCACAGTGAGGTGTTGTTAGCTTTTTTCATTAACCTGTATAAAGCTTTTGATTGTGATTTGTGTGTCACACAGAATATTAATTAAAATACTCTAAGTTTGGTGTGAAAGGTCCTGCTGTGGTACGGTTTATATCATATTTAAGAAATAAAATACTAATGTTGAACTACAATATATTAGTCAAACAAAACCGACTAAATTCATCTACATCATTATTGAGAACAATTGAACATGGAGTGCCACAGGGTTCCAATTTTGGGCCAATTTTTTTATTTTTGGTTTGTGTCACAGGCTTACCTCAAATATTGCATACCACCCTAAGAAAAAATGCGATTCTATGCAGACTCATACAAGACGGCAATTCAGTACATAAAATACAGATGTCAATTATCAATATATTTTTAAAATGTTCATTCAAGATCAACTTCTCCTAAATATATCTAAATCAATTTTTAAATAGATAAGCACCAAACAGAATAATTAGTAAATATTAAAATAGTTTTTGATAGTAAAAGGTACATGAAACCACAATACAATTCTTTGGGTTAATAAGTATTGACAACAATTTGACTTGGTATTTATAAGTTAGCAATGTAGCATTCAAAATTTCATCAGTTATTTTTTATTTTACACTTTTTTATTAATTTTTTTACCCAGCTTAAACAGTAGACATGGATCAATGCAGGATACTAATGGACCTATCTATATATTTCTCTTTCGCTTGTGTGGAGTCATTGCTGCAGTATGTCATTGTGGTATGGGGAGGGGCCTGCAGCAATGTATTACAGTCACAAAGAGAACCATACTTAAAATAAAATTAGGAAAAACTAAAGAGAAATCCCGCAGAATTATTATATTTTAATTTCCTGGTTCTCGCTGAGAAAACTGTGTATCAAAGTCCTTCTGATATACATAAAAGTTAATGAAGATATCATAACTGAATTTCTTAAACATTAATGTAGCTCAAGAAACAACATTCATTATGTCGTAAATTATGAATTTACCTCATGTACTTGTAGCAGGGAGTGGCAGTGTTGCTAAAGAGAGGTGCGTGCCACTGACACGACCATGTAGAACATTTAATTAAAAAATTAACACTGATTTAATACTAAATGGTACCATATTACAAAAAATAGGTACATCAATATTTGAAGAGGAGTTAAGAAATAACATTGACTAATCCAGTGACATACCAGCCTGGCAACTTTCAATTTTGATGATAAATAATACACCAAATTTTAATACTAAATTGTACCAAAGATAAAAAAATAGTACCTCAGACTTTTATGAGAAATAACATTTTACATTTTGGAGTTAATGACTTCTCAGCCTGGCATAGTGGAATTTCTGCAAAATATGTATGCCAAAATGTAGATATGAATTGTTACTTCATGGTTCCACAGACAAAAATTGGTACTTCAACCAGGGACGTAGCAAGGCATTGGCAGCAGAGGCTCCCACCATGGGCGCATAATTGGCTTTTAAACTACAGTAAAAATTAAATGTTACTTTATATCCATATTTTATAGAATTGTTAAAAAAAGAGTTAAATAAATACCTCACAAATGATAGCAATACACAATAGTATTTTTTTAAACTAAAATACAGTATGCTCTGGGCTTTTAACATGCTGAAGTAAATGGAAAGATGTGTTATGAATGAGGACATTTCTTTTGTCTTAATTGAGACAGTTGGAAGCACTTTCGTCTGTTCTGCGTCGGAAGTCCAGCGCCCAGCGCCCAGCTTGTCAAACTAGGATATTGGTAGCGGTGGTGGCCGATACAGTTGGCAACACTTTCGTCTGATCTTGCGAGGCGCCTAAAGCTGTGTTTACAAATGTAGCAAGATCTGCTATATAACTTTTACTATATTTAACATTAAAGATATGTAAGATTATATCACTTACTTGGAATATTCCGTCTTACATCTCAAAATAACTGTAAACTCAGTACATGTTTCAACGTAAGGACGTCATCATCAGCTGGACAAAATGTGAAGTAGTCATTGGATTAACGACATAGTCATGAAAATTAAATTAAGACACAATGGGCGTAATGAAATTGGGTCTTTGCATCATAAAAAGATTAAGCTCAACTTATTGGTATACAGAAAATATCTTGAATGCTATTCATCGTGCACAATTAGAATGTATCCTTAATGATTTAGACAGTTTGATTTCTAGCCTAATTAGGAATAAGAAAGTTACCTTATGGAAAAAGTTTAATAGGTTAATTAACTTCCAAAAAAGTAAGGAGATTATTTTACTTTTTGACTGAGTTTTATCCTAGAACCACCAACTATATCAAAATTGTGTTCAATGATAACAAAATGGCTGTATTAGATAAAGGCCTTAATTATAATTTACCTAAAACTGGAAAACAAGGTTATTTTAATGAGTTAATTAACGCTGAATGCACCAATAAAACAATACCTAATAACAAATGTAGAAACTTTGCTCAGCATATTTTATCTAAGAAAATAAATATTAGCTTTAAGAATAAAACCAACAAACCTTACTTGTCTCAATCACAAAAGAATGAATACACAGCCCTAACAAAAATAAAAGAGAAACTTGAAGATAATGATGCCATGCTATGTAAGGTGGATAAGGGTAATTCAATTGTAGTTATGTACAAAACAGACTATGTAGGAAAGGTCAAAAGTTTTATTGAAAATAACAATATATCCCAACTGAACAAAGATCCAACAAAATTATACCAATGTAGAATAAAAAAACTAATAAATGATAGTAGAACACTTTTGTCTGATGAATTTATTAAACGCATTAAAGTTCGAGCAGGAAGAAGACCTTTGGGTCGACCAAGGCTGAGATGGAAAGATCAGGTGCAAAGGGATATGCGGAAAATGGGAGTGGAAGAAGAGATGATGCAAGACAGGAGGAAGTGGAGGCAAATTGTTGGCGAGGCCAAAAACCTTTTACAGTTTGAGTGGCCAACTAAGTAAGTAAAGACAGTCATAAATGCTCACCACACTATGGCATAATTTGACATACGGTAGTCAATTTGTACACTAACGTTCCAGTAAATGAAACCTTAGTGATTGTTTCTGATCAGTTAAAAGCCTCAAGCCTCTCACCGGAAGCAGTCAGCGAGGTAATGACTCTTTCAAAGGATATTTTATCTCAGAATTATTTTACTTTCAATAATAAATTCTTTCACCAGTCTGACAGCCCAGCAATAGGCTCCCCATTATCGGGGACATTATCTAATATTTATCTAAACAATATTGAAAACTACTATATTATGTCATATCTGAACAAACACAAGGATAAAATATTATTCTATCGGAGATATGTGGACACAATCATTATATTCAACGGAAATAACAGACAGTTCAACCTTCTAGTCAATTATCTTAATAAATTAGCGCCTAAATTAAAATTAACGCTTGAAGTATAAGATAATAACAGACTTAATTTTCTAGACTTGACCATAGATAAGAGTAGTTTTTATTTCATTATATATCGAAAACCTACTACAACTGACCAGACAATCCATGCTATAGTTCTTATAACCCCCATTCACAAAAAATGGGAGCAAATAACCATTGGTCCATAGGCTCTTAAATGTACCGTTGAATAATGAAAACTACAATAAAGAGGTTGTGATAATAAAACATATTGCCAAGGCCAATGGTAACAGTAGCAACATTGTGGACAAGCTGATTTCTAAACATAAGAATAAAATGTTTAAGGACGTCAACAATTTAAACACCATTGCCAACAATGACTCAACTAAATATGTTTGCGCAGAATTTAGCCACAAGATCCAATACTGTCTACACAAACATCTGACTAATCATAATTTGAAACTAGCATTTAATACATCAAACCGCCTTAAGAATATTTTGAACAGTAATTTTAGATTTCTCTTATACGCATTTAGAAGGAATGTTGCAATGGCGAGATATGTCGTTTTACGAGTCCTAAGGGTTAACTGTGGAAAAAAGCTTTCAGATATGTTGATTTATTATTTTTTTTTATACAATGACTGCATTTTCTCAATTATTGTCTCCGTCTTCCTAGTTAGACCATAATTTTAGGTTAGGTTAACGGGCACTAGGGCAGGGATAAGTATATTGGAGAGATAGGACATCAGCAAACTTACCTTAGAAGACAAGTTCACTACACCAGAGTAGTAGTCTCTCTCTCTCTGCTCACCTGAAGAAAATACCAGTGTCATTGAACATTTGTGCGATTAAGTGTTTATTTTGTGAATGTTACTACTACTCTGGTGTTAGTGAACTTGTCTTCTAAGGTAAGTTTGCTGATGTCCTATCTCTCCAATATAGGAGTGAAATTCACGCTAGACCATAATGAAATTCACACAAATTAAAAAGTATGTATCAACATTTTTCCAAAATTTTTGTCGTCTTAAAAAGTTAAGTGCTCTTTCCCCACTCACAGATGAGCAATCTTTGCAAGTACATTTCATATAATGTCCTGTTTTGTTAAAACATAAATAGATTGGTTTTCAATTTGATATAGGTGTTTTACAACCATGAAGACTTAAGAATAACTTCAAAATTATAAACAGCCTATACTTTATCAGATAAGCAATCAAAGATTAAGCTATAGGTAAAGTTAATAACTTACTTAACATTTTTAATGATTTATAAAAATATATTTATTTATATACATTAATTGTACATACATCCTTTAAATAATTACATCAGGCCTTCACCGTCAGAAGATTTTAGAGATTCCAGCTTTTTCTTTCTGTTTCGTTCACACTTGGTACAGTTGGCAAATCTAACCCAACATGTTTTATGGTATACCCAGGAACATTCTGTGCAAATGTAAACATTGCTAGAAAATGGGTAAAAGACGTCTTTTTTGTCATCACAGAGTTCACAACGGTAACCTTGTTCTCTGCAAATCTGAAACAAAATTTGTAATATAGTGAATATTTTATAGTAATTACTGATAACAATGGTAACGTGTTCATAGCAAATTTAAAACAAGTTTTATAATTTACTGAACATTAACAAACTTATTAACTAGATATTTGTAATCGGTAATAAAAGCACACAAATTCTAGTCATGAATATTTAATGAAAATAGACCCTCATAAATGTCTAAAAGGAATTATAAGGGTTGTCATTAAACCCAGCAGTATTCACATGTTGAGTTTGAAAAATAGCACCCACAGTTTTCTTACTTTGCAAGCCTTTTAAAAAAAAATTGTAGAAATTCTACATATAGGGCTTCATGAACTGCATAATGTTGTACATGGCTTTTCTTCCCAAAAGATATACATTTTGCGACTTTGATTTATTAAATTCTTGTGAGAAGAATGAAAAAAAGTTACAACATTCTTTGCTAAATTTTTAATTTTGAACCCACTAAAGTGGCAATAAATTATTGCAAATAATTCTAAGGCAGAATTTTATAGAAAACAAAATGTTAGAATTTCAATGAAATTGAAATTTAAGTTTTGATATTTTTCTTTTTATAAATGTGTGACTTTGATAGATAATTTAAGGTACTGATTTTTATTTTTTCATATGTATATATAACAAAGGAATATAACGATACAAAATTATGTTTCTTATAACTAATGAGATAAACTATTGGGAATGTATACATTACTTTCTCAAGCTAACGTGGGGTTGGCACATTGTTAGCCTAAAATATAACTTTTCAAATTACTTAACTTAAATAATATAACATAGGGTCCAAACAAACTATAAATGTTTGTCGTTGGGTGCCCAACTTAATTACAACAAACTAAACAATAAACAAAATAATATTATTAATACAGTTGCGCTCATGGCAGCGGTGCTTATTAATTGACTTTACTATCACCAGAAATACAAAGTCTTTACATTTATGATCCACTCTTTCAATATCACGCAATATAACATTACAACAATAATACAAATATATATATATATATTTAAATATATATATATATATATATATATATGTATATATATATATATATATATATATATATATATATACACAAATATTAATATACACATCATTATGCATTAAGAGTAGGGGGGGGGGATTCAACTTATCTATAACATTAGTTTCACCTGGACCATATACAGAACTAACAGGTAGAATACAGACAGAAAAAAACTAAATATTTGTTATATTTTTTCTATAAAACTAATAAGAAATTCGCAAAGCAATTCCAATGTGCAATTTCATTCTTGATCAAATGCAATTTGTTTGGAAAAAATGCATTTAAAAATAACTTTTTAACTTGGATACCGTGATATCGTCTGGTTAAAAAATAACATTGTTCTTATAGGATTAAAATCAACATGGTTGACAGCCTCTGCAGACTCTTAATACAAAACAGAACCTAGACAAACTAGCTTACATTTACTTAAGCCATCAAACATTGATTTAACAATTTGTAATTTTGTTATTTTCCTTCACAATGCACGCTTAAATTGTTCAAAATAACCATTATGTCAAGTCCTAAGCTCTCTTTTTCAAATGATGATGGTAATAGAGGCTCTGATTGAATGGTATCGAGATATTTATGATAAACTTATTTTAGGTCTTTGAGATGAAGTATTTTGAAACCCTTCCTTTGCTCGCATTTAGAGCCTATAAAGAATACTTGTGCCAAGCTTGAGGTCCAAAACTTGATGGTTCATACATAGTTTTTGAGAAACTGATAAGTGAGTCAATCATATTCAGCTTTTACACTGACAATACCTGTACTGAATTTTGTTATGTTGCGTTTATTAAACAATTGTTATTTAATGAGTATTTTTGTTGATGAATGAACACTTTGTTGTTGTTAATAATAATAAATTAAGATAATTAATTGTGTAAAAGGGGGAACTAATAAATGGATGATGTAACACTTTTAATTTATAGAGAGGAAGAAATAATCAAAATTTTGTAGAATTCCTCCTGCAAGTGGACAGTAGATAGAGCTCTTAAACTGTAAACAATAACCGTAACTGGCTTAGTACTACAGACGTGTAAGAAAGAGAATATGAGATCTGTATTCTTGGAAGTCGGAAGACGTGAGACAACAAATAATCTTAATTTTACTTATATGTTAAATAAACTATTTTCTTTGAAAATAAATCAATATGCAAAACTACATTTTTATTCGAATCTGATATTTATCATGATTTTTTTTCAAAAAAGATTTGCAACTAACAAAAACTAAAAACATTTTGAGAATTTACTATTTCATGAACCTAAGGCTGTTAAATAGTTGAGGCCTTTAAACACATAAAAGTTCTTTACATAAATGCTCGTACATGTTAAATGACATGCTAAAGTAAACTGACATTAAATCTTACTCCAATAAATGCCTTATTAATCTTAATCTATTATTGTTAACATTGTGTCTGTAAGATCAACAGTTTTTAATTGATCTAACATAATGTGAATAAATAAATCAATAAATAATATTAAAACAATTACAGCAAAAGATAAAGACCAATTTTTATTTGACATTCACACAGCAACAAAAATTGAAGTCATTATAGCTGTTAAACTGTAAGCAATCAAAGATTAATTAATTAATTGGAACAAACTTACTTGACAGTCCTTAGTAATGTGACTTGTGAATTTACTGGCCAGGTCCCTCATATCTTCAACCAGAGTTAGGCTATTTATGCCAACTAGATCACGTAAACTAATCATTTCAGAGGGCTGCAACAGGTGTGATCTCATTCCAAAATGTTTCCACAATAATTTTTTCTCTGCTTTTGCTTCACGACATCGAACTAAATATGGTTTCATAAGTGAAAACTCTTCTCGAAAACGCTGAAACATAGTTCAAACCTTATTAAAAATTTTAACAAAAGTTAAAAGATTAAACAATAAATTTAACCCAAGGTATTATTAACACAAAGTGAATTAATATGCGATACATGTGATTAACTGAAAATGTCTTTTTTTCTTCTATTTATATAGTTTGTACTGGTACACAGAAATAAGTGTTTTACAACTACAAATAAGAAATAATCACTTGGACATCATTTTCCTGGCTAAGAGTGGAGAGAGAAATTTGCTTGAGGCTCGTGTCATTCACTCTCGGTTTTGTAAGGTTTTAATTAAAATCAAGTAATTTCTAGTGCATAGTATCATAAATGTTGCTTCTGTTCATAAATGTTCTCTTCTGGATACTGCAGTGTTGTTTATAGTGTACATTTTTTTTTATACCCGCAAATAAGTATTTATACTGCATAAGCAGGTTTGAGATTAACTGGAATCGAGCCAGCACTAGTGATTTGTGCAGCTCAAGGCCCATCCTGATTGTAAACATACCAAATGGGTAATCGTCCCAACACTTGAAACAACAGTGCAAATAGTGAGACAATGTCTCTTGGCAAAAACCATAAAAAACAATATTTAATTTACTTTTGAGTGACGTTGGACAGATTAAATCACAAAATTTTTTAATTAACATAAACAAACCACCACTCAGGGAGCCAGCCAAACCCTGTCTAAAAAACTGAATGTAAATCTGAATTCATACCCTCAGCCTGAACTAACATTTGGAACAACACTCAAAAAATCATCACTAAAAATACCCACATTTTTTAGGACCAACACACAAAAAAACCAAAATCAGTTCTGAATTTTTCTAAATTTAAATAAAACAACAAAATACTCCACCAGAACAACAATTAAAAATTATATATCAAAAATCAATGGCCTCTCTAACAAAATTGAAAGACCCTCCCACCTTTTTAATTGGTCGGTAGCGTAGTTGGTTCAATCCCAGCTTCATGTGCTAAAGGTTCTCAGTTCGATCCCAATCAGTCAATACATTTTGAGAAGGATCAGCTGATAATCACCGGCTGTTCATTTGTAATTGGGCTATTAATTAATGACACTTCCTAAGGAATAGTCGGCCTTAGTTTGTAACAATGACTGCATTCGCTCATCTACACTCATCACACTCATTCGAAATCCATATTCGCCCATATCTTGACGATCGGCGTCTTATGAATAAATAAATAAATTCTCCACAGTACAGATAATGATCTCATAATTTTAACAGAACGTGGCCTAACCAAGGAAAATGTGCATCAGGATACCAGGATATACTTCATTAGGAGGCTTCACCAGAGAACGACATAGAAAAGGTAGTCATAGCCTATGTCAAACAAGAACTGGAGGATCTACCAGCTACAAGAGTGAGACAAAATAGTCAGACTTCCATCAACTTCATCTGTACTGAGCTAGGTGAAAATGACAGCTTTAAGCTCTTGACAACAGGGTTATCAGATCATACAGCACAAGTGTGCAGCATCAATATGACAATGAGAGCCAACCCACCTCCCTCTTCAAAACAACGTCGAATTAACACAAGAACTTTAGAGCGACTAAGAACACTATTATCAGACCAAGATTGGACACAAGTAATACAAAAAGTAAATATTGACGACTCATTCTACTCTTTTCAGAGTATTCTCCAGCAAGATATGAACACTGCATGCCCATACTTAGTAACTACATAGAAAAGACATTCCACAAAGCCCTGGCAGGACGCTGAAAGTGAAGAACTAAAGAAAGCTTACTTAGCTGCTTTAAACAAAGAACTACTCACAGGCCGTGATGTGGACAAACAGGATACAGCAGCTAAGAAAAAGGCATAGAATCTCAAGCTTAAGGCACTCCGTAGACATCAAAATTCAGTATTCATATCAGACTCTGACAATAAATCAAAAGTGCTTTGGACAGTCATCAATCAGGAGTGGAAGAGAAAAAATGTGTGCAACTCTATACAAACCCTTAAAATTGAATAGAATATAATTACCGACCCCTATATATTTCTAATCAATTCAACAAGCTCTTCTCAAACATAGCCGAAAAAACCCTCCAAGAACACCAAATTAATATCCCCCCCCTGAGAGATCATACAATAACCCAGAAACAGTTGCTAACAAACTCAAACTAATCAAAACTGACCAACAAGAAGTATATACTGTCATCGATTCATTTAAACCGAAAACATCAGCAGGCGAAGATGAAGTCTCAGTTAAACTTATAAAATTCAGTAAAATAGAACTTTTGAACCCATAGTAAACATATTAAACAAATCTTTAGAACAGGGCATATTCCCAACAGGCCTCAAAACATCACATCCAAAATATAAAAGTAAACATAATATAATACACAGCAGAAACTAGTAGCTATAGGCCAATTTCACTGGTACCAACCATCTCCGAAATTCTAGAGAAAATTGTCCTAAAAAGACTCCTTAAGCAAATTGAAGCTAACAGTTTTTTAACACCAATGCAGCACAGGTTTCTCCAAGGAAAGTAAACCACTTCAGCCAGTGTCCAACCTGTGGAGGCTGTGATAAACCATTTTGAAAGCGGATCTATAGCTACAACTATACTATTGGATTAAAGCAAGGTCTTTAACTGCCTAGGACACAGTCTTATGAATAAACTACACCGTATTGGGGTAACAGGCAATGAGGCTAAATGGTTTAATAGTTACATAATCTGGCCGAAAACAACTGGTTGAACTAACCTGCATGAGCAAAAGCGCAAAAATCAAAGTTAAATCTAAACCACTGGAAGTGTAAAGGGTTTACCTCAAGGCTCGGTGCTTGGACCAATCCTTTTTATACTTTAAACAAACAACCTTCCTGCCTTTCTTCTCAACTACTGTCATGCAGATGAGACAGTCTTCATTCTTGGGGAAAGAAACAAAGATCAGCTTGACATTCTCAGTTTTATTGCCTTTTAAATGACAAAGCAGTACTGTGCCATGAATGATCTAAATGAAAACAAAACACAACAATTAATTTTCACAGCAGCTAAGAACGACCATGACCCACTGCCACAACTTTCCATTATTGACTCAACAAAAAATACCTTGGCATAACCATTGACAGTACTCTTTCATGGACACTTCATTTAGATCAACTCATTAAAAAACTAAGCATCAGCATTTATGTTATCAGATGAATGAACCAAATTGATTCTCCAACGGTAAAGATTGCTTACTTTGCGCTCTTTGAGTCGCACTTAAGATATGGCTTAGTGGCCTGGGGTGGAATAACGGCCGAGAACTTACAAAGAGTATTAGTCATACAAAAAAGAGCTGCTAGGGCCCTTACCGGACTGAACTATCACGAGAGCTGCAAGGAAACCTTCAGAGAGCACAAGATCTTGACAGTAGTATCGCTGTATATCCTTGAGACTATTATGCATGATATCAGTTCTAATCAAACAAGACTAGTGGACCAGTACCAATACAACACTAGAAACAGGCATAACTTCCTCCTGGATCCTCACCATCTTAGCCTTTATGAGAGAAAGCCTGCATACAGAGGTGCAGCTTTATTCAACTCTCTACCTGGCGACTTGAAGAGACTTACTCGAATAGACTGAAGACTGCTACAACCAACTGTTTCTTGGAACACTCATTCTACGCAGTGAAGGACTTCTTTGACTGGAGGAACAATACATCAACACTACCATAATAGATCATTTGTTTTTTATTTTTTCGTTTGTTTTATTTTGTGAAAAATCTATACTTGCTGTATCCTTAACTAGCATCATGTTTTACTGTTTTGTAAAAAATATGACTCGATTGCTTTTATCTAAGAAGATTTTAATAAAGGATATATTATTGATTGATACTTGTCACTGAAATACCTTGTGATAACATAAAGAGACCCAAGTTCCTCTTTACTTTTGATACAACTCAGTTTAAGTATTTCTGTATTAAGATTGGTTGGTAGCATAGTTGGTTCAATCCCAGCTTCATGTGCTAAAGGTTCTCAGTTCGATCCCAATCAGAGTCATAATACATTTTGAGAAGGATCAGCTGATAGACACCGGCTGTTCATTTGTCATTGGGCTATTAATTAATGACACTTTCTAAGAAATAGTCGGCCTTAGTTCGTAACAATGACTACATTCACTCATCTACACTCATTCGAAATCCATATTCGCCCATATCTTGACGATCGGCGTCTTATGAATAAATAAAAAAATAAAAATAAAAGAGAAGATCAATTTAGAGACCAAGAGAATGCTAAGATCATAGACAGCACACTCTTTTAATTCTAATGTCATGCAAGAATAATGATGGGATTGGTTTTACTCGTTAATGAAACTACCACTAGGTTCAGTAGCATGAGATTGTCTCTAACCCACCTCACAGTGGAATCAATGCATGACTGAATAGCCAGATGGCCCCTAGTATCAGCAATCTGTAGTTATCAACATTATTGGAATTCACAGTTAAAGAAAAATGTAACTTCACTAATTAAAATTAAATAAAAAAAAAAAAAAACTAAGGTCCCAAATTAGAGCCTATGGTACTGCTGAACTCGCAACAAAGCTCTCTGAATACACACCACTAAATCACAATTTAAATGACCAACCCAACAGGTATAATTTTATGTACTAAATGAGGTTTGGGGAGAATCTAAAGGAAAGGAGCTTCTTAAAAAGTACATGGTGAGGAAGCTTGTTGAACACCTTCTATAATGCACCATAAGTGTTGCAGGTAATAAACTAATTCCTTCAATGAAAAAAGGATTTTTTTTCTCTTGTCATTTGTCAATTTCAAATTGCTATAGTCAGTGTCAAAGAAATTGAACAGTACAATGAAATATACACTAAAGTAGTACAAAATATTTGTCAATTTAAAAACAACAGAATAATAAATGTTTGTTTTCCTTTACATACATTATATTTTCAAATATAAAAATGCAAGGAACTGTCATTATGTTATAATTAGTAATAAAAAATTGCTCACAGTCATCTTGATAAGATAAATTGGCCAAGATCCTTACTGCTTCCCTCTACCAAGGAAAAACTTGTTAGTACCCTACTATTGCCTCAGATCATTGTTGCATACAGCAAGTAAGAGTGGAAATCGTTAAAATAAGAAGGCAACAACATGTTTCTACTAACACAGTAATGCAGTTTATGTACCGAAAAACAGGCCTTAAGAGAGTTTGAAATTAGTGAGTTTGTGTGGGATTCCAAAGAAAGCTTTTGATCTAAAATTACGCCCAGTAATTTGACTGGCTTACAGTTTGTTGTATCATGAGAACAGTCAATCCAGCTTTGACGTATGATGCATAATAACTAATTACTAATCAGGCTGCATGAGTGAAAAAAGTAATAGTTCAACATCCTATTTCGTAAGCTTAAGTGGCTGGAGTCATTATTAACAACCAGTTCTTCCGGTGTCAACCACGTCAAAGGACTATTTAAAATATGTACAGTTCCAGACGTTTCGCCCATGCTACGATGTGGCATCCTCAGTGGTTAGACTAAGCCTAACCACTGAGGATGCCACATCGTAGCATGGGCGAAACGTCTGGAACTGTACATATTGTAAATAGTCCTTTGACGTGGTTGACACCGGAAGAACTAGTTGTTAATGGTTCAACATATCTTTTTTTCTGAATTGTGCATTTATTTAAAGGGAATAGAACTCATCACCTATTGGTCTTTAGTATTCACAATAAATATGCCATGTAATGCATTATAGATGCTGTCTATTTCCCAAATTATGTCTTCAACAGCCCTTACATGGTCAACACACTTCTTCCAATTATTTGACGTAATGTTGTTCAACGTGTCATTTAACCCTTTGCGACCGGTTAGCCAGCTGTGCTGGACAATGTGAATACTTAGTCAGCTCGGCGTTGCTACAAAATAAATGTTCCTCTGAGGTCTGCTGGCTACCGACATGTCACAGTCACGTCGGCAAAGCGCTCACATGTTCCTCTAGACAAATAGGTTTTCCTAATGCAGTCGGATAGCCAGCACAGCTGGACATTTTACATTGTTGTTTATTTTATTTCATTGTTAATGCTGCATTCATTGGTTAATGCTGCAACCTATTTGGGCACTTTGGAACCATATGAGAGTTTTGTTTCTGCGTTGTTGGCAGTGACTAGACTCTGTTTCCGTTCTAATTTCTGACATAAAGTGCACGTGCTGTCTCCCTTGTGTTGTTACATACTCACGACGCAATCTCTCTTCAGTGTTGTTGTATATTTGAATCTATATTGTAAATTACATGCGTTCTTTGTAATATATAATTGTATATATCATATTTTAGATAGTGTATAGAAGAGTATTATCGTGTATAAGTGTGTAGATATCTGTAAACACACAGTACAAGTAAACGTCACACAGCACAAATATGTTACAATATAAGCACAAAATGCACAAATATATTACAATACAAGTACAAAATGCATAAATATTATGGTGATCGATTTCAGTAAACCACATTCACCTTCCTCAGACCAGATGGATTCACAAAGAAAAGGGATTAACGTATTATGCTAATTAAAAAACTATGTGTAAATATTAGGCCTATAGTTATTACGAATACATTGCTTCATAATCCTACACACTATTTTGAACTGTTATTATTATGTTATTATTTTATTAATTAGTAAAATGAGCAATAATATTCTTGACAAATCTGACGAAATAAGACTGATGACAATAGTTCTACTGGTTCCGAGCAAGAGAGAGATGTAGAATCTAATGTAGGCGAAATCTTTGACAAAGAACTGCGAGCAGAATTAGGTGATTTTTATTTACTGATTGATAGTTATGACTTTGAAAATGACGTTTCTATTTTCTGATAAATTGACAATTCAGTAGAAAATGTAGCGGAGCAGTGTAATGTGACTACTGAAGAACAAGCTGAAGGTTATCGAGTCGAGGCTGAGGAGGGTGAAGATATCGATGGTCAAGATGGAGAACAGGATGGAGAAGTGGATGAAGGTGATGGCTTGAGGGAGTGGAAAGAAACTGATCTAAGTTTTGTTAAATTTATTAATAACATAACAACTAAAATTGCTACTCTCACACCCTTAATATTTATATATTAATATTAACTCAGAATCGAATAATTCTTGGTAGTATGAATAGTCTTTCATCATGTTTTGTGTGTATGATAAATTACCTTGCTTTCATCAAAACATCTCTTTACTTAACAACAGCTTTCATTTACTTACTCAACAACTCATGTTAAATACCTGCTCACCCATAACATGATATATTCAATAAGTAGAGAACTGCAATTTCCTTCTTGAAGCCTAAATCCATTAGAAATCTTCTAGTAGATAATTTACCCATTCTTGGAAGGTTAGTATTTTTGTTAATCTGTTAATTTTTTTTTCACAGTTTTGTGAACAATGACCGAATTCTTTATTATAATATTTTTTATCCATCAAACTTTTAGACCCTTCTTCTACTCTCCACTTGATAGGGTCTCTTCTGTCCTGGTGTTATCGAAATAACATTGATGGATTCTCTTCTTATACACAACAATTATACTGCTTTATTCAACAGAAATACACAACAGCAACTATTTCCACCACTTTTTTTTTGAACCTGCGGATTTTCAGTTAGGAAAATACTATGTAGGATTATTTGGCCACTCTAGAAAGCATGTTTTTCACAAGGAGTGATATATTTTTGTGGTGATTCCCTCTGCTAGAGATCAATAGTTAACAACACTTGTGTCCACATCTACATACAACAACAATGATGAGACAGTTGAAACAGAGTCTTTTTTAATGGCTTAACATTAGAGGAAAGAAAATTAGTTTTGAAGAGGGTGCAAGTACTGTATGTTTTAATCTGAATCACAGATTTTCTATCTTAGAGTGATCACATAGTTAGTAATTTAGAAAATATAATTATGAATTATAGACTGTGCCAGTACCAAGGGCAGCTCTGGTGAATTTATTCTAGAAGCCAACCCTACAATAAGTTAATAATCAACCCTCAATAAGTAATCTCTAGTCAAGTTCAGTGAGTCACGTCTTTTTATTCCATTACCAAAATATCATTTTTCTTTTCATTTATAGAAGTCCAACAAAATAAATGACAAGATATGACTAATCATATTTTACTGTTTATTTTGATACTATTTACTTATTACAAATATTAGATCATTTTTATACACAATAATTATTAATTTTTGTTATATTTAATTGAGAATTTTACCTAATTCATGTTTATAGATTACTAATCTTGATAACTGTTACTATACTAAATTCAGAATAACTGATCATTCTAAAGTGTTAAAATGTAATTAATCACCCGTTATTAGGTATCAAAATAAACAGCAAAGTGAGACATTGCATATGTTGCCATTTATATTTTTCAATTTCTTAAATTGAAAACATTCTATATTTGTATTGGAGTAATTATATGTGACTCATTAGCTCTACTGTTCGATGAGGGTTGGCACATAGTTACACTTTAGTTTAACCTATTGATAACCAAATATATGTACAAATCATGTGCGTGTATACGAGTTTTTAATGTTTATATTAAGTTTTATACAAGAGTGAGACTAAGCAACTATAAAAATATATTTAAGACTTTCACCATACTATCTATACTTTACATTGACATCAGCTAACTCCTTAACAAATCCATAAAGTCTTGGATCTAGGCTGATGATTGGTCTGTTTTGAGTGAATTTCAGCATCTGGTAGGTTGCTCTGCACACGAGGTAAGGTTTGAAGTCCCAGTTCTTAACTATTCGAGCTGGAATCACAGTTGAGTTGTTCCAGTGACAGGAAGTGCAATAGTACAAGCCTGTGTAGTCACACAGTCGAGGAGCTAGCCAGGAATTCTCTGTAAAAATTATCACAGTGAGAAAATTAAAGCCTAAATCGTGATAAGATAAGCCTCTTTTGTTATTTATTAATTTTGTTTTATTAGCCTTCAGAACTGTTATATTATAGAAATAATACTGGTTAAATTACCTTTTTTTCCTGTCAACAGTTCTTCAAACACAATATGCTATGTACATTTCGAAGCATAAAGCTTCATCATCAGGCTTTCAAAAACGTCAATTTTACATTAAAACACTAAAAACAATTAAACATATTAAAATAACACATTTGCCGGCCGGCGATAGACACCAACTCTATCGCCGGTGTGTCTATCGTTGGTGTCTATCGCCAGCCGGCAAATGTGTTATTTTAATATGTTTAAATGTTTTTAGTGGTTTAATGTAAAAGTGACGTTTTTGAAAGCCTGATGATGAAGCTTTATGCTTCGAAATGTACATAGCAGATTGTGTTTGAAGAACTGTTGACAGGAAAAAAAGGTAATTTAACCGTATTATTTCTCTTTTGCTATCTTAAAAGCTACTATTGTTTTATTTATATTAATATGAAAAGGATTAAAACATGTTTACTATATGCTATACACAAAAATCAAGGGGCAGGACACAATGATTTCAGCTGGAACAGTTAAAGGATTATATAGGACTTAAAAAAAAGGCTCAAAACCGATAAAACCTCTAATATTTGGCCTTTTTCCTCCCTATCCTCTGAACAGAGGCCACAATACACTACCGCTTTGTCTGAAATTAAACATGTATAATACATATTATAAATTGGGCTACAAATTTCTAAATTAAGCAGAAAAAAGAAATTGTTCATTTAACAAAATTACTCTTTGTTACTAAATTTTACTTACACTAAAGTCTGGACACAAGTTTTCTATGGATAAATTATTTTTCTCATACCGCTAATGTTTCAATGAAAGACGAGCATAATGTTTCAATGAAAGACGAGCACTGCATCAACACAGTTGGGCAATGAAAGACGAGCACTGCATCAACACAGTTGGGCAATGAAAGACGAGCACTGCATCAACACAGTTGGGCAATGAAAGACGAGCACTGCATCAACACAGTTGGGCAATGAAAGACGAGCACTGCATCAACACAGTTGGGTAATGAAAGACGAGCACTGCATCAACACAGTTGGGCAATGAAAGACGAGCACTGCATCAACACAGTTGGGCAATGAAAGACGAGCACTGCATCAACACAATTGGGCAATGAAAGACGAGCACTGCATCAACACAGTTGGGCAATGCAATACAATTCTACTTAGCCCTATAAAAATGATAAGTTCAGTGCATAGTTTTTGGCCAGACTTACACTTTTTTTTTTTTTATTTAATTTTGACAACAAATTAGGTTTTCTAGCTAACTGAACTTGTTTGTTCCTTAAGTAAAAAAATATGCAGTAAGGTGTCTAATGTATATCTGTGTATGATGTTTAAATTTCAATATTTAAATAATTGTTTTTACAAAAAACATGCAATTTTCCCACGGTCTTAGTAGTATCCTCATACTGTACCAAAACGTTAATGACCTTCGTTCCAAGTTAAATTTGTTATATAAATCTGTTTGTTTTGGGCAGATTGCTTACAAGTAAAGTAATCAAATGTTTAATTTGTTTTTAAACACTACAAGTATCCATACTACGGTGAAGATAATACCTGCTTTAGGTATTTTTTTTATTAATATAAGATTTCATTTTTGTAGGCAATAAATGTAATTGTTAAGTGTTGTTAAATAATAGCATTGGTTGAATTTTTGTGGGAGATGCTATATAATCTGTAAATTGTATTAACTCTTACAAATAGACCTAAACATGGTCAACATGGTACTAACAGTAGTATGTGACAAGTGCAGTTGGAGTAGGGCAGTGGTCTGATGCTCGGAACTAGGATGGTTTACTGCTTATTTTACTGACTTATTTTATATTTCTATTCATTAGAACTAAATATTATGATTTCAGTTTTGTACATAAATGCATCTTCAATCTTGTATTCCACAAAACGTACTGAAACAGTCCCAATACCTCAAACACAGCCAGGTATAATGTAGATCACATTTTGTATATTAATACAGTAAATTGAAAAAAAATATGTCAAAATTAATAAAACAGTTTAACAGCAATTCTGAAGTTCAATACTGAAGTATTTACAATAGTTCAATTGAAGTATTCTAATAAAATGAATCAAACCGTTTTTAGCTCTTTTTTTTACTCTCCTAAAATTTTGCTACTAATGTAATAAATATGCTATAATACTAATAACAGAAACATTTTTAAGTGAATTTTTAAACAGCAACAAGTTTTAATGGATCATCTTTGTATACACAGTTAAATTTTAATTGTATACAATCAAACTGAGAGTATATCGATCCGTCTATGCTTAGTTAAATGTGACCTTAGAACATGAAACTCACTAAATGATATGGGTAGTTTGCATTCACCACACTGATAATCTTGCGCTGCCAGTCCAACTTCTGGGCATATTCTGGTTTCGTAACATTTCTTTTCAGAACTGGTTAAATGAGGACAGGGGCGAATGATTTGATCAACACATTTTATGTGGCATCTGTACCTACAATCTGAAAAATGGGTTTTTGTTTAATATATAACATATGAACAATATCTGTTGTATATTTTACATTACATATATTTAAAGAATTTCTCAATAAGATATGGTACTAAGATATGAAGAATGTACAACAACAACAAAATATAACATTTTGGGCAACATAATAAATAAAAACAATATTTAAACAAGTAAATATATATCGGCATCATCATACTATAGTGTAACATAGAATAGACCATCAAAGTTTATAATTGTATATAGAACAGCCATATATAAACAGCTCACAGTGACGGTCTACCAACCCACCCTATAGACAAGCACAGCTGACAGTGAAGGCCAACCCACCCACCCAATGGACACACACAGCTGACAGTGACAGCCCACCCACCCAATAGACAAACACAGCTAACAGTGACGGCCAATCCACCCACCCAATAGGCACATACAGAGCTGACAGTGACAGCCCACCCACCCAATAGACAAACACAGCTAACAGTGACAGCCAATCCACCCACCCAATAGGCACATACAGAGCTGACAGTTACAGCCCACCCACCCAATAGACAAGCACAGCTAACAGTGACGGCCAATCCACCCACCCAATAGGCACATACAGAGCTGACAGTGACGGGGTGGGATATATATGTTATATAACTTAGCGTGTAGTATAACCTCTTTAAAAAGGCACCAGTCAGTATATCTAAAAAGAGTGAGACTGAACAGAGGAATGTTTAGTACATTATTTCATCAGTTGATAAATAATAACTAGAAAATTGTTAAAGTATTTTCGTATGTTTCAAACTATTTTTATCGAACTTGCAAACAATGTAAAAACTGTCAAGAAGTGACCGTAGTAATTGCTGACTAAGTATTTCTTCTTGACACGCTTATATTATTGAAAATAAGAAGAGCAATTTCAACTAACAAATGTTATGAACATAAATCGCCGTTAGCTAAAGTGTTTTCAAAATCTTACTTCAATTTTTTTAGTAATTTCCAAGTAATAATAGAAGAGTTGTATGGTTCCCATCTACTCCACAGCACTTGTAGGAAGTCCCTTAATTCAAAAAAGAGCATATATCTGCACTTTTCAGTCACAGGATGCTGAATGTTCTGTATACTGTTCGGTTACGGGATGCTGAATGTTCTGCATACTGTTAAGTCACGGGATGCTGAATGTTCTGCATACTGTTAAGTCACGGGATGCTGAATGTTCTGCATACTGTTCAGTCACGGGATGCTGAATGTTCTGCATACTATTCTGTTACGGGATGCTAAATGTTCTGCATACTGTTCAGTCACGGGATGCTGAATGTTCTGCCTGCATACTGTTCAGTCACGGGATGCTGAATGTTCTGCATACTGTTCAGTCAAGGGATGCTGAATATTCTGCATACTGTTCAGTCACGGGATACTGAATGTTCTGCAAACTGTGCTTGCGTGTCTATGCGTGTGTGTGTGTGTGTGTGCGCGCGCACGCACATAAACGTTCCCATTTATTTAGTAGAACTAGGAATGTGACAAATCTTTTATGCGACGCAAAATACATTACATAACAACAGCCTTAAACACTAAACCTTTATATGATATAGCATCCATCATCTTGATATATAAATAAGCATTTCATATATTGTTAATGAGGGGTCCACAGTCAAGAAGCTTCATGTAGATTATTATAACGTAAAGATTTCATCATGTCATATGAGTAATACATTGATGGAAACTAATTTCCTAATTAATGTCCTAATTTAACCCTTTGAGTGCCAAGAGTTTTGCCTAGTATGCTTGCAAGAAAGGCTATGTAGTAGTGTGAGAAAGTCCAGGCTGATATTAACAGTTTTGTAGCTGTTTAGAAAAACCTATATAACTAATTTATTTCTAAGTAGAAATCTATATTTTTTGTTTTGTTTTATTTATAAAACTACGATCTTACTAAAAACAATACTTATAGTATCATGCCCATAACAATCTTATTTTTAAATTAAGAAAACATTTATTTATAAAAAAATCCTATATAATTTTTCAAGTTTGATTAACATTTATTTCAGTAAAAAATTCCTCACACTATTAGCTAAAATATTTTTGTAGATAGACACAATAAAAACTTTTATCTTCAAAAATAAATATTTTCTTTCTCTTTTTCAAATTATTGCAATTTTTCATTTGCCTTATAAATTAATGTTTCTAGGTATATTTTAAATAATGATATTTTTAGTTTCACAAAAATAAAACAATATTTACAAGTACTTATCGACTATTTTATATATTTAGGTAAACAAATTAAAAAAAAAAAAAAACACATGAAATGGTAGATAGTAAGGATGAAGCGACTTTTTACATGTTTTGCAAATAAATCGGCTTTTTTCTTTTTCCTCTTACCTACATGAGTCACAAATGTAAAGGTAAAACCACTAAAACAAACTAGATCGAAATTTAAAGTCATGAATATACAAGATAACACAGGTCAATGCAACAGCTCATGACACTGCTATGACCACATGAACTACGAATTATTTAATGTACTATATATTATTATGACCATGCACTATAACAATTTATTTATAAAAATATTTGCCTTTCCTGATTACTTTTGTTATTTACAGCTAGTTTAACAAAGAATAGCCTCATAATTAATAATATATTACAATTTTTTTTCCGCGCCCTCCTGGTCGGATGTTGGATTTTCTCACACCACTTTGTTGTGTCCTCCTAGTCGGACGTTGGCACTCAAAAGGTTATTGTTGATCATAAGTAGCAGCATTGTAAAAACTTAAGTAGGCTATAAAATGTAACATTTTAGAATGTAAGACAGGAGCATGGAGCAAAAAGAGAATAGATTTTGGCACTGGTTTTAAAAAGAAATTAACGCTGATAACAAAAGTTCTGCTAAAACATTATTTCCAAAAGATCAGTGTCTTTGTATACTTTTTCTATTCTTGTATACTCCCAGAAAATTTGATCACAATTCTGTGCAATTTGGTTGCAAAAAATGAGTTTCCGTGTTATCTCGAGTTTGAATATAATTATTGAGCGACACTAGCATTCTTGCTACTCCACTAAATCCTTCTCTTACAATATTATGAACTGGTAATTGTTTGTTTTTGTTAGAGCTTACCATGGCAATAATAAAAATCTGTTGACTTCTAGAGATTACAAATTAACATCTTCCTCAGAAACTCAAAGTCTGGGTCAGTACGTACTTCTTGTAAGTAAATGTCCACATCACATATATTTGATTCAGCACTCTAAAAATTATATCTAAATAATTTTGACCTCCCGTACTTACTTTATTACTTATACAAGTAGACTGTCATTTTCATCATTGCACTCATATTATACCAACTAAGTACAAAATAACTTAATTACTTCTATAGCCGAAATATTTCATGTTCAATATTGTTCATGTATCAAAGAAACTTTCTAATAATATGTCTAACTACAGTAGTAACTTCAATCAAGGTGTGAACAGAAATTGTATGACAAAGTATCACTACATACTTTTAGGAATAAGTAATAAGGAATAGGTGGAGGGAGGTTATTGAGGAATAAAAAGGCCGTTTTATTCATTTATTATTTTTATTTATTTTATCATAGCAAAGCCACACCTTTAGGTTGTAAAATGCTGATGTAACAACTGAAATAATGGAAACTTCACTTTACTAAAACGAGATTTAAGAAAACTTGAGCTGTGGAAAATTTAAAGCTATTGAGGCTGCACTTTCTTTCATTGTAAATGTAGAATTATGTACGGAAATTACTCACCAGCACACCGATACCAAGCCTGTACCACATTCCAAATAGTACTGCTGCATGTATCACAGTAGCGTTTGGTAGTTGATGTTGGTTCATAGCGCAATTTAAAATGGTGACCAAGAACAATCCTGGAGTTGACAGTTTCACTGTCATCAACTGAATCTATTTTTACTTCCTCAACAGTCAAGAGTTGGTATCGTAGCTCTATTAATCTCCTCACAAGCCATTTGCGCTCATCTGAGCATACAGTACTGTTCACAATCAATAATTTACATTTAGAGATAGCCTCAGATAATTCTTCTTTAGATAAGGCACAGAGTTTACCCTGGAAACAAGAAATAGAAATAGCTGAATTTAAATTTAGTAAGATTAGATTTTAGCTAAATTACAATCAAAATTCAGTAGACAGGCAGTGTAGTTATTTCTTTTGTTAATGATTCAATACAGTACTTTCAAAAAGTGTGCATGCAAATTTGCAACGCCTTATGATCAATCAATTAATATTTTGCTTCCTAGTTATTAAAGATTTAAAGTGTTTCCTAAATTTAATGGGCAATCAAATAACCCTACGTGTAAATTATAGCAAATGATAGCATTAATAGTAAATTATAGCTAATAATGATAGCAAATGTAGTATTAATTTGCTATCATTAATATGTAACTTGAGTCATTTACAGCCAGGTATGAGGTTTTTTTATAAATGCCTTCCCTAACTTACTGCTGTGGCTTGAGAAATCTCAGTTGATTCTTTGCCTTGCAGTCCAGTCTCTTCCTCACACAACTGTCTTTTGCCAAGTTGATGTCGTAACCAAGTCTTCCAAAGTCCTAGAGCACTTGGTCATTAATCTCACTTCAGTCTTCCCAAAGGACATTTTCCCACTGGTGTAGCTCTCCAGACTTAAATCAGTCTTGTTCCTTTTTGCCTTCTTGCTACATGTCCCAAATAACTCAAAAGCCTCAGTTTGGTTGTCGTGCAATAATGTCAAATCTGTATACAGCACTCTCAGTTCTCTGCTTTCCTGATTCTCTATGTCAAATCTTCATGTACTGGTCTAAATATTTTTCTATGTACTTTGTTTTCAATGACAATGAGCCTTTTCTCATTCCTGGATAATACCATTAATTTTATAAGCACAGATACATTTCTCATTTAATGTTAAATCTTGTGTCTCGCCTGTTAAATCAGCTGTTTTTATGATCCATTGTGGAGTGCTTGTGTAGTCCCATGTAAATGTAATGCAGTTTAATATCAGCTGTTGTAGTAGATCTCACTAACTAACCAAATTACAGGTACATCCGTATATATAATATGTGGTGCCGTTTTTTGTCAACACAACTCCTTTTTCTTGAACAATTTAAACGGTTGCGGTGTCAAAAAATTTCCCTCTGTTCTTAGTTGTGCAATAAGGTATTAATTCTTTGATATTTTCACTCTGAAGGGTATAAGAAGCCCTCAAAGTAAGTTTTTTGGCTACAAGAATAACATGGAGAGAGATTTAAATGAATCAAAAAGTAACAGCTGTTATAATGTAAATAATGATATTTACAAAATTTTACCAGGTGTTAGAATGTAAATTATGATGTTTATAATATTGAGAAAGTTATATACATTTCTTATCTTAGTAAGTAATAAGATTGGGTGTTTACTTTTAAACTGTAAATAGATTACAATTCAAGTGCAATGAATAAGATATTATAAATAAATTTTTAAATCATGAACTCCCCTATTGAGCCAACTTGAGTTGTAACTTGAGTCATACTCGACTCAGCCTTCATTTCCAAAGAGTCTCTCAACTCGTCAGTTGCCGACGAGTCAGCAGCTCGTGTTGCCATTGTGGCTCAAGTCAGACTCGACTCGGCTTGCATTTGCATTGGAAAGTTGAGTCACTCAACTTGCCAGTCGTCGCCAATGTGTATATGCAGTTAATTAAATCATCTTACAGTTTGAGTAGACTTGGGAGTGAAGAATGGGTTAAAAAAGAACATACTTATTTGCAATTAATTATTTCAGTTGACCTTGTATATTATAAATTTGAATTAAAAAAACAAATATAGTACTAAATGTGCAGTTTGCTCACTACTAAATTAACAAGTTTAGTAACTAATTGAATAAATTAGTATCATCAAAAGTAAACTAAACTAACCATGGAATAGGTAAATGAGATTAAAATATAAACAGATAAACAAAAATGAGACAATTTTAAATTAATAAACTAGCTTAAGCATATTTTATTTTAAATAATTGAATAAAGAGTTAACAAAAACTTTAACTAATTGTAAGCTTTGAATTTTGAAGTTTAGTAAAGGTACAATATGATGCTAAAAAATATAACAAAAAGCAATGCATGTCAAACAACAAACAAATATATTAGTAATATACATGATTCATTCAAATAGAAAAATGAACTATAATAGCCTAGAGTAATTAAATAAAATTCCAATAAAAATGGCTCAACTCTAGCTATTCTGGATGTTATCGCCAAGACGGGACTCCTCCCAAACTATCGTGTAAGTTCCATTTTGACCCTTTTAGCCTGAGTTAACTCAACCAACATCTCGAGTTGAGTCAACTCGCCAGCAGCTGAGCCAGAAGTCCTCGTTAACACTTCAGGCGAGTTTGATTTTTGACTCAAGGCAACATGCTAAGCAATGAGTCGGAAACCTTCGCCAACCTTCACGTGAGTTCATTTTCGACTCGTTCACACACAATAGCCAGAAGTCGAAATGTCCAATTCTATTTCATAGTTCAACTTGAGTTGAAATTAAAATGACTCGAATTGATTTGAGTCAGAGCTCAACTCGAGTTAACTCGACTAGACACATCACTAGTACTATTGTTTGAATTAATTAATTGTTACTTGACTAAGCCTATTTAATGCTATAAAATGTTATCAAAGACAATACAGATATTCATCTGTAATTTCCACATATTTGTTTGTCTCCTCTTTTTTTCCTGTATCAGTAAATCGTTGCCATCTTCCATTCACCGGACTTAATTTTCTCTTCACACACATTTGCAATTAAGTGGTGCATTTCCTTTACCAATCGTTTTCCTCACATTTTATTACTTCTGATGTGATTTCATCTTCACTTGGAGCTTTATTGTACAGTTCTTTCATTGCACTATCTACTTCTTCAAAAGAGGGTGGCCTTATTAGAGGTTGTACATAGCACTATAATAACTGTATTCAATTAACAATTCAAGAGGTCATTAAGACTTTATCTCTTTTCTGTTGTCTCCCCTTTCATCTGTTATCCCTAAAGTTTTATATCCTCCCCCCCCCCCCAGTTGCAGATCTTAGAATTGAATAAATAAAAAAAATCTAGCATTATTGGCTGATGTAACCTATTCTAAGTTTTCCGTTCATGTATTCTCTTTCATATTTTTTCTTGAGCACTTGTTTTCTGTGTTTGGTTATTTCACAATATCTTTGTCTTATTTGTTCTGTAGCTTGTAGGTCTTCTTTTCCCCTTCTATTGTGAAGCCACATTTGCTTCATTTCTCTTCTCTTGGATAGCAATTTTTCCACAAAGATATTTCATATATTTGCCATCTCTTTTAAAAGTTTTAACTAATTTGCACAACATAAAATCACAATTAATTTTGATTGACCCCTCAAGCTGGGATTTTGATTATGATGTTGTGATGTCTGTCAATCTGACTTTTCTCATTATTCACACTTGCTCAATATGTTAATTTTCCAGGTGAAGTTTGGCAATACATTTTGCTAGGTAACTGAAAGTAATGCCAACCTACTTGACTGGGTACAAAAGATAAACGTGGACAAGCCTAAAAGAATCTTCGGAGTTTAACAAATCATCACTCTATGTACTTAATGAAGGATTGTATTCATAAGAAATTAATATATACATCCCTATCAAATAAGAAACTGCAAAGAATGCAACTATCTCTGTATAGGGCAGAATGTTACAAATACCATATTATGCTTGAGCAAATATTTTCAAAACGTACATCATTTAAGAGTATCAACCTCAAACTCTTCAAGAAAAAATTGAATGTCTAGCTATTGGACCATTCTTTTACAGTGTTGATTTTAAAGTGTTGTAAACACTGTGTAAAACACCACAAACTAACATCTTCTTGATATATACTATCATCATTCTTTTATTTATATAATTTCTTTGATAATGCATACAATGAAGATATTTTATTGAGATTACTAATTAACAAATTCCACTTAGACTGAATACAAGTTAATCCTCTAACTTTTACTTTATAAACAAGAATTACCTCAGTGAGAGTAAGGTAATCCTCTAACTCTTACTATATAAACAAGAATTACCTCAGTGAGAGTAAGGTAATCCTCTAACTCTTACTATATAAACAAGAATTACCTCAGTGAGAGTAAGGCAATCCTCTAACTCTTACTATATAAACAAGAATTACCTCAGTGAGAGTAAGGCAATCCTCTAACTCTTACTATATAAACAAGAATTACCTCACTGAGAGTAAGGTAATCCTCTAACTCTTACTATATAAACAAGAATTACCTCACTGAGAGTAAGGTAATCCTCTAACTCTTACTATATAAACAAGAATTACCTCACTGAGAGTAAGGTAATCCTCTAACTCTTACTATATAAACAAGAATTACCTCAGTGAGAGTAAGGTAATTTTCTGCTCCAATCAAAGATGGCGGCATAGGAATGTTTTCTTCTGAAGACTCATCTCCTGTTTTTTCTGAACAAGATGATGAAGATGCAGATATTGCAGGTACATTATACTTTTCTGGGGATTTATCCATGGATTTTTACAGATTATGATGAACCTAAATCATATACCATCAGGTTTACAGAGATTCATTATTATTATATTAGTTTCATAATTAGCATAATATACATTGGAACAGTCACAATACAAGTAAATGTCACATAACACACATTTACTAAACTATGTAAGTATAAGTGGAGCGGCCGTATCTAAGGGGCTAATGCGATGGCTTACCACGCAAGCGGTCCGGGTTCGATTCCCGGAACAGTAACAGTTCTGCCGCTCCCGTGGTTCGGAAGTCACGTAAAGCCGTTGGTCTCCAGGTTAAGTGTTAGAGAGGGCTTCTTAGCCCTAACTTCGCCTGGTAAAATAAGACGAGCTTTAACTTTTTTTAACTTTTAAAGTGTACAAATATTTTAGTCAGAAACATACCATAATATTTGTGCACTTATGTTATAGTAAATTTGTAATGTGTTACTCTCACTTGTACTTTATTGCTATTATTCATTACAAAGATATCAATTGTAGAGCTATGAGGCAATATGATGGAAGAATGAGTGTGATGACTATAGTTATTGTTAAAACCTAAGGCAGACTGCTGCTTCGAAAGAGCCATTTATTAATAGCCTAATAGTCAGGGCAACTAAGGGACAGACGGCTTTACATGGATCCCAAACTACGTAGTATTGGTCTGATTTTCAGCTTATTAACATGCTTATCAGTTTTATCTCAATCAATTTCCTATCAAATATTTTTCAAAAATTTTTGTATTCATTTTATATGTTTTTTTATGCTAGACACAAATATGTTCAGATTGTATGTTCAGATTGTACTACAGTATGTTAAGATTGTATGTTCAGTAAAATTAATTTATACGGCCCGAAAAATAAACTTTTTACTGTCCTAACCAAACATAACCTAACTTATCCTAACTATCTATTTACTCAATAAAAGTTCGTAATTTGTGTTACATTCAGGTGTCTGGCCTCCATGAGAGCCTGCCAGCCATAACTACAATTGGGATATAGGTGAATTCGGTTATTTTGTTAATAGTTGTATGTAATGATCGTGTAATTGCCGCTAATCGCGATTCACCATGAAAGTAGTTTTTTCGTTGTAGCATTGTTGAAATAATTATTATAAATCAAAATAGTTTTCACAATTCGTATTCAGTGCAAAAAATACATCAAAATTTAAAAAAAAAGTATTAACCATGGATTGGGAAGTAGAGCATATTTATGCTCTTGTGTTAAACTCAATAAAACATATGTATATCAACCACCAAGCCCAACAAAGTTGGTACCAATCGACGCAAAATGTTCTGTCCTATACATTTCAGATTTTTAATAATTTGTTATAAAATGTTATAAACGTAGAAAAATGTACAACAATAAACTCCCGCTCAATACTCGCCAGGTCTGGAGGCGGTAAAATTGCAGATGTTTGTCACATGACTGAAGAATAACCAGAAGACAGAATATGGCGTACCAAATGTCAGTTTGTAGAGAATTAAATACTCTATCCACCAAAATAAATTGCAAAGTTGTAGGTGATTTAGATGTTTTACCAAAAATGTTTTTGTATACCCTTTTTTGTGTGTTTCAAATCCTACGTACAGCAATTTTCTCCATAAAAAAAAATTAAAATATGTTTTAGGGTACAATACAAATATTTTTCCAGAACAACTTTTTATTCCCTATTCAATGCTGATTTTCCAATTTTTTTCATGAACTATTTGATTACCTACAATGATCATACTGTAACTTTGCACATTTTTCAAATTGTGTTTTATGAAAAAAAATCCAAAAAACCTTGTAGTTTAAAATATAACAGCACATTATTATAGTCCCACTAACTATAAACAGTTTGGCTATCTTAAAATTATTTACAAACATATTTTAGTACCCCTAATTAGGATTCAAAGTTATAATTTCCGTACAATATTTTCAAATTTTTTCTTGATAATTATTTAATAAATTTGTATGTGAGTTTTGATAGTAGTATGTGAATGTACAGTTCTCGAGAAGAAAAACAATATGCTAAAATGTACATTTGAAGCATATTTACTATTTTTTTTTATGATTTTTACAAAAAAGGTTTGCAAAGCGCCAAAAGTGGCACCTGTATTTTGGGAGTTTAACATTGTTGCCGATCTAGGGTTAAAATATCATTTTAATTAACCCTCCGAGCGTCCCATATAAAGCCTGTAAATGATAAGCCACATTTGGACATTTTACAAGCATTTCTTAAAATATTTATTAAAAATTGTAAATATTACCAAAGCATGACATATTATATATCTCTGAAATCAGAAAATAATGTACTATAATAATATGAAAAGAAAAAAATTCTAACTTGAAAAAACAAAATTTTATACACTTTTTTGTCATCACAAACAAGTTCATAAATCTTAGGACTACCTGCAGAAAAGTTCCAGTCAGTCAAGTAAACAGTTCCAAAACATACCAACTTTAGGAATTTTATGTGCTGCACCATATAAAAAAGTGATCACTTATTGCAATTAATAAAAAAGTTATAACACTAAATATAAATATATGTATTCTACACTTGTTTCCCCTCTACTCAGAATTATCCATCTTGGTAGTAAGGAAAGTCACTTTCAGTAATGGGATCACCTAACACATCTCTTATATCGTCAGATCTAAGATTGTCCGACATCATTTACAAAAACTGATAAAAATTATTAACAATAACACAACTATTTTATTAATTGCTCTACAGTTTGCTGTAGTGGATTTGTAAAACTTTATTCTGTATGTAGCATTTTGGTTTACTTGTAATTGTTCCTTGATGAATTTGCCATCTGTAAACATTTTTGTAAAATGGTATATTACCGTTGAACGATGTAAATTTCTTGACAAACAACCACTAAGTAAGACTTTTACTTCCGCCAAAACTCAAAGTGTTTAATAAAATGTAAATTCACAAATGATTATCCTACAAGTAAAAAGAAAATAACTTATCCTTAATAACTCTCTTAGCTAGTGTAGGAAACCAGAACCTGGAATAACTACTGACTCTGGTGAAAGTACAACACAAATTTATTTTCACAGCATATCATCTTGACAGCCCCCTCCAAAATATTACAATTATCTTATCCTATTTTTTTACTATACACCTCCTTTAATATACTCTTCTCATCCAATAATATACAATATAAATTATTAGTTTAGAAATCTTCAATAAAAATTACTATTAACATTGGCTTCAATATACAGTCCGGTAAACCAATAAATCCAAGAAATATTATTTTACAAGAAGCGTAAACAAACTCTTTTACTATTAAAATCACAATCCTCTGAATAATGATATAAACGTTAAATTAAGTATCCAAACTAAACAAGTATTATATATGCAAGACGCCTATACTAACATGTGTAAATTATATATTCAATTGAATAAATGAATAATGAATAAATGAATTTTATTTCCCATAAAACATATCAAAATACAATCATACAAATTGTGAGAAATAAGACTGACCACTTTGTCCAGTAGCGTGGCCAGTTGCACAATATAACTAAGAAATACTAACATAGAAGTTTGAGTCTAGCATTATGTATATAAAAGCACTTAGTACATCGCCAACTGCAACATCAGTGACTCTATGAATACATTTTATAATGAGACACATTTTTACATAGAGTAAACATAAATGAATGTTTATAATAAATACATAATAATAATAAATATAATATATCAATAAATATAATAAATAAATATAATAAAATATTTGAGAACATAAAAACATTCCAAAAACTCAATTATATTTAAACTAAGATACTATTAAGGTATTCTAAATCCTGCTGAGAAGAAAGCCAAGTGATTGTTTGTTTACAAAAATGTTTAAGTTGTTTGATATTCTTGATTTGAGTTGGTAATTGATTAAAATATTTAGGGCCCAAATATTGAAACGAATGTCGAAAAATGAATTTGTTTACCTTAGGTAATTTAAAACAGTTGTTTACCAAACTTCTTGTATTATGAAAATGATTTGGAATTAAGTTTTCTCTATTACCACTTCTAATAAAAAACAATCTCATAAATTTATAAATGAAAAGGTGATGAATGGGTAAAATTTTTAACTCCTGGAATAATGGAAAAGAACTTGATCGTTTACATTTTTTAAGAATTATACGCAAAAAGTAATTTTGAGTCGTTCTTAGTTTATCAATTAATGTTTTGTATGTTCCTCCCCAACATGGCAAAGCATATTGGATTCTTGAGTTAATAAGTGCAAAATATAATGTTCTTAATAGTCTTGTGTCGCAAAAATTTCTTAAAAAATAACATTTTCTTATTTGTGATCTCAATTTTGCATGTAAATCTAATATATGTGGTTCAAAAGTAAGTTTTTCATCAAATAAAATTCCTAAATATTTAAATGTTTTTACTTTTTCTAAGGGCTGGCAGGTGCATAACTGGATATTACAGGTTGCGGAATGGAAAATTAATGCAGAGGGTAAATTAAAACCTACATAATCAAAAGTTATAAATTTAGTCTTATTTACATTTACTTGCATTTTATTTGTATAACACCATTTCCTAAGTAATAAAAGATCATTGTTTATTGAATTGACTAGTGCTGTAAGGTCTTTTTGTGCATAAAAAAGTGCTATGTCGTCAGCAAAAGCGTTAATATTTCCATGGAAATTAAGGTTCAATAAGTCATTAATTAAAATAAGAAAAAGGGTGGCTGAGGTCACAGAACCCTGGGGCACTCCCATTTGAACAATTTGCGCATCACTAAAGGTGTTGTTAATTTGAACTTGTTGCCTCCTTCCTGTGATAAAACTCTTAAACCAGTTTAAGGCAACACCTCTGATTCCCACCGACTCTAATTTATTGATAAGAATCTCATGGTTGACCATGTCAAACGCTTTTTTAAAATCGATAAAAAGTCCTGTTGTCTTCAGTTTCGAATTTAATCCATTAAAAATGTAATCTGTTAATTCAATTAAAGCACTTTCGGTAGATCTGCCTTTTATAAAACCAAATTGTTCACTGCTAAAAAAGTTGATTTTTTAAAGAAATTTGTCTAACCTTATCATCATTATCTTCTCAAATAATTTAGAATAAACTGAAAGCAGACTAATTGGTCTTATGTAGTCTAATTTATATGAATTATTTTTTTTTCAGGATCGGTACTACTGAACTTAATTTAAGTTTTAAAGAACGTAATTTAATTACGTCATACTCAAGAAATAATCAATTAATTAATTACAATCAAAATTAACAATCAAACAATAATATACTGACTTTACCAACTATGACGTCCTAATCAATTTACCCTACAATTCAAGTTATATTATTTTACAAATACCTTCAAGTGACAAGTTCAATATATTCAAATGGTCCTAGTTACTATTACTTCATTCTTCCCAAGAATTATCCAATATTAATGGTTAATATATCCAACTCAATTTCTTTATTATATATTTATATCAACTCAAAACAAATAAACACTTCTACAGACTATGATCAATTACAAGGATTTACGTATTTATATATTTAAAAATTAAATTAACATTCGCAACATAGGGTAGAGTGGGGGAATTGGGTGGTAGGGGTAATTGGGTGGTAAAAACTTTAAAAAATCACAAAAAAACGTTCACTTTATATATCAAAGTTCTAGTTAGCCCAAAATCATCGTTTTGTTCTTGCCTATGATACACATGTGAATCACAGGAGTTTTCTTCAAACTGTTTATGTGCATAAAAAAATTACGTAATCATCAACATTACGCAATCACCACACTGAGGTGTTGGGTTCGTCCGAGGTTCATTCAAATTGCAATTATCGCAATGCTATGTTATTGAAAAAATGTCTTTTATTATTTTATGGAAGTCCAAGATAAGCCCTTCATTTTGCAGTGTTATTTAGATTTTTTAGCTTATTTGTAGGGGGTTTAAGGGGGGGGGGGAGAAATTACCTCCCAATTACCCCACTGGGGGTAAATGGGTGGTAAATAAAAAAATTGTTCTTTTTGGTTAAAAAGTGGTTATTAACGTTTAACCAATTGCATGAAAATGTGCTATTATAGAATTCTGATTTCATTTTGCCTTTTATACACTTTTTTAGGATACCTCCCAATAGTGGGGTAAATGGAAGGTATTAAAGAGAATTTTATTTTTGCTTTGTTGGCACCAGTAGTCATTGTCATTTCAGCTGCTTAGTGATTTATTTTGTTTTAGGTTATGTACTGTTGAAGTTGAAAGTTTGTGAAGTGAAGTTTGTGAACTGTTGATAAACTGTGAAAATGCCTCGTAAATATGTGAAAAAGACTCAAGACCAACCTAAATATGACTTGGAAGTGTTAAAAGCTGCACTAGAAGCTGTTAAAAATGGATCAAGCATTTATTTAGCATCAAAAACATATGGTGTTCCAGAGAGTACAATAAGAAACAGGTTAAAAAGGAACACACCAATAGAAATCCAAGGGCCTGGAAGAAAACAATTGATTCCTAAGGAAGTGGAGGATGAAATTGCAGCCAGCATACTTTTTTTAAGTGATATGCAAAGGCCTTTGACCCGAGCGGAAACTGCTGGAATAATTCAAGAGTACTTTCAGGTAAATAAGCTAATAAATCCTTTTTCAAAAAATAACGATGGCCCTGGGACAGAGTGGATGATTGGTTTTCTTCAACGACATCCACAAATAAGTAGGCGAAAAGCGCAGCCTTTACAAATGGCTAGAGCACAATGTTCAACCCGTGAAGCATTTGAGAAGTTCTTCAAAATGTTAGAGAAAACTATTAGAGAGAATAACATTGTAAACCCAAAGCAAATTATAAATTTGGACGAAACTGGATACTCTTCAAGTATAGGGGCTAATGTGCTAGCAAAGAAGGGAACCAAGTGTGTATCCCAAATACAAGGAGGGAGTGGAAAGGAAACTTATTCTGTTGTTGAGACAGTTTCAGCCGATGGACATGTATTTCCTCCATTTATTATTTATAAGAGTAAAAATCTGTACGACAAATGGTGTATAAATGGGCCTGAAGGTACTGCATACATTTCTTCCGAAAATGGTTGGCAGGAAAAAAAAACATTTGTCTGTTACTTTGAAAAACTGATTGAATGGACTAAAGATTGGCCAAAACCCCTCATCGTTATTTATGATGGCCACGTTAGTCATGTGCAGTATAAAGTGAGTAAGTTAGCACTAGAAAACAACATCCATATACTATCACTTCCGGCGCACAGCTCTGATAAGCTACAACCTCTTGATGTTGGTGTGTTTGCTCCGGCTAAAAAAGTCTGGCTTGAAGTAAAACGTAGCTATGGTAGAAAAACTAACTTTAAGTCTATCAGCAAAGAAGATTTCCCTGAACTCATGAAACAACTAAGAGAAAAAGGAGGGTTTAAACAACAAAATGTAATAGCTGGATTTAGATCCAGTGGAATCTGGCCATTGGATATAAACCAGGCTCTGAAAAAGTTGCCACCAACTACAGCCCAACATAGGCCTATAAATGCGCCAGAAGAAGAAAACCTCGTTGCGCAACCTGAAAGGCCAGTTCTAGAAACTGATGAACAGCCTGTTAGGCCTATTGAAACTGTTGAACAGCCTGTTAGGCTTGTTGAAACTGATGAACAGCCTATTAGGCCTGCTGAAACGGATGAACTGACTATTGGTGCAGCTTTTGGGGTCGGAGAACAAGCTAATCAAGAGGAGAATGAGATTCAAGACCAGAACATTTTACCTGTTTTCCCTCAAACTGATTCCTCTCCACACATTCAGCTAACCCAACGAGATAGTTTGGTAGTGCCTGCAAACTCTCCTGCTGCTTCTGATAACACACCTACTGCATTGACTCCAGCTGGAAATAAGCCTAAACATGACATTGATTCGTTTAGGAAAATTCTCCTAGAAGCATTAGCACCTCTTCAGCGACAAGAGCATACAAAAAAGAAACGGCTATCTTTCAACAACATGGCATTGACCGAAAAAGAGGTAATGAAACAGCTACAAGATTTGGAGAAGTTAGAGGAAGGAAAAAGGGAAAGAAAATTAAGAAGACAGGAAGAAAGAGCTAAAAAAAGTGCAGACAAAAGGCGAAAGACGTGTCCAAAGGAAAAAAACACTAGTCCTAATACAAAAAAGAAGGATAGGCCTAATGTGCAACCTAAAGTAAGCCATGCTAATAAAAAAAGAAGAGTATACTACAGTGACTCAAGTGACCTAGAGGATGTGCCATTCGAGTCTGACTCATCAGACGATAATGACTGGGGTGACGTACTATCGTCTGAAAATTCTTTTGACTTTATGCCAGGGGCATCTTCTAGCAAGGACCACATCAAACCACATCAAAACCAACTAATAATAAAAGTAAACGATTATGTGGCAGCTGTATATGAAAAGGAGTGGTTCGTGGCTTTTGTCTTGGAAGCGCCCACAACCGACAGTGACGACAGTGACGATGACGTCGGCGAAACAGCTCCTGTCTACTACTACAAACTCCGGTTCATGGAAAAAAAAGGAAAAAACAAATTTATTTGGCCCCAAAAACATGACGAAATGCTTGTGATCAAAGATGACATCTTGTGCACTGTTGCACCACCAGTGCCTGTGAGCAGCAGGCATGTAGGCCTAGTCCAGCCGGATGTAAAGAATGTTGAAAAACTGTTTATGCAATATGTATCATCTTAATATAATGTAGGCTACCTTAATTTTTGATTATTTCAATGTACCTTAGTTTTGCTTATTCATAAAGACTGACTTCTGTAGCTTAAGTTAACATCTAAACAGTATTTCTCTGTTATAGGTTGGGAAATACCACTATTTTTTTGAAAGTTTTTGACTCAAATTGAACATGCCTTAAGCCAGTTAAAAAAAAATGTTTGCTATGTTTCCATGTCCTTTAAGCAGTTAAGAAAAAGGTTTGACATTGTCTTCCTATAAAATTTCAACATCTTTTAAGTTAAGAATTTTTTCTTTGATTTTGTAAAGTTTCCGATGTAAATTTTTAAAGTGCTATAGTAAAATAACAAAAATACTTGTCAATGTAAATGTTTGTGAAAATTGTAGTTTTTGTTTGTCTTTTTAACACCCAATTACCCCAATATATTTACAATGCACTTAAATGAAGAATCTTGATATACCTCCCAATTACCCCACCTGGGGTAATTGGGTGGTAATTTATTTTGAATTTTTTTAACCTAGTTAGATTTTGAATCAAATTAAAGAAACTACATAAAAAGGTGACTATTAGGAGCAGTTTTATGGACAAAAATTCTCAGCAAAATTCATTAATTTCTGTATGGTTAAATAATAATTTTTAAAAACCTACCTCCCAATTCCCCCACTTTACCCTATAAAATTATACAAGATTCAATTCCCTCAATCGGTGAATTATATTTTTACTATTTAAATTACGATTATTATTATTAGCTCCCTATATGAGTAATGTACGGCCCCTCGGCTTACGCTTTGGTGTAGGTCTAATGTATTAGTCCAGTCAATAAATGACCCAAATGAGGTGTAGAGTGCGTGAGCAGGTAACTAAGCGATTCCTTCAGAAACTTGTTCAGGGGGCTTAGCTTGTTAACATACCAAAAGTCCTGACTCCTAGGTGATGAGCGGGGGGGAGGAGGGGGGGCTAAAGGTACGAATTTTGGATTTTTCGCTTATATCTCGAAAACGGTGCATCGGAGAGAAATATTTTTAGATAATAAAATGGAGTTCTTAAAATTATCTAAAACTTTTATATCATATGTTTTTTTCTAATTCCTAACCTTTTTCGAGCTATACCCTCGGAAAAAGTTGAAATTTACAAAAAAAATCAATTTACGTCAAAATATTCATAAACATTGCATCATATTGTCTAAACCTATTCATAAACGAAAAGTATGAGTAGGAAAGAAGTTGTAGATTTTTAAATTCCCTTTTAGAATATATATATACATATGCTGATTAATGTCCAACCCGCCTAAAGTTACAGCTATTTTAAAACTTGTATAGCATTTTGCAATTTTCAGAAATAAGGTTGCATTTTGCACAACATAAGTAAGGTTATGTTATCATAAGCTTCTAATCCCTTTTCAAACAAAAGAAATATTTTTTACATAGAGGTGATGAAAGACCTACCTTACCTTTAAACAAATCAATATTCTGAACAGTAAACATGTAATGAAGTGGTTACGTTATTCTTGTTATTAAGATTGTATATTTACATTTAAATAAATACTTTTGTGATTAGTCATACACAAACACACCCTCACTTCACACTAACCCAGCGTTGCCAACTTATCTTGGTGTTTTTTCCCCTAGAAGAACAATCTAAATTTCCCTAGATTACTCAGAAATTCTCTAGATACATGAATCTTGCGTAAATACCAGCGAGTACAGAATAGAATAATAGAATGAAGTATAATTAGGTTAAAAAGTAGGTTATATTTAATATTTTGTTCGTATATAGGCCTAAAGATCTTACCTACATATTTTGTAAAATAAATCATACTATCCTTTCTTATTCTTTTAATCTTATTATTCCTGAGATTATCTCTTTTTAATATGCGTGATCGTAAGCTTTAAATCCATATAGCCATAAAAATGGACGTTATAGGTGAATATTTATATTTATGTAATATTAAAATCAAACATGTGTTTAATAGAGTAGATGTATGTCTTAAAAGTACCAAGCTGGAACAGAAATTACGGTTTGATTAAAAATCCACACCCATAATGGTACTGTAGAACTGATACCATCAAAGCTAAAAGTACCCTAGAGAATGTCTCATGAGTCTTGACACTGGAACTGTCTCGTGGTACTGTCTCACGGCCGGCACCGTCGCAGTTGCAGCTGGTTTCCGCATTTGTGCTGTGTGGCACACCTCTACTCTGCTGGGAGCCACTGTTTGTTTATTTATAAAAAATTTTTTTATTAACCGTTGAGCAAATTACAAATGCTATACAGGCTAAGGTAGAATTAAGTGACAAAACATGTTAGAATAAGATAATAACAGAGAACTATAAAAATATAAAAAAACTATATAAATATAGAAATATCAAACATTTTGAACTCTAATGTTTAATAAAAGTAATGTCTAATAACTCTAAGTAAGTTTAATAAAACTTGCTTGATTAAAATATGTTTATGGTAGTTCAAACATGTCTTGAGGTAGCCGTGGTTTCAGGCACAGCGTTCTGATGTTGGCCGGATGTCCTATGTTGGAGTGTTGTACACCAAATACAGATGGAAGTTTCTTTAAATATATATTGTTGAGTCGATTTTTTTAATGAATTTATGAACGGAAACAATTCCAAGTTCGTGATGAATCTGGGTATTGCGCACATACCAAGGGTACTTCAGTATAAGCCGTAAATCTTTATTTTGAAATATCTGCAGTTTCTTTAATGTTCTTGCTGAGACAGTGCCCCAAACTTGACAGCCGTACAACAAAAGTGGTCGTAGAATAGTTTTGTAAATAAGAAGGCCGACAGAGAAGATTTCTTGTTTATTAATGGAAACAATTTTGACAATCTTCCATAAGCAAGGTTAAGTTTCTTATTTATGTGGAATTTTTAATTTAGTTTACGATCAAAATAAACGCCTAAATATTTTATTGCTTGATCTGCAGGATTATATGTATTTCTTCATTTAAAATTGTGATATTTTGAGGTTCTATTGGCCGACGTAGAGTAAAAATATTTGCCTCGCTTCTGGTTGGGTTGATAGCTATCCTCCATTTTAAAAACCAAGCAACTACGCGTTCCAGAGACTCTTGTACTCTCATGGTTGCAGTTTCAATGTCATGATGACTAGAGTAAATAAGAGTATCATCAGCAAATGTAGCAATTTTGGCATTATTTGACGTAGGCAAATCGGGTGTGTATATGTTAAATAAAAGAGGAGATAAAATTGCACCTTGGGGTACTCCAGCGTTAACAGGCATTATCATAGATAGAGCACCATACATTTTTACTGAGAATGTCCTATCTTTGAAGAATCTTCTTATAATTTTTAACATATAACAAGGGATTCCTGATTCTCTTAATTTAAACAATAAACTGTCGTGCCAAACACGATCAATGCTTGACCTATGTCTAAAATTACGGTAGTAGTGTGGCTTTTTTTATCAAAGCCCTGAATAATGTCTTCTGATACTCTTAACAGTTGGTGATTAGTAAAATGATGAGAGCGAAATCCAACTTGGTGTGGTGAGATAAGGGAGGTAGAACTTACAAAAGCATCTAAGCGAATTTTAATAATTTTCTCAAATAATTTTGAAAGCGTGGGGAGAAGACTAATTGGATGGTAACTACTTACTTGAGATGAAGGCTTTCCAGGTTTATGGATCACAATTAGTCTTGAATGTTTCCATGATGTCGGGAAATATGGAATGCTAAGGTAAGCGTTGAAGATGGATGCAAGTCTTCTACGAGGCAAGTTACAAAGTACTATGTTAGGCAACCCATCATGACCAGGAGACTTCTTTGTTTTTAACGACTTCAAATGGTGAGGAATTTCAGATGGAGAAGTGCATTCACTGGAAGTTCTACAGTAATGCCATGATGAAGAAATCACTGAGGTAACATGATTAGAAAATTCCATATCTTGGATGTCTTCGTTTGGGCGGAATGTAGATTGATAAAAAATCAGCTAACACATTATCTTTTTCTGTCTTGCTGTTGTACACACACCCATTATTTATCAAGCTAGGTATCGGGGAGTTTTCCTTTAGGATACGTTTCGTAGCCAACCATAAAGAATTATTGTCATTGGGTGATAGATTAGACAAACATTTGTTGTATGACTCGTTTCGAAAGCGGTCTAATTCCCATTCAACGCGCCTGTTCAATTGATTATATCTCCTGCGTAAAGCAGGATTTCTTTGTTGTTGCCACTATCTTCTGCATTTGTTCTTAAGCCTGATAAGTGATAGAATATACTTCGGATTTGGAGAATCAGTTCTTGCAAGCTGAAATGAGTGACTCGTTGCTTTATCTACCGAAAACCTCACAGAGTCCAAAAATGTATTGATAGCGTCATCTATCTGTGTTGGAGTCGACAGATTTTGTAACGAATCAAAATTATCTTGAAACGCTTCTTTAAATGTGTTCCAGTCTACCACCCCTTTCATTAATTTGTCATGAACGGCCTCAAAAATAAGTGGATCGTTAAAAGATATTATCACTGGTAGAAGGTTAGAATCGAGATCAATAATAGGGATCGTGTGTTGGATAAGGAAAATGTTGTAATATGCAAATGTTTAATATATCTGGTCAAACATTGGGATTGTAGGAATAATGAATTGGTTCACTAGAGGCTATACCACCGTAAGATTAGTGTATAACGTTGCTGCTAGCAGCCTTCTGCCATTAGGATTGATTACCTTACAGCCCCAAGCTTCATTTTTACCATTTATATCTCGTAGTAGAATAGTAGGAGTATTATCATGAAAGAGATTGTCAATATATAATTTTGAAAATTTGTACCGTGGAGCAAGATAGGCAGAATTTAAAACTAATTCATCGTTGTTTGTTTGTATTTTAATTCCAATTATTTCTAAATTTCCAATTTGTGACAAATATAATGAATGATGATCTATATGTCTTTTGATCAATATGGCTACACCACCTGATGCCCTTGGTGAATCTCTGTCAGCTCTGTAAATAACGTAACCAGGAATAACGAATTTTTCGGTTGATATCAAATGTGTCTCTGTAACACAGTCGATGTCCACTTTATTTTGATCAAGATATACAATACATGAAGAGCGTTTTACCAACAAACCATTTGCATTCCAATTTAGTGTGTTTAAATGATGAACTGCTTGTAAGTTAAAATCCATTCTTAAAAATCGATGATATTAAAACTGAAATAAATTATTTAATGTGAGAAATATAAGGCTTAATTAGTGTTAATAAAGAATTAAATATTGGATGGAGGGAGTCATTTTCTGGTTGAACATGGCTTGAGTCAGTCATATTACGTGCAGGATGTTTATGCTGTGCACCGTTGACAACGCTAGTATAGTTGACATGCGGTGAGCGTATACTATCACCGTTTTGGTTTCTTGTAGGCAGAGCTCCTTCATTTGTTTTCAACGGTGGGAAATTACTAGTCACATTAAATGTCTCAATATTTTGAGTATTTTCTGATGTGAGAATGTTTTCATTTTGTTTGGATTGTGATTTTAATTTCAGGTTGTAGGTGCATCCCCGATAATTGGCTGTATGTGAATCACCTCACTTGACATATGGAAGTTGGAGTTTACAATAATTCTTAGTGTGTCCGAAGCGTTGGCAGCGAGTGCACTGTAGGATGGACTTAGATTTACATTTTAATTCAATTTGAATTTTAGAGTGAATAAGAAATTCAAGACCAAATATTTTATTTCCGAAATCTGAATCGTCCAGTTCAATAGCGCAAATACGCATAGGATATTTGTCTTTGTTGAATAGCCGCGAGACTTTTAACACTGGGTAGTGTTTCGACTTAAGCTCATTGTATATCTCTTCGTCAGATAAAGAAAGAGGGATGTTCCTCGTGATTACATAAAGTCGCTTGTTGTCAGGTGGGCAAAAGGAATGGTATGGCACATATACATTATCAAAATGCGCTGCCAATAAGCGGAAGTCGTCAGAGGTCGAAACGTTAATTTTGATAGAGGCACCTTTATTTACAGTGTAATAATCAAGTTGAAAGACGTTGCCAAGGTCTGCAATCAATGGTTGGTAGTTGTTTGAGTCATGAAGAAAGATGGGTGGAATATTTTGGGATTTAGAAGACGCAGTATTGTCATTGTCGTTGCTAGAATTAGATATAGGTTCAAATCTATTTTGGATAACAGTTTTGTAACGTTGATTGGAAGTCTGGATACGAGATGGGGACGATTTTGATTTTCTGTTCCTTACAGGTTCAATGTCATTTATTGATAGGTTATCGGGATCAGCTTTACTTAACTCCATGGAATTAACTTTTACATAATTAATTGGATCAGTTACAATGTTTTATTTGGTGGAGAAACGTTGTTGACTTCAAGCGTGTGCTTACCACTGTTTTTCCCAGTAGTCACTCGAGATAATGTAAAGGCATAATTATGGTCTAACGATGAGGTTAGGATTGCTGGTTTCTACAATGTGGATGTTTGCTTTTACCCATTAATTAAATCAAATGTGGTATGTTGTGTTCATTTAAATTGAAGACCGATGATTTATATAACAGAAATCAAAATTCGTAAATGAATCAAATTAATTAGTTCAAACGGCTAATAAGAAACATTATTATACTAAACGATTAAAAAAATCACGCACATAAATATAAATAAACTGTACTGTAAGGTCACCAAAACAACTGTTCCTGTTTGTTTATGAGTTTGTGTTGATTACTTTGTTGATACAAAATGACCGTAGTTGAAATTAAATGAAACGAAAAACATCTTTATTCATATTCAAGAGGCGAAGTTAAAGCTGCAAAGCCCTCTCTACCACTTAACCTCATCATACATAATAAGATATTATTTCAAATACAAATAACTATTTACAAGGAAATACAAAATAGAAATTACAATGTACGAAGTAAAACATGTAAAGACAAAAATGTGAAAAATTATATTTAAACTTAAAAATATTTCGGCTATCTCAAACAAAACTACAGTTATTCATTACATTTATTCAAAACTACATTCATTCCGGACAATCACTTATTACCACCACCACCAAGCAACAGCGCCACCAGCCACTACTCCCGCGAGGCCCACAGCAGATAGCACCTCCACCCCAAACCGAGTGCGCTTATCGATGGATCTGATATTATCAGGCAGAGCATTCCAGAGCCTGCACGAGGAGACAATGAATGATTTGTTGAAATTGGTGGTGCGGTGAACTGGAATAGCTAACATTGACTCACCACGTCTGGTTCTACGCACACCAACTTGTGACAGGTAAACAAACTGCTCTGACAGATAATTAGGAATTTGGGTTTGAAGAATACTGTACAACAAAATCAGGATATGGAATTGTCGAAGATTGTTTAACTTTAATATGGATAATTGGTAAAAAAAATGGAGTAACATGATCCCTTCGCCTCAGGTTGAAAATAAATCTGATACAGTAGTTTTGGGTACGCTGTAATCTTTCCGCGAGCTCAACAGACATGTCATTGATTACAGTATCACAGTAATTAAAGTGAGTGAAAACTAGTCTTTACTACAACACCTTGACATTGAGAGGGAAAACATGGCAAATCTGTTCAAAGTGTGTATATCAGCAAAAACTCTATTACACATTACAGCAACTTGATCAGTCCAGTTCAAGTTTTTGTTCATAATAAGTCCTTTGTTTTTAACTTTGTCACAAAACGGTAATTCTGTATTGTTAAGTTTAAGTTTTGGTATATTTGTCAGGTCAATGTTAGAAGTGAGTCTAGTAGAGCCCAACAATATTGTTTGGGTTTTGGCCTCATTGAGCTTTAAGCCATGCTTGACAGCCCAATTTGTGATGGACTGGATATCACAGTTAATGTTAGTTACGGAAGTAGGCAAGTCTTTCAGAGTGAAGTGAGTATATATTTGTAGGTCGTCAGCGTATAAGTGGAATTCGCAGAAAGTGATAACAATAGTAACATCGTTAATGTAGAGTAAGAATAAGAGTGGCCCAAGCACTGAAACCCTCCGGCACACCTCTAATTACTAGTTCCTTGTCAGATTTTCTGTTGTCTGCCTTTACACACTGCCGACGGTCCGTCAAGTACGACCTCACACATTCAATACAACCATCAGAAAAACCACCAGAGACCATTTTTATATAAGGAAGGGAATAGTAAACGCAGTCGAAAGCTTTAGAGAAATCAAATAGGGTCAAGATGGTAAGTAGGGACTTGCCAATAGCAAAGTGGACATCGTCAGTAATTTTAAGAAGGGCAATGGAAGTACTGAATCTTGAACGGAATCTAGATTGGGAATTGGACAATAATCCAGCACTCTCCATAAATGATGACATCTGACGGTGGACTAACCTTTCAAGGCATTTTGACAACGCTGGCAAGATACTGATAGGTCTGAAATCTGATGCAACTTAAGGTGACGAAACTTTTTGTAGAGGGCGCACAATAGCAGATTTCCACTCAGACGGAAAGGTAGATGTGGTTAAGGATTTATTGAAAATATCTGTAATCACAATCAGTATTGCTGGAAGTAAAAGTTTGAGAAGTTTAATAGGGATTTTATCAGTTCCGACTGCGTTGCTAGTCATCCTCATCACAGCATCAAGCACATCAGCCTCACAGTCACAGGAGTGAAGAAGAACTGATGGCGAGGGTGGCAAAGAGGAGTGGCATTCAACTCACTGACAAAGTCACGAGCTCGGACAGATCGATTGGAATGTTAGTGAAATATTTGTTTATGATATTAAGATCAAGGGAAACTGGTTTGTCACTATTGGCCTTACCAATGCCTAGCTCCATGACCTTAGACCACAAGCCTTTAGTACATATGGCACCAGAGAAAGATCTATAATAGAATCGTATTTTGGCATTGCGAAATTGTTGCTGAGTCTTATTCCTCAGGCTTTTATACTCCGCCCAATCGTCAGATGCCTTTGTTCTTTTAGCGCTACGAAAAGCAACGTCCCTTAACCTCTGTAGTTAACATAAGTAGTCATTAATCCATGGGGCTGGTTTCTTGGTGACCCTCTTAGTGATCAAGGAAGCATGCTTATCAAGGAGACAAATTGAGAAATTATTAAACATGTTTACATAATATTGACATCAGGAGCGTGGATTATATCATGCCAAGACATTAGGAGCGCATCAGCCATAAGTGCATCAGAATCAATTTTATTGAGTCTCCTGTACGAGATGAATTTGGGTTCACATTTAGGGGTGGTTAGATGATATACTCAAAATAATATTAAATCGTGTCTTGACAGGCCAAGGACAGGGTGCTGACCGTGGTGCTCGACATGGGACAGGTCAGAGACAGCCATGACATCCAGCCATGTATCAGTAGTAGCAGTCCTGTACCGGTCGTTGTGTTTGTTTTCAACTTTTTAAGTACTGAAGATGTCTACTATTGCGTGGAACCAGGAACAAATTACAATTTTAATAGATTGTTTCATTCCCGTAGGGTTTTGTGAGACATAACTTGTCCAGGTTATAAGAACAGGGAAAAAGACGTGACGCCCTAAAGTAAATCGCGTTCGTTTTTGACGCGAGCATTGACGAAACAGACAAAAAATTAAGGTTTTTAAAAGTACAATTTGGACGCGAACACAAGGCATTGTGTGAGAAAAACGTAGTAGTGAACCCAAAGAACATCGTCTTCAGTCCAAATCTCAGGAAACACTGTCCTGCTAGTGTGGACACAAATTAATGACAAACATTTATACAGTATATGTTTCTCTGTTGTTTCGAAACAGTTTGCAAACTGTTAACAAACATTATATCCAAGTGGGGACTTGCCTTTATAGACATCACAGCTCAGCTGATCGCGCATGCGCGTAAGAGCTAGAAGTGAAAGTTCGTTAAATCGCCATCGGCTATTTTCTGCAAAGATCACAGAATAACATAGAGAAACAATCTGCTTTTAGTAAGTTAAATATAATGTATAGTATAATAACAATATGAAGTGCAGTTAAGGCAGTTCCGCCAATTTAGATAGACATAAAAAGGACGGATCACGTACCGCTGACTCCGTTCAACACAGTGTCATGGATTCAAATACACCATTCTTTGACTTACTTACACATGCGTAATAGTTTTGAATTTTAACATACTTATATTTGATACGTTTTGGATCATAATGAGCTAAATATGAAAACGAAAATAATTTTAATCATAGTAGTAATTAATTTTAAAGTAACCATGTTTTTGTGTTTCTTAAAGCGTGATTTGGAATTTTCGACATGCGTAGATGATTTTTAATCTGTTGATCAGAGATGTTTTTTCAGCGATAATTTTGTAGAGAATGAGTTGAACCATAATTTTTATTCAAAAATGTTTTCTGGCACGAATAGTTTTCTCATAATTTTCTGTTTGAGACGGTGACCTGAGAAAGTTTGGCGTTCTGTAAGGCTACATCTGTGCCGCCGCTTGAAATCAATTTACTTATCGTCAGACAAACAGCTGTTCAAGCCTTTTCACACCGCAGTCAAACCATGTTATGCGACGTAACGTGACATACTTTTGCAATGGCGGGATCTTGGAGGGGACAGTTGCCTCCCCAATATTCTCATACTTTCATAATTAGGGTAGCAGGGGTTTCAGAAAAAATGACCAAAGGGATTCCAAAAAACAATTCACACTGCTCCACCAGAATGTCAGAGGTCTTGCTGGTAAAATCGATGAACTTCAATTCTTGTTGGATGAGGTTCGTCCTCATTTGGTTTGCTTATTTGAACACTGGTTGAGGAATTTTGAATTTGCTTCGGTTCACATACCTGACTTCACCAATACATCAGCCTTCTGTAGGAAGAACATGAAAGGTGGAGGAACATGTATACTTTTGAAATTCGAATGTGAGTATGGGCTTGTTGATATATCTCATTTCTGTTATGAAGGAGCAATTGAATTAGCTGCTATAAAAGTCAAACTCCACATAGGTAAACTTCTTATACTTTCAGTATATAGGCCACCAAATAGCGACATAGATTTGTTCTTCAATAGATTGATAAACTGTTTGGAGAGGATTTTGATGATTGGAACTATGACGGTGGTAATGGGAGATTTTAATATAGACGATACCAAAGACAATCTGAATAGCTGTAGGTTTATTAATGTCATGTCATCTTTTTCCCTTAAATCACAGGTTAAGTCTTATACGAGAGAATTTAAATGCTCCAGATCTCGAATTGACCATATTTTTACTGATTTCCCCTCAAGTGATCTTATAACTGCGATGTCCTTATTTCTGGAATTTCCGATCATCATGCACAGTTACTTAGTCTGAAAATAGACCTTCGACCAATAGACAAACAGGAGCCCCAGTATTCAATGAAACGTTTTATAAATTACAATAGTATTCGTCATTTTAAATATCTATTGAAAATGGAAACGTGGCAAGAAATATTTTCTTCTGTTAAAATAAATGATATGACCAATAAGTTCATGTTTATTTTGGACTTCCACTTTAATGTGGCCTTTCCATTAAAGAAGACTAAGCTTAAGAAGGTGACTTTTAACAGTATAATTACAATATCTTCTCAGCTTTCTTCCCTGCGTGACAGAATGAGAAATCTGTATTATATCAGTAGGGACTCGGATTGGTCGAGTAATGAAAGAAAAGAATATCGTAGAAGAAAACGAACTTTCAAAGACAGTATTAGGCGGGAAAAGTCTGTATATTTTTCTAATTGAATACAATCATCAAATAATATTTCTAAGACAATTTGGGAGATAATTAATGAAAACAGATCATCTCTTAAAAAGCATTCCTTCCAAAATTTTCAAATTAGAGATGGCAACAATCACATAATAAAGGATCCAAAATTAGTATCAAATCTTTTCAATGACTACTTTGCTACTGTTTCTGATCGCGTTCCTGTACCCTCACCTTTTGTATCACATTCGAATTTTTGCAGCATTCCTTTGCTTAATGAGTCTTTCTTTTTAAATCCTGTTACAGTGAACGAAGTTATCAGCATAATTATGTCACTTAAAACAAAGAATTCGGCTGGTTTTGATGGCATTTCGTCTAAACTTTTGAAAGATTGCTACGATTTCTTAGTCAAACCATTATGCTTCATATAAAATCATTCATTTAAACAGGTTGCTTTCCAGATGCTTTAAAAATTTCCATAGTTAAACTCTTGCATAAGAAAGGTTCATTCGAGGAGCTAGACAATTTCAGACCAATTTCTTTGATCTCCACTTTTTCTAAAGTGATGGAAAAGGCATTCTGCAATAGGCTGATGCAATTTTTGTCAAATCATAATTTAATTTACAGGTATCGATTTGGATTTCTTAACAATAGATCTACCTCTCATGCAATCTTTCACTTGATAAACCAAATTGTCTCTGCATTGGATAGGGGTCTATACGCAGCTGGAGTCTTCGTCGACCTGAGCAAGGCGTTTGATCTTGTTAATCATGATATTCTGATGGACAAATTGGAGTGTGTTGGAGTAAGAGGAGTTCCTTTATTTATTTATTTATTTTATTTTATTTTATTTACATGCTATAAAACAGGTTTTACCCTAGTAACACTACAGCAGTTCAAAAAAATTTTACGAAAAATATGAGTAGCTTGAGTCCATAAAGTCGCATAAAGTCCATGTCACACTATTTTCACATCCACCACACAAATATTAATAAATACAATTTTTGCAAGCAATCCATCAAGAATAAACAATTATGCAAAGTATATAATATAAATAATATATAATAATAAATAATATAACAGTGTAATGGGTATAATATAGTAGTTTAATAAATATAATCTCATAATAATGTTATAAAAATATAGTATGATATTATTATAATAAATATTATTTGCATATAAATTTTAAAATTATACAGAAATTTAAATACAGAAATATATAAAGAAAGATACAAGTAAACCCTATCCTTCACAAAAATCAAAGCACCCTAGGTAGCAACTAATAGAGAATATTGGCTTACGAATCTTAAGCTAACGATGACTTAACCTTTTTTTTGAAAACATTCAAACTGTCAAAGAGAATGTCAATGTCAGACCCACCCAGAAGTATTGCGTTATAAGATCTCATCATCCGCAACAGAGGAAAGAATGCCCGCGCCGCAGTGCGTGAATAGGGCAAATCAAACAAACAATTGCGCCTGCTGTTGAAGTTAAGCACCCGATAACTGAGGACTGCCAAGCAGTTCACGTCATCCACACGACCTCGGACCAGACCCCAGAGATACACTTGCGTCAGGACCTGTCTCCTCAGACCAAGACTCTCCAGCCCAAACATTTTCAGCAGCTCATTATAAGGTACTAAATAAGTATAAACATTAAAGCATTTATAATATAAATATCTCAAAAATCTTTTTTGAACTCGTTCAATCATTTCTTCATAGATTAAATGCATCGGATTCCACACAATGATGGCGTTCTCAAGTCTTGATCTGACCAAGGATGTATACAAAGTGATTAAAGACCTGATATTCTTGAAATTGGCCCCCTGCCTTATTATAAACTCTAGCATACGACTAGCTGAATTGACACAATTTTCTATGTGACTGGCAAATGACATTTCACTATTAACTAAAACGCCCAAATCTTTTATTGAATTAACTCTCGTAATTACTTCACCATTTAAGTTATAATTATATAATATATAGTTTTTTGACCTAGTGAATGACAGTACATGACACTTTGAGACATTAAAGCTCATTTTATTAACAACGCTCCAATTATTAACATTATCCAAATCAGATTGTAATTTTTCCGCATCATTCACTGAGGATATATGATAAAAAAGTTTTAAATCATCCGCAAATAACAGAGCATTTACAGATTTTACACTGTCACACAGATCATTAATTAATATTGTAAATAGACATGGACCTAAATTTTATCCTTGTGGTACTCCAGATTGTACTAGAAAAGTGGACGACAAATAACCCTTATAATAAACAAACTTTTTCGATTAATTAAATAAGTGTGAAAAAACTTAATTGCGTTATTCGACAACCCATAAAAATGCAATTTTTTCAATAAAATCAAATGATCCACTCTGTCAAAGGCCTTAGCCAGATCAAGATATATTGCATCGGTCCGAGCTGATGAGTCCAACCCAGAAGAGACATAGTTTGTAAAATTTAATAAATTAGTATTAATAGAGCGACCAGGCAAAAACCCATGTTGATTAGATGACAAGAATGGTTTAAAATAGCTATATAAATATTTGTAAACTATACTTTCGAATATCTTAGCTGGTGCCGATAAAACTGCTACTGGACGATGGTTCAAAATCTGTGTTTGCTTACCACTTTTAAAAATTGGAGTTATTTTTGTCAACTTCCATTGGTTAGGAAATGTATTTGATTTCAAAGCTAAATTATATAAATAAATTAATGGTTGAGTAAGAACATCTGCACACCCTTTAAATATGTACTGAGGTAATAAGTCAGGACCTGCAGTGGTCTTGGATTTCAACTTTTTAATAGCTAAAGTGACATCTTGTTCCGTAACCTGGTCCAGAGCTAAATAGCCCGCTCCCACCATGGTTGCCCCTTCCATCCCCTTTAGTCTGGATTAGATCTTACCTAATAAATAGGAAACAGCATGTAACGATTCCTTATATTGACAGATTAAGGGTACTTGGTCATAGCTTTTCTCGTGTAGTACAGATGATGAAAAATCTGGGAGGAGTTCCTCAGGGATCAGTTATTGGTCCTTTACTTTTTCTTCTGTTTGTAAACGACATAAAATCAGGCGTTTCTAGGGCAGATATAAGCCTTTTTGCCGATGATACAGCTGTGTCAATTATTGAGCCAAGTAAACCCCTTTTGGGCCAAAGTCTTACGATTGAAATGAATTGTTTGCTTCAGTGGTTTAGTTGAAACAACCTTGTGGTTAACATGGAAAAACTAGTATTTTAAATTGTTCTATTACCAAAAAGGAGAGTGACCATGAAATGCATACTTTAGGAGATTCTTTAATATGCCCTATAAAATCTGTCAAGTACTTAGGGTTGCTTATAGATGATGACTTGTGCTTTAATAGCCATGTAAATAGAGTAGCAAGCTTGGTGAGCTCAGGAACTTTTGCACTAAGAGTTCTATCATCGCAGCTTGAGTCTTATCATCTCCTGACAGCTTATTATGGGCTAGTTTATCCACACCTCTCATATGGAATATCTATTTGGGGCTCTGGAACCAGTAGAACTAAACAACTATTCAAACTTCAGAAGAGAGCCGTAAGGATCATCTTCAAACTAAGAAGAACCGATTCATGCAGAGAATGGTTTAAAAACCACAATATTTTAACACTTCCATCCATATATATCAAACACTAAGTTTTGTCATAAATAGCCCTGACCTTTTCAGAATGGAACCATCTCAATGCTCCAATAGCTTCAACCTCCAAAGTAAAACAAATCTACCAATACCTAAACACCGGATCTCCTTTTTTTAAAAAAACATTGATTAATGAATGGTATTAAATTATTTAATTCTCTGCCAGCCCCACTAAAAATTAAAATGGATGCAAAACGTTTTAAAACCAGACTTAAAGGCTTACTTTTGAGTGAAGCATATTATAATATAAATGAGTTTTTGCAAAGTAATTAATAGTTAATGTTGTAATTATAATTCTAGGAATATATACATATAAATATTGTTCACTAGAATAATTGACTCATGCTCATGTACTAATTGTATTATATGGCAATAAAGTTTGATTGATTGATAATTTATTATTAGAAAATACATTTTGTAAAAAAAAATAGTTTTTATTGAGTGTTTTTCTTTAACATATTAATAAAAAATATACAATCTAAAAGAATACGAATGTGCTATTTAAATTAAACAATGAATTCAGAACCGTATTTGTTTGCTACTTCGTTCTCTGATGTCAGGAACAATGTTTTGGTGGCCAAACTACGTAGTTGTCCTGCTAACAGATAAAGCGAAGCACCGTCGCGGCGAAGTGTTTCGCCCTCATTTGTGAGTAGTGACTGTTTTGAGTTTAGGATGATATAACCACGTCTACCTCACATCACAAAAGGGAATAATAGGTAGTACGCTCATTATGTTTTAAACGGATTCAATCTACAATATGGTTTGAGCTAAAGGACCTATTTTTGCAGAACCTGTAGACCAGTTGGGCGGGTGCGTTTGGTAGTCATGGTTTGCGGGTGGTATGTGTGAGTGATGGATGATTGTGTTGTCAAAGAACTGTGTTTTTCTTTTTCGATTCATGTAAATCGAGGACTTCATGATCTATACATGCAGGTACCATTGTCTAATTGGTTTAAAGCAAAGTCATTTAGATGTTCTTAAAGCCTTTTGTAAGCGTCTACTTTCAACTGTACTTTTCACAAATTGAATATAGATATCATTACGCAGTGCATGGTTATGTATGTACAATAGGATAAATGAATAGGATGTTGAAAATATATGCCGTAATGGCGAGTTCAAAATTTTTAATTAACGTTGTGCCTCAAAACTCAATAAACTGTGCAAATTGTTTGTAGTAAACTTTATAGTAGAGAAGTTTGCTTTCTGTTAATGATTTTGAAGATCTGCCAAATGACCAGGACATTTGTTCAACTTTTAAACTTAAATGTAGTATGTTGTTCAAACATGATATCGCTTGTTACCTCTCATTGAATCTAATTTTTAACTTTCCTTGAAATGTTTGTACTTTTCATTTATTGAAGAACTTTTTCCAATATTCTTCCAATACATTGGAAAATGTATTATTCTTATTCTAATATTTGTCTAAACTATCATTATAATATACAATTATACTAAAGTATGATGATCTTTTATATAGTGTTATTTTATTGGCTGTTCAGAAACCTTGGAAACTAGCTAGTGATGTAATGGATTGAATACGTCATATCGCAACTTACAACTGCAATGTCCAAGTGAAATTTGTATTATTCTTTCCACCCTTTGATTGCACTGATTATGACATATGGTTGGTCAAGAGAAATATGTTTTATTAAGCTTGTGTGCCTTGTTTATTATTTTATAATCGTGTTCGTTAATAATTTAGTGTCATCAAACTGTTTTAATATTATTATTCTTTCCATAAAATCGAAGAACAACAATACAGTTTTCCATTTCTTCAAGGGCAATGCACTGTGGGTACGATTTGTGTACTGCGCATGCGCAGATCAGTTTACAGTTGGATTTTGGCATAAAATGGCGTCAGCCAAGTTTCTGGAGGAAGCTCTTAATACAGACGTGGATGAGTCGGCAGTGAGTGCGTTAGTGGGTTCGCTAGAAACATCGTTAGTTACTACAACCCCTGCAGTTTCGAATCAACAAGGGAATACAGTAAACATAAATCAGAATCATTTGAACAGTGCTATTTCTAATGGATCCCCAGTGTCGTCTCAGAAACTCGGTGTCCTCAACGGTGGATCAGACTCAATGAATATTATTCTTAACTCGGATGCTAATAAAGTTATTTCGTGCAGCAATCGCCAGAGTACTATACCAAGTGTTGTGAATACAGTTGTTGCACCTTTGCATGGGGGAGTTCACTCAAGTGGATATATGAATCAATTATCATCTAATATAGGTTTAGTACAATCAAACCTTACAAACTTGAATAAATCACAAGACTCGGTTAAACTTGTTTACCCTAGTAGTACACAGTCTATTACAACTACTGTTGGAATTAACAGAGTTACATATCCTAGTAACCAAACAATATCCTCTCTTCCTAATGGTAACCTAGGGTTAACAACACTGACATCAAACTCATCTGTTTTAAATGTGTCAAATTCTACTGTTCAAAGTGCAGTTTCCCAAAGTTATTCTCAAGCTGGATCTAATGTAAATAAACAAGTGAGTGGTGCAGGTGTAATTGGCATGGACCAAAATAAACCAACAGGTACAGCACTAGTTATTAAATCAGGTGGAAATAATCATGGACCTCAGGGTGCTCCTCTTACCCAAGGAATAGTCTCTGTGCCGATGACTGTGAATTCAACAATGACATTGACTGGACCACCAATGAATGCTGCACTAGGAACTACCACAACCAGTGGTGTTCCTGGTGTTATGACAATTACAAAACCTATTAATCAGTCAGTTGGATCTCAGTCGGGAATTGTTGGAAATAATCCCACAATCATTCCTACTAACGTTCAAATTCTCAATGTCAACACTATCAGAGCAGGTGCACCAGCACAGACAGGGCAGAAAGGTGCTGCTCCAAGAGTTATGACTATTGGGACTCCGCAGGTGGTCGGTGCTCGACCTGGTCAACCAGGGGTAAGCATGTGTAGTCAAAATGAAATTAAGCAATTTAATTTACCAGAATTTAGCATAAGGATACAGTGTAGCCTATAGAATTAACACATCAACAGTTCTTAAATATTATGGGCTATAAACCCATATTAACTATACTATATCAGTGAGATATGCAGTTTTAAATCAAATACCTAATTTTCATATGTGTAAAAATGGACTAATTATACAAAGGTGTACTTTTTATGTTGATATTTGCAAATTACAGAAATGTCTAGTTAGTCGTACATATATTGAAAATAAAGTATTCATCGTAGAGCTTAAGTTAATACAAGTCTTATTAAGTGTACGAGTGTGGTTAACAACCCCTCCATAATTTAGAATTGAATATCAGTTAGTTTATCCACAGTTAAATGTTGAATCGATAAAGGCATATGCTCAAACTATTTAAATCTAAATTAATTAGAACATTTAGGATTTGTGTGTTGTTAATTTGGCCTACAGATAAATTTTGAAACTAATATTACTATACTTAAAATGTCATTATCAACGGATATATAATGTAGACCTACAACAGCTTATCTTAAAAACAGTGAACATGCATTTTTTTTAAGTACGGTATCAGAAACATCAAATTAGCTTAGTAACCATTTTCTAAATATTAAGAGAAAGCAGTTGAGTTTAGTCTTTAACTTGATTGTTGGCTACATTTGCCTACAAAATTATATCTACTTTTATAGTAATTATATTGTACGTTTGAATTCTCCTATTTTTCCTTTAATAAAGTGTTTCTTGTTGCCTTATCATGGAATGATTGAACGTATACTTACCGCCATGCAAGCCAAGCTCAATGTTTGAGTGTGCAGAGCTCACCTTAGGAGTGGTATCAGGAACAAAGACCAACCATGCTGCTGGTTTAATGCACATAACACTTCATAACTTCACTCCAAAAAACATCCGTTAACATTCCTGTAACACCAGTCATAAAAATCATTTTTCAGAATATACTTACTCCTTTTGAAAGAAAACCAGATTACTTAGGACAAAAACTCATTCAACATCTTCCAGATAATATTTAAAGCCTAGAAAATATTTCTAAATTCAAAATCCAGCTAAAAACGCACCTACTTACATCGTGTATTTATAAAATAGGAGATTAAATTGAACTAACAAAATAGCCTAGCCGAGAACCCCCTCTTCCAAGCCTATTATATTACCTATATTTGAAGTGACATTTATATTCATAATTTAACCTACCAAGTGACCCCACCTGTATAGGCATTCTGACACGACAATCGCTCTGACTGGAGGCAACTGGGAAAGACAACTAAGTTCAAGAAAGTGGTTGGTCATTGTTATTTGTAGACAGGGCATTATAATGACATCGTTTTAAAGATATAAGGCCAATTAAGGTTAAGAGCAATTATGTTTCCTACACTTACAAACACATATATTGATTAAACTATTGGATATTATATTTCTAGTATAAACATTTGTAAGTTTTACAAAATAATTACGCTAGGATAACCTAATACTTTTTCCTCTATCCTCTCTTGCATAAGTTAAATCTGGCCACACGCTTATAACAAGACATATTCTTTAGGGCTTAATACTTTGTTTTTGTTAATATTTTAGTTTTTGCAATAAGAAAATATATTATTGAACTAATAATACATAAGTGCAGTATGGTAAATGCCCCCTCCCCCACAATGATATTAGTTCGGAATATCCAAAATAATGCTCATTCTATTGACAAACTATTTAAACCAAAATCAATTATTATAGGTTTTATCATTTCGAAGGTAAATTCATAGCCTTTTTTTAGGATAAGGTTTTTAAAGATATAGACATTTAAAAATAATATTTGAAATGTCACTATTACAATTTTTAGAGCTACTGTATAGTCAAGGCAACAGACTAGACTTACTAACTGCTGAGATCACTAACTGACAATGTTTGGGGTGTCAGCAGTTAGTGATTGAGTCTTCAGACTGAACTCAATATTGAGGCGTTTATGTTGGTTACTTCTGTGCATAACCTGAATTCATAGGCACTGTCATCTCCAGAAGACCACAAATTTGTTTAATTAGGCCTATATAATTTTACCTTTGTTAAATATAGTGTGAGTATTGTGTTTTTCGTTGTTTTTTATGCTAAGAAACATACATTTGAAAACTATTTTGGTTTACGAAAATTATTTCTCAAAATAACACTAAAAACTACTTTTGTGGCAAATCGCGTATCGTAGCTCTTTATGCATGATTATCTTAAAAGCTATGTCAAAACACAAAATACCAACTTGCATTAATTTTGCCCTGCTTAGATGCCATCCCATAAGCTCTTTGTTTAATAGTCACTAACAATCCAAACACAAATAATGTTTCCTCATGCACTATTTTCTAGTACTTGAACACGTTGAGTACAGTACTTACAAGTTATTTGTTGAGTGTGGACACTAACACCATTTTCAGAGGAATGTACCTAGTTACAATTTTAGACCTGCGTGTACATTAACAATAAAATAGCCTAGCATAACTTCAAAACAGATTTTTTTGTAGCTTGAAGCCCAGCTAATTTTTTGTTTGTTTAGACCTACTTAAGTATAGGCCTATCCACAGCTTTAAGCATTGCTGCAAATGTGAATACCTTATCCTTTCTTATACAATTTAACAGAATGATTCCATAAAAGTATATTTAGGCCTACAGAAGATTTTGTGTTTTACTGTTTTGATTAGAATAAACAGTTCATCAATCAGTGTCTAAAAAAACATTTATTATTTCATTGTTAAATTAGTAAGAGTTTAATAGATCCATGTTCTTATGAAAATATCTGACACTTGCAGCGCACCTAATATATGACAATTTTAATAAGTGCATTTTTGTTTCAGCAACCAATCACACTACAAACGTTACAAAGCCTACAAGGTGCTCAGGGAGGTCATCTTCTGTTGAAGACGGAGAATGGCCAGTACCAGCTACTGCGAGTCGGACCAGCTCAAACTCCTACTGCTGCCATAGCTCCCAATAATGCAACCAACACAGCAGCATTCCGAGTTCAGTCAGTGCCGGCAGTAAGTTATTAATATTTTTTTTATTAGAATCTGGCGAATTTTGGCTTTGCAGACATTAGCGCTAAATTGATTATCTCTGTATTGAATCATGCTACAGCTTTCAAACCAACACCATTCTTTTCAGAAAGATATTTTATCTTCTTTATAAACAAAATTTTTATCTTCTTTATAGGCTAGCTCTAAATGCAAAGTTTAATTCCCAAAATAGCCACCAAAGTTTGGTGTTAAAAATTGTGAACTCTCACTTTTTGGAAGCACTTTTAATGAACAAAAGAGGGTAAATTATCAAAGTTCAAACTTTTTGTTCTATTAAATGGCATATATTACTAGTATAAATATATAGAATTTAGCCTCAAATCTTGTTTCCTTAATTTTTTATAAATTTTTGATAATTGAAATCTTTAAAAGTTTGAAACCCTTTATCTCTGGTATGACATGATATAAAAATCTGATTTTTGCATAGCATATATATATATATATATATATATATATATATATATATATATATATGATACTAAAGTAGTGTAGGAATTTCAACTTTGATATTTGACTTTAACCCTTTTGGGACCAAGCGGGCGATCTATCGCCCGCAAGTACTATGCGAAAACGACCGTGCGGGCGATTCACCGCCCGCCGAGATATATGCGAAAAGGACCGCGCGGGCGATCCGTCGCCCGCTCAATGTTTTTAATATATTTTATGTTACAGAGGTTAATGTTTATCAAAGTAACTGGTATATATGTTTAGTAATAAGTTCAGAATATTGTGAATCATTCGTGATTGCTGTTGGTAACACTGTTTGTAGTGTTGGAGGGAAATGAAAACAATAATACAACTGCGTCATAAGTTACAGTCGTGTTGAGTCGTCTGCCTGGGGTTTGTTTATATGCGAATGCTTACTGTGATTCTTTCGTTATTATTAGGGTTTGAGTGAAACGTTGTGTTTTCTTAGTAAATTGAGTTGTGTAGAACAAGTTTAGTGTTTGTTTGAAGTGATATTTTGTGTGACACTCAACAATGGAGCGAGAAAACCTTAGGACTAGTGAGTTAGATAGGGAACTGGCAATGTCAGATGACTCTGATCAAAGTAACTTTACTTTGTCTGATATTTTTGGTGACGATTCTGATTCCGATCCACATTACATCCCTGATCAGTCTACTTCTGTTTACAATTTGTCTTCAACCGACAGTGAAAATGAGGTAAGGAGTCAGACTAGGCCTAGAAATCAGCAGAGAAGGAGGCCTGAACCTAGGCCTAATAACAGTAGGCAAGTTTTGAGTGATTCTGATGCTGATGAGAACGAATGGGATGATGTCGAAAATGAGAGTGAGTGGGAAGATGTCAATGAATCAAACCCTCCTAATATTGATTTTGACTTTGAATTTCATGAAATCCCTGGGCCTAAACACATCCCCTCTCGAGCCACTAAGCCGTTAGATTTTTTCAATCTGATTTTTACGGAATCTCTTCTAAACATGTTTGTAAGAGAGACGAATAGGTATGCTGAGCAAACACTAGCTGACCCAACAAAAAACATATCACCTGGCAGTCGTCTTCAGAATTGGGTGCAAGTAACCAGCAAAGAAATGCATGTTAGTTGTATACTTTATATTTTAGCAAAAAACCCGTAGTTTACAGTATTTTATATATTTATTTATTTCTCAAGTAAATTTTACTGTACATAAATAAAACTTTGCACTTTATCAGAAAACTATGTTCTAAACATAATGAGCAGGTTTCCCACATTAAAAATATTTCTAGTTTCAGAGCTATAGTACAATAGATTTGTAAATATAAAGATATAAAAATATATTTCTATTTATTTTTATTTTTAAAATTTTTTTTATGTGTGTATATGAAATTACTTTATGCTAGTACTGTAGTACATTGCTTTAACTAAAAAATGACACTAAAATCATGTCTCTATCTTTATTGAAAGTTATTTTCTAAAGAGTTTCCCGAAATCCTACAAAATGCCCTTTTGAGGGACGGTCTTTTTCAGCTGGTGCTATGTTATATCACTGATAAAAAAAAAATGTCACACAAAAAATGCCCATAAAATTAATGGTCCTAAAAGGGTTAAAGAGAAAGTTATAACTTTTCAAAAGTAAAGAAAAAAATTACATCTATGCCAATTTTAATATAACGTGAATTTCTCAAATGAAGGTGGTTTTGAGCTATATTTGATCAATTATATGGTTAAATATGACTCCAAATAATAATAATAATAATAATAAAAACTGTTTGGCTTTAGTTCTAGTTCTTTTAGACATAGTTTGAGTCCAACATGAAATTAATTAGCAATGGTTCATTATGTGCAAGTTGCCTCGATAAAAAAGTTGCTTTTAAAATACTCCAGGAATCTTAAGAAGAAATGCCAGACAATTTGACATTCATGCAGTGGGTCACAATTGATAGGGCTGAAATGGTTACAATAGTAAAATCCCAGGAAGAGTATTTTGAATCATTAGAAAAGTTAATCAACATTAAAAGTTGCCACCATGTCTCCAAATTCAAAGTCAGTTTATGAAGGAAAAAAGAAAGACTTTCTGAAAAAGCTTAATCTTAGCTGACTTTGGCAGAAAACTTTACTTAGGACGAAATTCAAGGATACCACTGGGTCAATGACCAAGCAACTGTGCATCCATTTATGTTATATTATAAAAAGGAAAACAGTCCGGTATTCAGTCGTTCCATTTACATACGTAGTGACTATTTGGAGCACAACACGTCACTTGTCCATTAATTTCTAAATCATGTGACAAAGTTTATAAAAGAAACAATGCCTAAGGTTGAGAAGGTCATCTAATTTCAGATTGAAGTAGCATTCAATATAAAATGAGAAGAATTGTGTAAACCTCTACTGCAAAATAGATTTTAGATTTGAAGCAGATTGGCATTTTTTTTGCTTCCTGCCATGGCAAAAAATATGGTTCTGTATGGAGTAGCAGCTAGTACAAAATGAGATTAGTTAAAAGCAAGTTTACAACGAGCTATTCAAACCAAATCCTCAAGTTTGAGGATATGTAAATATTTTAATCCTTTATTATTAGCCATTTTTTTATTATGTTTTAAAACATATTGTAACTATTTGTTGTCAATAAATATTATATATATGTGTATATATATAATTTTATATATATATATATATATATAAAACCTACATATTTCTGAATACATTTTCTGTGTATACAATTAATAAATTAATATCATGAAACAAACTATTATATTGACTAGTAATAATCTTTTAGTTAAATGAATCTTAGGCCACAAGATTCAAAATCTAAGAATTAAACTCCCACTGAGAAAAGAATTGGTAATTTGCCTATAAATAATATTTATTTTTCGTCTTTTTTATAATGTTTGTAGTGAACAATCTTATAATTAATGACATTCAATACTCTTTCAGGGTGGAGCTGTTGCAGCTACAGTTCAAACCCAAGTGCCAGCTCTGGCAACACAGACCACAGCCAACACTGCGGTAATACAAGTGTTCTTGCTTAGCCTACTTTGGATTGTAGCTAAATACGTTTAAACCACTCAAGTCCAATGAGTATAAAAAGTCTAGGCCTCTCGAGGCTTTATGAACATGGAATGGGAACGAAATGTATGTACTAGCTGTCCAAAAGCTGTTCAAACGGTTTTTAAGTAAATGCATCTGACATCATGTGATATTTTAAGTCTTATTATGTTTATGGAGCTGACACTTAAAATCTTATGTAAGTCCCATATGAGTCTTGCAATTAATTTAATAGCAGTGTTTTTCACTCGTATTTGTAATATTAATAAATATTTTTGGTTGATTTAATGACCATTTACATTCGTGCTCCATATATTCAAGCATGTTCTTGAATAGTCCACTAACATTTTTGTAAAGTTTAATGTTTCAACACATTTTTCATTAAACATTTGATTATTAAGGTTTTGCAATAATTTTAATTTTCTTCTTAGAAGAAGACTTATTATTTACTCGAAATTGTCCACAACTATTTATATTTACTCTAAAAGTTTTAAGATTTTTATCTTTGTGCTACAATTTATCTTAAATATAAGGTTATTTTCACTTTGTTACACAGACAACTCCACAACGCCAACCATCGGCAGATACAGTCAAAGAGAAGTGCCGCAAGTTTTTAGCCAATTTATTAGAGCTATCTTCGAGGGAACCAAAAGCTGTTGAGCGCAATGTTAGGACACTAATACAAGAACTTGTGGATACTAAAGTTGAGCCTGAAGAGTTTTGTGACAGGTTGGAAAGGTTGCTCAATGCTTCCCCTCAGCCTTGCCTTATTGGATTCCTAAAGGTTTGTTTAACAGTAATATCTGTTATTACAGTAAAGCAATAATTTTGTTTTTAAAACTAAAGTAATTACGTAGTAAGTTTTAGAATATTCGTTGCCAGCACTGACCATAAAAAAGTTGTTTTTATAATGTAGCTTCATTGGAGGCTATGGTCGGCCTTCTATTTCGTGGGTGAAAATCTTGCTCTGCCTTTGGCCTTGTGAGTGTGCTCGGCCTATGACTAAATGAAAGAATGCACTCTGTTGCATCGCTTGTGGTATTTAAGGAACTCTGTATTTAGCATCACTTTAGAATGTTTGCGTTGTTCTATTTTAGCTGTGGTGAATATTAGAGCATAGTGGATTGATAAATTAGAATAAAAGTTGGTTGAATTACTTATTGGTTAAATGCCAATTCAACTTGCAAGGAGCCCAAAAGCTGTATATCTGACTTTACAAATTAAACCAGCAGCTAGCTTTGTTGTTTATAAATTTGGATGAATTAATTAGAGAAGGTAAGTGAGATAAAACTATGGTAAATTACTCTAACTGTAGCTGTCCTTCATCTTGTGGTGGAGACTTCCTTTCTTAGCCATAGCCTCATTGACCACTTCAATGGCACCAGCCAGCAGGCTATTAGAAAATGACCAACTGGCTACGAACAGTGATGGACATGCACCGCTGCAACAACCGTATATTTCAATCTTACGGTGCAACCTTTGAGTTTCAAATTCATCCTCTTTAACCTTTTCCCATCCTCTATACACTTTCTTATTCTCTGTTGCACTCTGATTGAATTTCTCTTTGAAAATGCTGTTTCAGAAATACGCCTGCAACTTGTATTCAGTTATAGCTTTAAACCTAACATAGTAAATGAAATTGTGAATCTATTAAGTTAAACAAATTAAAATTGTTACAATATCATATTATTATTTTGTACATAAAGCTGTAAAATTTACTAAATGAAAATTCAATGACATTTATAGATTTAACAGTCCCTAACATGATGGTAAATCTACTGAAACTACTAAATACAGCTAATATACAGTACATGTTAATTATTAGTTCAATATAAAAACATGTAATTTTTTTTGACATTTAGCAATTTTATGCTAATTAATTATTCTATTTTGTTAAGTATAGAGTCCAGGGTTTTTATTACTTTTGGGCGTTTCAATTACACTGGAATAGTAATTGAGAATTGGCCACAAAAGTCAATATTAAATACTGTGATTCCAACCGCTCGCCATTTTTCAGTGAGGTACGGGATTATTAAGTTTAAAATGAATCCTCGACATTTAATAAAAGCTATTCAAACTAAATACATTTTATTTTATATTTACTTGTAAAAACATTAATATTAACCTATTTTAATAAATCAGTAATAATAATAGTATCAACATCTTCCATTGACAAAATACAGCAGTTGGAAGGATTTCTTTTGTCATAAAAAATTCTTGGATAACAAAGAAGATGGGAAGAACATAATTCAGGGTGTTGACTGGCCAAGTGTCACCAGTTATCATAAAAATACAGCAAAGCAAAGAATGAAGTTTCGTAAAAAGCATTTGAATTAAAATGGAAGGTCGATATTACCACACTTCATACAGAATTTAGACTTGAAATCGACACTAAAATAATAATAAATTAAATTTATTGGTATAGGTTGACTGATTCTTGAACTGTATTCATATGAATTTTCCAGGCAGTGACCAAAATAAAACTAATGCTAGTTATATATTCTATTTATTGGAATCTTTGTACTGTAGTATCACACTCGATTGTTCAAAATACTTCATTTAAAATGATTATCTCAATAATAATTTTAGGTTAGGTGAAAGGGCTCTGCGAGGGGAATTCAGCTGTCCCTATTGTCAGCCGAACCACCTCAAGGATTACCCACCCTCCCACCCTATACACCTACGGTGGTATTAACCCACCCTATACACAAACGGTAGTATTAACCCACCCTCTATACATACGGTGGTATTAACCCACCCCCTACTTGAATGGTGGTATTAGTATTGGAGAGATAGGACATCAGCAAACTTACCTTAGAAAACAAGTTCACTAACACCAGAGTAGTAGTGTTAGTGAACTTACATACACAAAATAAACTCATAATCACACAAATTTTCAATGCCACTGGCGCTTTCTTCTGTTGAGGAGAGAGGGAGGGAGGGAGGGAGGGAGGGAGGGAGGGAGGGAGGGAGGGAGGGAGGGAGGGAGGGAGGGAGGGAGGGAGGGAGGGAGGGAGGGAGAGAGAGAGAGAGAGAGAGAGAGAGAGAGAGAGAGAGAGAGAGAGAGAGAGAGAGAGAGAGAGAGAGAGAGAGAGAGAGAGAGAGAGAGAGAGAGAGAGAGAGAGAGAGAGAGAGAGAGAGAGAGAGAGAGAGAGAGAGAGATGGCTTCCACTGTTGCTGGGTAGGTGGCTGTGGTGGGGGTGTTTAGTGGTGGAGGTTGTACATACATAGAACAACACTCGGGTATAGATGCAGTTTGTCAGTTAGTATATATATATATATATATGAAGTTTGCTGATGGGGAAATGGTCTATCTTATGTTCAGATTGGGTGGGTTACGGGATTTTGTTATCAATTGGTGTGCTAATTCCATCCTTCGGAGTTGGGAATTATTGGCATGGGAAGGAAGGGATCTTAATACTTTAGTGGTGTAACACTGATCAAAATTTTGGTTATGGAGAAGAGTATGGGCAGAGACAGGTTTTTCAGGATTTTGGACTTTTCTATCGTGTCTATGGCCATTCATGCGTTTTCAAATGGTTTCACTGGTAAGGACGATATATTGGACAGGACAGTGCTGGCACTGGAGTTGATAATATATCGGCCTTACCAGTGAAACCCTTTGAAAACGCATGAATGGCCATAGACATGATTGCAAAGTCCAAAATCCTGAAAATCCTGTTTCTGCCCATACTTTTTTCCATAACCAAAATTTTGATTAGTGTTACACCACTAAAGTAATCGGATCCCTTCCTTCCCAAGGCTGTAGTTCCCAACTCCGAAGGATGGAATTAGCACACCAATGGATAACAAAATCCCGTGACCCACCTAATCTGAACATAAGATAGACCACTTCCCCTCAACTCCTTCCTCATCAGCAAACTTCATATATATACTAACTGAAAAATTGCATCTGTACCTGAGTGTTGCTCTATGGATGTACAACCCCCACCACAGCCACCTACCCAGCAATAGTGGAAGCCATGTCAGTCTCTCTCTCTCTCTCCCCCCTCCCCTCTCCTATCCTCTCCCCTCCTCTCCTCATCTGATGAAAATGCCAGTGGTATTGAAAATTTGTGAGATTCTCCCTCTCTCTCTCTCTCTCTCTCTACTCACCTGATGAAAGTGCCAGTGGCATTGAAAATTGAGACATTATGTGTTTATTTTGTGTATGTTATTATTACTCTGTGGTTAGTGAACTTGTCTTCTGAGGTAAGTTTGCTGATGTCCTATATCTCCAATATACTAATATCTCAACAATAATTGACAACTATGTAGGTTTACTTGTACTTATATATATACACCTGAAAGTGCCTACTGCCTGTTATATTATGCAACCTGAACTGTAACAATTGCACTAGGCTATATCATCAATTATTTACAAAACAAAAACTTAAAAATAGCATTGATTTAGAGTTAATAAGGATTTAAATTCCAACTCATGTTAGTTTATCACACTATTGAGCCTGGAGTAAGTTGTTTTTTCCCAGTTTTTTTTTACTACGGTCCTTATTACAGTGACACAGATGAACTCCATGTGTTGGCATTCCTTACTTCTTAAAACTCATCTCCAAACCACAGAATAAATTTTACTTCAATTAATACTTGTTGGGTTAGTTCCAAAATTGGATTAATTCTCAATTCCAATTACCATAATTATTACCAAAATCATAAAATAAGGTGAAACGTCATATCTCCCATGTAACATTTCAATGATGGATATTAGGATATTTAAATATTAGTATATTAGGTTAGATAGGGATTAGCAAACTTACCTAAGAAAAGTCCACTAACACCTTGCAGTATAGAACACATAGATCTTCAGTGCCACTGGCACTTTCCTCAGGTGAGTAGAGACTTACCTTCCACTATTGCTGGGTAGGTGGCAATTGATTTTAGATGGGGGTTGCATAGAGCAACATTCAGGTTTGAATGCAGTATTTTGGCTTTAGCACTGGACTAAACCGTTTTGGTTTTTAATAAGATTAGAACCAAATCCAAGGTTAAAGGTCCCTGGGCCTCAGCATTGAAACCCCTCAAAAACAAATTAATGGCCATAGACATGTTGCAATGTCCAAAATCCTGAAACCCCTATCTCTGCCCATACCCGTCTTCATAACCTAAATTTTGACCAGTGTTACACCACTGAAGTAATCAGATATTTTCCTTGCTGTCAATGGTTACCAATCAGGGACGTAATAAGCATACCACTGGAAGATGAATAGCCAGGGCAACTAAGGGACCTAACTTTATGTGGAATCATAACCACGTATTGTTGGTCTGATTTTCAGCCAACTGTCAAGCCTAACACTCAGTCTCTTCTCTACACATTTGAACCTTGACTACCATCCAACATGGACACTCCAGACTTCTCTAGTAGTTTCCAGGTTGATGACAACCATTGAGTGGATGCCGTGTTGGTATTCAGAGGACCAAGCATCGAACCTATCAACTACGATCTCCTCAACACTGTCCCCAAGTAACTGGGCTACATCCATTTAGTCCAGCCCCAAAACCAATCTCAAATCAGAAGTAATTCCCAATGCTTAACCCTTGTTAATAATTACCACCATGATGTCCTACAGAAACCGAACATCTTTAAAAAAAATCTTTAAAAACCATACCAAAGATCTAGAAAAACCTCCAACCGTCACTTTCACGTAAAACAAAAATCTCCATCAAGTCCTGATCATCCTAAGTTACCAGTCCAAAATCCTGAAACCCCTATCTCTGCCCATACCCGTCTTCATAACCTAAATTTTGACCAGTGTTACACCACTGAAGTAATCAGATATTTTCCTTGCCATGTCAATAGTTACCAACTCAGGACGTAATAAGCATACCACTGGATAACTAAATCCCATGAACCTCCTAATCTGAACATCAGATAGATCATTATTAAGACGCCGATCATCAAGATATGAGCGAATATGAGAGGCGAGTGAGTGTGATGAGTGTAGATGAAAGAGTGTAGTCGTTACAACTAAGGTCGACTGTTCCTCAGAAAGAGCTCTTTATTAATAGCCCAATAGCCATGGCAACTAAGGGACCTAACTTTATGTGGAATCGTAACCACGTATTGTTGGTCTGATTTTCAGCCAACTGTCAAGCCTAACACTCAGTCTCTTCTCTACACATTTGAACCTTGACTACCATCCAACATGGACACTCCAGACTTCTCTAGTAGTTTCCAGGTTGATGACAACCATTGAGTGGACGCCGTGTTGGTATTCAGAGGACCAAGCATCGAACCTATCAACTACGATCTCCTCAACACTGTCCCTAAGTAACTGGGCTACATCCATTTAGTCCAGCCCCAAAACCAATCTCAAATCAGAAGTAATTCCCAATGCTTAACCCTTGTTAATAATTACCACCATGATGTCCTACAGAAACCGAACATCTTTAAAAAAAATCTTTAAAAACCATACCAAAGATCTAGAAAAACCTCCAACCGTCACTTTCAGGTAAAACAAAAATCTCCATCAAGTCCTGATCATCCTAAGTTACCTGATCCCAACACCCTAAAAACCTACAAGATACCTGGAAACCATGCCTATGATTTCACAAATTTAATTAATCAACTCCTTGCCCTGGGCCTCAGCATTGTCAAAAACAAATTAATGGCCATAGACATGTTGCAATGTCCAAAATCCTGAAACCCCTATCTCTGCCCATACCCGTCTCCATAACCTAAATTTTGACCAGTGTTACACCACTGAAGTAATCAGATATTTTCCTTGCCATGTCAATAGTTACCAACTCAGGACGTAATAAGCATACCACTGGATAACTAAATCCCATGAACCTCCTAATCTGAACATCAGATAGATCATTATTAAGATGCCGATCATCAAGATATGAGCGAATATGAGAGGCGAGTGAGTGTGATGAGTGTAGATGAAAGAGTGTAGTCGTTACAACTAAGGTCGACTGTTCCTCAGAAAGAGCTCTTTATTAATAGCCCAATAGCCAGGGCAACTAAGGGACCTAACTTTATGTGGAATCGTAACCACGTATTGTTGGTCTGATTTTCAGCCAACTGTCAAGCCTAACACTCAGTTCTCTTCTCTACACATTTGAACCTTGACTACCATCCAACATGGACACTCCAGACTTCTCTAGTAGTTTCCAGGTTGATGGCAACCATTGAGTGGACGCCGTGTTGGTATTCAGAGGACCAAGCATCGAACCTATCAACTACGATCTCCTCAACACTGTCCCCAAGTAACTGGGTTACAGCACTGCACCACTTTAACTTACCACTTCCTTCCTACTCCTCCACCATGAGCAAGCTTCATGCATACAACTGGAAAACTGCATTCAAACCTGAATGTTGCTCTATGCAACCCCCATCTAAAATCAATAGTGGAAGGTAAGTGAATCAATCTATTCACCTGAGGAAAGTGCCAGTGGTACTGAATATTTATGTGTTCTATTCTGCAAGGTGTTAGTGAATTTTTTTAGTTAAGTTTACTAATGCCTTATCTCTTCTAATATACTAATATTTAGATCCATCATTGAAATGTTACATGGGAGATCATGACATTTCACCTTATTTTATGATTTTTGATCTTATTTTTGAATTTACAGATCCCTGGTTAATATTATCTCGTAATATCTCCAGCCAATTTATTAATTATACTAAACGAAATCAATACTTGCTTGAAGCAAATACCCTTTAACCATTGCCACTTTGGCAGTCAGCAAGCTCATCTTATATACCTTGCCATCCAGATGTTATTAATAACTTCTCACAGTAGGCATTGCCAAGAGCCCTGCTTCTACATCTTGGTTTATGGTCTCGTGAGGAAACTTCAGCAGCTCTGTCTTCGGCCCCATGAGAGAACTTTATCTATAACTTCATGAGTGAACACTGTAAATAGGCCTTTTTTCTTCAAGATGATTCACTATTCATGCTAATGTGTACGTGTCCAACCTGAGCTCCCTGATGTATTCAATGAAGATAAATTATGAGATAAGGAGACAAACATGATTTCTTTGATTTTTTGTGAACACTTTCATATTAGTTAGTTGTTCTCCATTAATACATAGTTTGTTTACAATCTGCATTCCGTCCTACTGCCCAGCTTATGCTACCTGGGGCGGTAACGGCACAGTCCCGGAGCATAACGGGGTAACCTTTTTTTACCCTGATGTGGCTGGATATGTGGCGCAGCCCCAATACCCACAATATTTTGCTCTCTTCCCTTCCATTCAACAATACTTCACTTTTTCCTTGTTCATTTCCAATCTGAAGATTTCCGTGTAATGACATCCTCCTTTGAATCACCCCATGTCATCTAAAATTTTATCTTTTATGGGGTCTTTGACTATCCAATTCATATACTTCAGAGTTGCATTAAATATATTTCCCTGTTTTAGTTCTTTGTAAATTTTGAACCAGTCTGTTTAACTAAGCAGAGTTCTTACTCTACCACTATATCCATCATACATTGCCCTAAATATTTTAATGTAGCTTCTGTCTGTACAAATCAACTCCATGCTGTCCTATTATTTATTCCTATATATTGAATCATGTGCCTTTTTAATGAACTTAATGATTATGGTTTTATTCTTTTTCTAATGGCTGCTTAGCAGCAAAAATTAAGTCTGGTGTACTCCTCCTGATCTAAAGCCATGTAGTTCTTTGCTTTGTTATGTTTACATGCTCTCATTAATGTTGCTATAAACTAATGTATTTTATAAAATTATGCGTACATTTGTTAAGAAATAATAGTACAAATGATTGTTGTGACCAGTGTTTACTGTTGGTTTTGACAATAATAGTACAAATGATTGTTGTGATCAGTGTTTACTGTTGGTTTTGACAATAATAGTACAAATGATTGTTGTGATTAGTGTTTACTGTTGGTTTTGACAATAAAGTACAAATGATTGTTGTGATCAGTGTTTACTGTTGGTTTTGACAATTATAGTACAAATGATTGTTGTGACCAGTGTTTACTGTTGGTTTTGACAATAATAGTACAAATTATTGTTGTGATCAGTGTTTACTGTTGGTTTTGAAAATAAATCATGGTGTTAACATCAATATAACTGAATATAAAAAAGGCTTAGTTTCTAATTTTCCTAATTTTGTATGTGCAATTATTAGGATTTTTAAAAGAAATTAATTGAATTCAAAATAAATCAAGGTTGTTATTCAAGGAATCAGTTACCTGTAGAGCTTTAAACAAGCATGCTTGTTAAAATATGTGATGATCCACAAATGTGAAGCGTTTTATACAACATGGTTTACTTGTTGAGAAGGTTGGCTTAAGCCAACAAGAGAATGTCAAGATCTCACAAATGCTTTCTTTCACTCCTATAGCAATTTTTCTACTGATGTTCAGTGGCAATGCTAATCTAAAAAAAAATAATTTTATAATTTATTTTTCAAATGTTTTTTTGAGTATTTTTATATTGTATAAAAAAGCAAAGTTAACTTATATTTTATAATTTGCCAAAATTTTTATATTATTTTGATTAAACTGGGAAATAAGCATATGAAAATAAACAAGTGTTACATTAGTTTCAAAATGTGGGAAATTAATTTAAAATAATTACATCAACTATGAATTTTGAAAATTGTAGGAATATTTATATTGTAAGGAATTAATAGTTGGCTCCTAAGAATAATAGTTTGATTTTATCTGCACAAAGAACTGAAGAGATCGTAAGATATGATATGCCAGGCAGAGGTCTGCAAGAAGGGTAGTATATGTTTGCAGACAATCTGAAACTGGTCAGTATATGTTTGCCTGATGAGTTGTTCAAGTTAGAGCAAGAGTTAACTAACAAATTAAAGAGGTCTTTTAATCCAGAAAATCGACAAATAATTAAATTTATTTACATGCCCTTGCCAAATTAAGGTCTAAGGAAACTTTAGTAAGATGTTTTTATTACTTAAGTAAATAAAATGTCAATTTTGGTTTTTCCTTCATTCTAAAATCAATGAAATAATTTTGTTGTTGTACCAAGCATTTTTAGACTATTCTCAATTTATTAAATATATACAACATTTTTTAGTTTCTAATACCTAAACTATATAAATAGCATTAGGAAATTTATATATTTTGTTTTGATTAATTTTTACCTTCCCATGAACTTAGTGCATAGAGGTTGTTACTTATTAATCAATTCTTAAGCGCATTCTTGACTTCTCCTGGACTTCACTTTTTTTTATATACATTTGTGATGCCTCATGCCCATATAGGTGGTTTTTGTTTCAAATTGTGTTATATGGTGGTGCTGATGGTTGATATTTTGTATCATGTTTCATAATAGGAGTGTTTACTTTCATTGTATTTTTTTGTTTTCAGCCTTGCAACTATTGGATTCTTTAGTCATAATCTAGGCTACGTTGCCATTAGTACTGTTTGTTTTAAAATTAGTATTTTACTAATTCTTTTGATTTTAAAACATTTTTATTCTTAATTTTAGTTCTTTGTTTGGGTCAATAAATTAAATTTTCTTTTATGTAAAGAGATACAGGTCACCAGCAAGTGAAAATTGTTATTTGGTGGATTCAAGAGAGAAGTATACTGATTTGTAAAAACTCTTGAGGCAGTCTAATCCTTGCTTTGGTGAACAGCGATGCTAGAAAGACTCAATCAAAATAATTTAAATAATGTATATAGCTTACTGAAGTGTTACTTTGTGATTTTTATAAATAAATTGCTAAATTAAAATTGCTGTTTGTGTGTTTAGAATAATACTTTTGGTATACTTTACGCATACATATGTTGTTTATTTCAGTATCATTGCAGTTTTACATTTATATTTTATCTTCAGGAAAAGAAGTCATAACCACGCTTGAATATAAGGGAGGCTTTTGAAATTTTATGGTTAGGATAATGGAATACGCTTGACTTTCATGTAAGAAAAAAATTGAGTGAGGTTGTGAGCTAACAAAATATTTAAAATTGCAAGTTTTACTGGAAAAAACAACAAAAAATTATCAAGATATATTCAAAAAAAAAAAAAAAGTACCGACAGGCTGAATGAACGCTTGATGAAATGTAGAAAAATACCTTGGCATTGTTTGCTAATACTTTTATAAAATAGGCTGTTAAAGGTTTAAGCTTAAGTCCACTCGAAAGGAAGATGGTATCATCTTCTAACTTTACTGTCAAACGGAAAGTGTTGTCTTACTTTAGCATATTGTTTGCAAATAATATAAGTAATTAACTTAATCAGATACACTTTATTTTACAGGCAATAATCTTGACTTGCATTTTTTTAATATCTTGTACTTTCATTTGTTTCAAGATTTTTTGAACAAAATGGCACAGTGTGATTGGGGAATGTGATTATTAGTTTGTTTAGAAGATAATGAAACATGACAAACTTGTTTCAATATAATTACTTGTGATTTCAGAAAAGTTTACCTCTACTTCGCCAATCTATGGTTACGAAAGAACTGGTAATAGATGGAATCCGGCCACCACCTGCCAGTGTTCTATATAATTCCCCTACAGTTGTCCAACAAACTGTACAGGTAGGCTTAGTATTACGTGTTTACTTCTTTTACTAAAAAAAATGCAATTTTAACAAATTGCCGTTTTCCCTGACCTTAAGGCATGTGCTCTAATATAGTTAAAATGTCACCTTAATATCAAATTGAATAAATGGTAAAGCTTGTTGTACAGAGGTTTGAACAAGTGGAAAGCAAACACGCCCCTAGAATATGTGATGTAATTAAATGAAAATGTTATTACAGTCCTAATTTTTCCCATGTCTTGCTTATTGCTGCTTTACAATCATTACCAACTAACAAAATGCTAATTCTGTCTTAAAATGTACTTTTTTCCAATATTATGTATAATGGCTTGCAATATTGTTTCACTCTAGCTTTACAAATTTAATCACTCATTTGAATGATAGTTCATTGCACGTTGATATTGTACATAGGCCTAATGCAGTTACATATTGAATGATTGTACACATTATTAATGGTTTCTGTTAAAGTGCATGCATAAGTGATGGCAATAATTCTTCCTGATACTAGCGGGAAGGTCATTTGAGGGATACAGATTCAAAAAACTCTTAAATCAGACTCACCAACAACAACGTGGCCATGTTGACAATGACTGAGTATAGTTTTCTGTGTAGTTTCATCAGCGTCTTATCTGGATTTGAGACTTAGATTAACAAAACAGTTAGTTGGTATTATCATACGAATGAATACAATAGTAAAAAGAAAAACTTACAAATACATGATTTATGTAAGGGTTAAAATATTCCTAATGCAGTAAACACATTAAATTAAATGTGTTAATTTATGTTTCAAATAAGATAAATATGTAATTTAAAATGATCTGAAGTAAGCTGACAAAGAAATAGTTTGGCATTAGAATCTGACAAATATCTAAATTAATTATTAAATAAGTTTGAAATCAGAGTATTAGGTCAGGGTAATTTACATTTATTTAAATAAATACTTTCCCTAAAACATATCTTAGGGATGGGTAGATTAAAACTAGGTATATGAATATGAAATGTTGGTGCTCTAATAAACTCTTAATCTGTTTTTTCAAAGCTACTGGCATTTGAATTTATTGTAATTTGAACATTACATTAGTGTTCAACTGTGAATCCATGTGAGGTAGAAAGAGATGAAAATGAAGGACCACTGCTCTACTGGAGCAGACCTGAGAAATTTAACTATGGACAGCAATGAAAGAATTGACTCACCACAGAGGTTGTTTGACCACTTGTGGAAAAGGAGTAGGTAGTGAGACTTCAGGGAGTCCAGTCCAGTTGTCACAGTTTTTTAATGTTGATGAATGGCCGTGGAAGCGTGTACGTATCGAATGTCCAATAGACCAATCGCACACTGCAAAAACGAAGCTCTCGGAAGTGAGTCTAAGAGCATTAGAGAGAGAGCACTGAATTTAATGTAAAAGTATGATTTGAAAATTTAGAGAAGGAATGCACTTTATGAAATAGTTAAGAATTGTGTAACAAGGGCAAGAGTCTTGATTGCACAGTGAGTGAGGCATACAAGGGCTTGTGAAACCTTCCCTAGGGGAGTCTATTTTGGAGAACCAATGAAAGCTCGAGGTGGTGTAATGTGTAGTCTAGGGCTAGATAACTTCCTCCCTCTCCCTAGTTTGAGATAAGTGTAAATCAAATGTTAAAATTACATAATATATCAAATATGTATAGTTATTTTGAAACCGAACAATTCATGTGAAATCTGCAAACAGGTTTTAAATTTACGGATCTAGATTAAAATAGGTATTAAGACCAAAATTTTTGGCAGCTCTATTCCCTCTAACCTTTTTTCTTCAAGGTACCAAAACTATGAGCATCCTGGCATTTTATGTTTTGATAGACTTTAATCTGTAAAACTTGCTGATTCCTTACATTTCTATTGAGATTAATGTATTACTATTTAAATATAAGAGAAGTATGTATATTTAGTTTTCTATATTTGAGAGGGGCTTTTCATTGAGAGCGTATGGTTTGTCAGATAGTTACTATTATCTATATTATAGGGGTGTGTGAGTAGCAATTTTAGGATTCGAGTCAACTTTTTTTCGAGACGAGTATTTAACCCTTAATTTTCAAAAATGAAAACACTGAAATGAAGTAAGCAACACACTCTAACAATATTTGTTTAGTTCGCTTAATAATTAATAAAGTTTGGATCACCTCAAAGTCATAACCTCTCCAAGTGTCCCGAATGGTGTAGTAGGCCGTAGGTCTAAGTGATTTGACGTTCAAATCACGGTTGGAGCGAAAAGAGCGGAATCACTGTTTAAAATCACAGGTGTTACAAGTGAACAGGAACGTTATCACTGTTAACTTTAAAGAACAGGTAATCCCATCACTAACTGCGAATGAAACATACAAAACTTGCATGTTACATGTAAATTATCGATAACAGAACGAACTTTGAGTGGTAACTCTGTAATGTCGAGCAAAGCTGCAATGACCGTAACTCATTATTGTAATGTAACATACGGCATTATTTCAACTTCATAGCCTTTGGTAACTTGGAACGTTATCTAGACCAGCTGTAACCAGGCTTCAAGCCGTTAAGTAACGTCAGGCCATGACGGAAACAGAATAACTGTCTGGAACCTCAATGTGTCGAGAGTAACAGGTTACCAAAAACAGATTATTATAACACGTCACCAGAACATAATAGAATTACGTAATAGGTTATCGAAAAAGTAACTGTAGTTCCCATTTCTAGCTTAAACGTAAACAAAAACTCAAAACAAAATGGATAGCAAATCAAATCCATGGCTAGCAGTACATTTTATATTGGGACTCATCAAGTTGGCGTTGTACTGGTAGTAGCTACATTAATCATTATTTTATTAGTAATGGTGCCGGAACGAAACTGTTCCTGGCATTCTATCTCATATTATTATTATAGCTTTTCAATTTCAATAGTTTATATTCCATGCTTAGATTCTGTTACAGATTGAACACGATTTAATTAAACCTGTCCGAAGTTGTCAGTCTTAAAATCGTTTTAGTCATGAACTTTTAAAGGATGGACCTGAAATAAATGCAACTGTTAATTTCAAATGTTGATAAAAGTTATATAACGAAGTTTTTAAATGGTTCAATAACTGATTCTTTGTGATCAGTTATCACGTTTTATGAATAACTAGTGATGGCTATTTGGAACAGCTTATTTGGATGTGCCTTCTTTATAAATAATAGGAATACTTTTTGCTGTAATCGCCATGGCCGTACGATCGAGAGTTCGTGACTTATGTGCATGAATCACGAATCTGAATACGTCGCGAGAATATCTCCGGTTACGAATACAATATTATGATTATATTTTAAATACAGTTGCATACATATAATGCTTATCTTTATAATCTACTATACAAATGGAACTTTTGTCTTGATTATAGCGTTTTACCTCAAAGATATGGCAAAACTCGAATTTCGAGCTACTCGCACACTCCTAATATATTACATTCACTACATTTGAGAGGGGCTTTTCATTGAAAGAGTGTGGTTTGTCAGATAATTACTATTTATATTACATTCACTACACTTCAGAGGAGCTTTTCATTGAGAGAGTATGATTTGTCAGATAGTTACTATTATCTATATTACATTCACTACATTTGAGAGGGATTTTTCATTGAGAGAGTGTGGTTTGTCAGATAAACCACATTGAATTATATTTGAGGGGGGGTTTTCATTGAGAGAGTATGATTTGTGAGATAGTTACTTTGTACATTACATTCACTACATTTGAGAGGGTATGATTTGTGAGATAGTTACTTTGTACATTACATTCACTACATTTGAGAAGGTATGATTTTTGAGATAGTTACTTTGTACATTACATTCACTACATTTTAGAAGGGATTTTCATTGAGAGGGTATGATTTGTGAGATAGTTACTTTGTACATTACATTCACTACATTTGAGAGAGTATGATTTGTGAGATAGTTACTTTGTACATTACATTCACTACATTTGAGAGGGTATGATTTTTGAGATAGTTACTTTGTACATTACATTCACTACATTTGAGAAGGGATTTTCATTGAGAGGGTATGATTTGTGAGATAGTTACTTTGTACATTACATTCACTACATTTGAGAGAGTATGATTTGTGAGATAGTTACTTTGTACATTACATTCACTACATTTGAGAGAGTATGATTTGTGAGATAGTTACTTTGTACATTACATTCACTACATTTGAGAGAGTATGATTTGTGAGATAGTTACTTTGTACATTACATTCACTACATTTGAGAAGGGATTTTCATTGAGAGGGTATGATTTGTGAGATAGTTACTTTGTACATTACATTCACTACATTTGAGAGAGTATGATTTGTGAGATAGTTACTTTGTACATTACATTCACTACATTTGAGAGGGTATGATTTGTGAGATAGTTACTTTGTACATTACATTCACTACATTTGAGAAGGGCTTTTCATTGAGAGGGTATGATTTGTGAGATAGTTACTTTGTACATTACATTCACTACATTTGAGAGGGTATGATTTTTGAGATAGTTACTTTGTACATTACATTCACTACATTTGAGAGGGTATGATTTTTGAGATAGTTACTTTGTACATTACATTCACTACATTTGAGAAGGGATTTTCATTGAGAGGGTATGATTTGTGAGATAGTTACTTTGTACATTACATTCACTACATTTGAGAGAGTATGATTTGTGGGATAGTTACTTTGTACATTACATTCACTACATTTGAGAGGGTATGATTTGTGAGATAGTTACTTTGTACATTACATTCACTACATTTGAGAGGGTATGATTTGTGAGATAGTTACTTTGTACATTACATTCACTACATTTGAGAGAGTATGATTTGTGAGATAGTTACTTTGTACATTACATTCACTACATTTGAGAGGGTATGATTTGTGAGATAGTTACTTTGTACATTACATTCACTACATTTGAGAGAGTATGATTTGTGAGATAGTTACTTTGTACATTACATTCACTACATTTGAGAGGGTATGATTTGTGAGATAGTTACTTTGTACATTACATTCACTACATTTGAGAGAGTATGATTTGTGAGATAGTTACTTTGTACATTACATTCACTACATTTGAGAGGGTATGATTTGTGAGATAGTTACTTTGTACATTACATTCACTACATTTGAGAGAGTATGATTTGTGAGATAGTTACTTTGTACATTACATTCACTACATTTGAGAGGGTATGATTTGTGAGATAGTTACTTTGTACATTACATTCACTACATTTGAGAGAGTATGATTTTTGAGATAGTTACTTTGTACATTACATTCACTACATTTGAGAGAGTATGATTTGTGAGATAGTTACTTTGTACATTACATTCACTACATTTGAGAGAGTATGATTTTTGAGATAGTTACTTTGTACATTACATTCACTACATTTGAGAGAGTATGATTTGTGAGATAGTTACTTTGTACATTACATTCACTACATTTGAGAGAGTATGATTTGTGAGATAGTTACTTTGTACATTACATTCACTACATTTGAGAGAGTATGATTTGTGAGATAGTTACTTTGTACATTACATTCACTACATTTGAGAGAGTATGATTTTTGAGATAGTTACTTTGTACATTACATTCACTACATTTGAGAGGGGCTTTTCATTGAGAGGGTATGATTTTTGAGATAGTTCCTTTGTACATTACATTCACTACATTTGAGAGGGTATGATTTGTGAGATAGTTACTTTGTACATTACATTTACTACATTTGAGAAGGGCTTTTCATTGAGAGGGTATGATTTTTTAGATAGTTACTTTGTACATTACATTCACTACATTTGAGAGGGGCTTTTCATTAAGAGATACTATCTATATTACATTTACTATTTCCAATGGAAATTTGAAACATTTATTTATATAATTAGTCAGTCTTGAGTTGACTATTATCTCGTTCAGTTAGTTTGATGAAAACTATTGATAGTCTGTTCATATGTCATAATAGAATTCATGTATTATATGAGGATTAATGTGTATTATTTAAAATACACCAGGTGCTATCTTAGTCACTGAAAAAAGAAAAACCCGCAGTCAATCAACATTACTTTATCTAGAAATAAAATGTTTACAATCAATTTGTACTTAATCAGCTTACTAAATTGTAAGAACTCAAATAACATAATTTCTCACTTAATAAACAGAGAAAATCATGTAACATGATCAAAAAAATAGCATGAGAAACCTGAACTGAGAGCGTTGAAATGTTAATGTCAGACATTGTCAGTTTAGTGCTGAGAATAACAATAATTTTCAAAATAATAAAAAAACAAAAGAAACACAAATTTTCAGTACCACTGCCACTTTCTTAATGGCACTCTCTACTCACCTGAAGAAAGTGCCAGTAGCACTGAAAATTCGTGTGATTATGTGTTTCTTTTCTGTATGTTACTAATGCTCTGGTGTTAGTGAATTTGTCTTCTAAGGTAAGTTTGCTGATGTCCTATCTCTCTAATATAATAGTTTTATTATTGTTATTCTCAGCACTAAACTGACAATGTCTGACATTAACATTTCAACGCTCTCAGTTCAGGTTTCTCATGCTATTGTTTGATCATATTATATGATGTTCTCTGTTTATTAAGTGAGAAATTATGTTATTTGAGTTTTTACATTTTATTAAGCTGACTAAGTACAAATTTATTGTATACATTTTATTTCTAGATAAAGTAATGTTGATTGTCAGCTGGTTTTTCTTTTTTCAGTGACTAAGATAGCACCTGGTGTTAGTAGAAAAAAGTTACTACTACTCTGGTGTTAGTGAACTTGTCTTCTAAGGTAAGTTTCCTGATGTCCTATCTCTCCAATATACTAATTCCTGGCCTAGTGCCCTTTAACCTAAACTAAAATAATAAAACTATATATTAGAGCAGATAAAAAAAGCAAGTACAGTTATCCTATTTTTTCCAGCTCCCTGAAGTTGTTCTTAATTAGACTTCCTCACTGTTGAAATTTTAAGTTTCAATCCTTACAAATGCTTATAGTCAAGCTAGGGAGGTGCTTGTAACAAAATAATCTAAATTAAAAATTTTTGTTTCATTTTACCTTAAACAACATTCTAAAGTTTAGTTCCTGTTTCCATCCCACTTTACAGTGACAGATTTATCCTCAGTAATTTAACTTGCTGAAAAGTGACTGTTACCAAGTTGGGACTTCAACTTAATTGTCTATTTCTAGTCACTTAAGTCAGGTTTTTAAAAACAATTCTATTACTCAGGTTTTTAAGGAGGATAATGTAATATTTAAAATTTATGATTTTGTATTATTTTTTATAGTCCCTTATTTATTTATTTTATATAAAATAAAAAAACATTATTTTTTTCACTAGCCCAAATGTGTGATGCCCTTAAGTCACGAGATCATGTTTGCCAGTCTGGAATATACAGGATGTTACGAAAAGGTTGGGCTGGCTGTGCATTTTCGTATCCTATTCTTAGCTAAAAATCAAGAATAATATTTTTTCAATTTCCGCTTTGTTTAGCAGCTAGACGCCATTTTGTTTTTTTCATAAAACAACTTATATCTTTGTTGTTATCTTTACGATTGTAACTGTGGCGGATAGCACCGCACGTGGGGAGGACTAAAATCGCTCGCGCATGCACGAAACTTAGGGAAGGGAGGTTGATGCGAGAGAGTGGAGTCGTGCCCCAACGATCGGCCGGACAGACTGGATATGTCGCTGTCACCCTTGCGGACCTCAACAGGATGAGTAGGTAGCTTCTTAGTTAAATTTATTAGCGATCATTTAAGATGTTTCAGTTAGGCTAAAACACTTACCAGAAGGGGGGGAGTGGAACCACTTGGTAGTTGTCAGTTTACTAAACCTTTTAATGTAGAATTGGATAATTTGGCACGAGGGAATCGCAGCCAACTACATTGTTTGCACTATTTCTCAATATATTAACCTTTTTTCAAATAATTAATTTATAGCTAATCGGTCAGTCACTTCGTGAAGGTGTAGCTGGGAGCTACAGCTGCTTTTTAGGCCCCTGGCGCCTCTTCAGCCTGGGATGGTGTAGGTAAGGGTAAGGATTGCAACCATCATGACTGCATAAGGCAAGCAGGCAGCCCGGGTTTCCGGAAAGAAGGTCCCAAGGTAACATGGCCCCTGAAAAATACAGAAAAAAACAACATGGAAAAATGAAAGTTTTAGTGAGCTGATTGAGGGTCAGTTGGAAATAAGAAGTTATTATGTGTTGGGGAGTGGGCAGGAGGGGACTATGTCAGTGTAGTGTCAGTAATGGGTCGTTTGAGGGATGGTTAGTGGTTGGAGGGGGGTGTATTGAAAGCGGCCTTGAATCAGGTGGTGGGTGGTGAAGTATTGGCTAGTGGTGTAGGGTTCGGTGAAGTACTCTGCCAGCATGGGGAAGTCGGTGGCTTTGGCGAGGTAGTTCTGGTTGAGTTGGTTGAGGAACTCACGCAAGGTGGGGATATGGAACAGAGTGTAAAACTCTTGTGAGCCGTGGTCGGGGTCCAGGTGATAAGCTAAGCGCAGCATGCGTCACTCGGTTTTCTCGAAGCTGGAGAGGCGGCTATGGGGGATGGTGGTGAGGGCTGGATAGGCATACGTGAGTACAGGGCAGATGACGGTGGTGTAGTGAGAGGTGAGAGTTCTGTCAGAGCACCCCTGGTGTTGGTTGTTAAGGAAGCGGAGGGTTTTGAATTGGATTATGTCGGTTTTCTTGCTTTTTCGGAAGTGAGGTATGAAGAAGAGTTTTGAATCGAGGGTGACTCCCAGGTACTTGCAGGTCTTATTCAGTGGAAGTCTGTTGCCTTGGAGGGTGATCGGGGTTTCCTGAATAACTTCCTGCCGTTGTAGTTAAAATAACAAGAGCTGGATTTTAGAAGTGTTGCTCCTGATGCGCCATTTAGAACAGTAGGTCAGGTAATCATTAAGGATTTTGGTCAGTCTCTACGTAGTGTTTCGGGGTATCGGGAGGCGCACTAGAAGACTGTGTCATCTGCAAACTGTGTGAGACCAGTGGTGGTGTCGGTGGGGTTTTTGAGAGCGGGTGAAGGGAGAGCTCGCATATACAAGATGTAGAGGAGTGGGCTGACAGCTGATCCCTGGAGAACCCCTGCTAACAGCTGGAAGGGTCGAGAAAGGGCGTCCTTTACTCTGATCTGGGTTGTCCTACCATCGAGGAAGTTGAATATCTACTTGATGCTGGAAGGAGGCAGTTGGAGGACTTTGGTTCTGATGCCGTTTTGCCAGACAGTGTCAAATGCTTTGTGGACATCCATGAGGGCCATGATGGTAGGCGTACTTCGGTAGGAGTTTCGCTGAATGCAGGCATGCCATGGGGATTTGGTCGTACATGTTGATGCCAGGACAGAAGCCAGCTGGGATTTTGGAAGCAGGTTGAGTTCGTTGAGATGAGTATGGAGGCGGGCGACCAGGATCTTCTTGAAGAGTTTTGAGAGAGATGAGGTGAGACTGATGAGGTAGTTGTCTGGGTTTCTCTGGTTTGTCTTGGGTTTTGATAGTAGTATGACATGGGCTAGCTTCTAGGATTTGGGGTGGTAGCCTAGGAGGAGGATGGATGAGAAGAAGATTGATAGGGTCCTAATCAGCGAAACGGGCCATTTTTAACAGGAAATTGGAGATGCTGTCAGGACTGGCGCCGGTGTTCTTGAGGGTCCTAAGCCTGGCGGCAACATGTAGATAGGTGATGGGGGAGGTCAGTGGATGGTCAGGGAGGCCTGCAGAGGATACCTGGAAGGGAGCAAAGAGTTCGTGGTTCTGGGCTATGGAGGCATTGGTACGGTTGAAGTGGGCGGCGTTGAAAATGAAGTGATGTAGTACTGAGTGGATGGCGGATAAGGTAGCACGGAAAGCCTCAGCTTTACCTTCGGGGTCTGCCATAGGGACACCATTCACTGTCAGTGGGAATGGTGAATTGAAGGGGCTGTTATGGGACTTGACCAGTCACCAGAAGTTCCGTGGGGCGGAGAAGAAGTCCTGATCCGTCTTGTCACAAACCTTACGGAGTCTCTCTTGAAGGCCGCGACAGAGGTCTTAACCATCTGGACGAGCGCCCTATAAGAACCATGCAAGTAGGCAGATTCAGGATCTCTAAGAATTATGTGCTTGATCCGCATCTTTTGCTTGATAAGAGAAATGATGTCAGGAGGAAAACCATACGGGGTGTGTGTGACCAACTTAGTGGGGACAGAAATTCCTTTGGCCCTCGTCGGTTAAGGAGTCAGTCAGGGCGTAAATCTGCTCTGGGGTTTGGGGAGGTGTGATAGCCAGGTTACGTATGTCCGTATCGATAGATTGGGTGAAAGCTACCCAGTCTGCGTTCTTGTAGTCTGTGATGGCCTTTGGGAGAAGGTGAACTTCTTGGGCATAAGGGACGTGTCTGATCCTGAGATCGAAGAAGGGGGGATATGCTCTGAGCCGATGCAATAACCTGTGATGATATTGAGCACCTTAGGGGCGATGGATGGGAACATCAGAAGTTTGTCGGGGGATGTAGGGTGCTCTGCCTTGAGGGCGGGAAAGCGGAAGGTGGCAGAGGCCAGTGGCGTTGATGACAGCGACTAGGTCTCTGCCTTCTTGTGTAGTGAATCTGTTGCCTAAACAATGAGTCAGTGTCAGTTCAGGTCAGCCGAAACAATGAGGCTGTCATGGGACTGTCGGAGCTGCGTCAGGAGGTCAGCGTGGTCTGGTAGGAAAGGGAATGTATGGAGGGTCACAAGGTGGATGATGAGTTGGTTGGGAAGATTTATCCTGACCAAGAGAGCAGATCTAGGGTCGTTGGGGAGTGGGACCTGGGCAACATCCAGACAATCGCGAAAGGCAATGGCCAATCCGCCACTCTCGGGGTATGGTCCTCTCCTGATGAAGGAGTACCCGGGGAGATATACTGCGGAAGTAGGGGCAAGGTACGTCTCGTTAAAGGTGAAGATATCAGGCTTGTAATCTGTTATGACGTCCCTGAGGGCAGTGCGTCTACAGAAGAAGGAACGAAGGTTGATGTGGCAGACCCGTGGGGAGCCGAGCGGGGCTTAGCATGAAGAGGATACATGACGGGTGGTAGCAGAGTGAAGGAGGGTAAGGTTGGGGCCTACTGAGTGGAAGATGGTCCGCATGTCAAATGCGGACTTGGATACTCTGTTGATGGAGTCCTTCACCCTGGGTCGGTCTTTGGGAGACACAGTGGAAAGGACAATGGTGGTGAGGAAGTCGAAGGTCCTCTTAAAACCCTCGCTGATCACAGTGAAGAGCTTCTTGAGGAATGGATAAAGGGGCGGTGGTGACAGCGGCTGAGGATGGTGAGGGTGAAGGCTGGTTAGGGTTGGAGCCTAGGGTGTGGGGTCTGTGGCGTCCGGTGAGGGATCACAGAAGTCAGTCAGGGGGGTATGGGAGGGAAGTCCGCCAGGCGGAGCTTCCAGGGGTTGGCTGTAGGTAAGGGCGCTGGAGCGAACTTGATGGAGGCCGGGGCAGGTGTAGGCCTTTGGGATAACAAGGACAGTGACATTGCCCTGTGTAATGACCACTTCGGGATTGCATGTGGCACAGTAGATTTTTGAAAGGTCATGGTCCTCGTGCAAGCACGGTCCCGTGCCCTCCTGGTAGGGCGGCAGAGAGGAGAAGAGAACGTGTAAGCTCCCGGTCTGTGACGGTAGAGGTGGCATTTTGGGCAAGGGCAGACAATTGGGTCCTGGAGGGTTCGACCTTGTACATCCTTCCCAGGACATACAGGCCTTGCTCCAGATTGGTCGCCACACAAGCCTCGCAGGACGAAAATATCCTCATGAAGCCAGTAGGTGATCCATCCTGGCAGATGATGTGTTGGGTGCGGGTAAAGCCGGAGCACGGGCAGGAATGGAATTTGGGGAGGACAGACAGGAACTCGTCGTCCCCTACCTCAACATGCACGCGGCGGACGACAATGCTGAGGAGGGCAGGGTGAGGAGGGGCTGTCGGGCGGTGGCCTTGGTCTTGCGGGGACGCGGCATGAACTCGAAGGACGAGTTCATTCCGAAGGTAGAGGTGGGTACCTTAGAGGCAAACTTCAAGGCATCACTAGGATTGGAGAAGACCAGGAGGGTAGAGGCGTTCCTCCTGGAGTATAAGTTTTGTGGAGGAGGGTAACGAAGCTTTTGCAAAGACAAAACCCTCTAGAGGTGGAAAGGATTATCCCAGGAAATCGTGTGGCCACGTATGGTCACTCGGTTGGACGGGGTGCGGGGGAAGGTAGAGCAAGGGGAATCGTCAGGGATGGTTTAAGGGGCAGCAGGTTGGGAGATTGAGGCAACAGGGACCGGAGATCAGATGGAGGAGGGTCCGGGGACAGGGTTTGGTGATTGAGGACGAGGTGATGAGGGAGGGGTTGAGCAGGGTTAAGTAGAGGCAGATGAGGAGGCAGGCGACCTGAGTTTGTGCCAATCAGGCATGGGTGAGGCTTTGAGGTGGTGGGGTATTTTGCCGGTTCTAGGCGGAAGTTTAGGTACAGGTTTTGGGGCGGGAATGTTTGGGTGGCCGTGAAGGTAGTTCGGGGGTGGCAAGGTGGTGGATTTTGACCTTGTAAGGGACGGGGAGGTGGATGGTCAAGTGAGTTTAGGGGCTGGTAGACCACAAGGCAAAGGTTTGGCCCCGAAGGACCGGTTTTTTTCCCATCCCGAAGGACGGGGCCAGAAAGGGTGTGTGAGGATCGGGCAGGGCAGAGGAAGCCTAACAGAGATGGTAACCTAACAAGGATGTTATGAAGCGGCCTTACTGAGTGACGTTTGTGAATATATGAAGAACAGCAATTTGTTTGTGAAACAACGAATGGACACAGTAAGGCCACTAATGGTGAAGGAAAAAGATTCCCTAAGCCGACGCCTATGGCACCAAGGCTTATCAGGGAAGAGACCGTGCAGCTAGCTGGTCCTCACCTGGCTATCTGCTGCCCAGGCGAAGTGGGCCAAGGAGTGCAACAAAACACCCTCACGGAATCACCAAACTTACCTGCTCCCCACTACCGAGAGTAACACCCGTGGCACAACACCACGAGCAGAAGACTAGAAGGTCGCAGGCAAGCTGGCTGGCAAGCGAGCGGGCAGGCGGTCGCAGTAGAACTGGCGGCGCCGAGTCACTGGAACAGCTGGATCCAAAATAGTGCAGAGGTGTCCAAGGTCCAACGATGATCTCCAATGTTCTCAGCAGGTAAATCTCAACCCACCTAAGTCCCCCAGAAAAATGCCAAGAAATTAAGAGCTAATCAAAGCTGGCTGTGATTTATAGGGGACCCGACGAATAGCACTCACGCGGCCTACTCGTCGACTTTAAACCCACACGCTTCTAAGTTGTGCGGGAAACAGCGGCGAATTAATCTTCTAAATTACCACACAGCCTCTGATTTAACGATACAATTCCCCCAATAACACACCGGCCGCCCCGTTTTCCCCACATAACAAAACTCGGTAAACTGGTTTATGTTAGAAGGAAGTATTTAATAAAATAATATTTTTAAAACTAACATTATTATTTTAAAAATGGCAACCATTTTATTTTATTTTATTTTAACAAATTTCTAAATAACCACTGGTTTTATAAAAATTGTGTAAGACACAAAAAATTTTTTAAATGACATATCCTTTTCAATGATACCTCATTTGTAAAGATCACTTAGGAAATAACTATTTTATGAAATAACCATAATTCTTATACTGTTCAAATTAGTAGTCATTTAGTTTGCATATAGTTATTTCTAATGCGATTTTCACAAATAAATGAAGTATCATTGGAAAGGTAAAGTCATTTAAAAACTTACTGTGTCTTACACAGTTTTTATAAAACTTGTGGTGTTTTAGATATTTGTTAAAATAAAAATAAAATGACCGCCATTTTGAAAATGATAATTGGTAAACCTTGTAACACGAACCCGTTTACCGAGTTTTGTAACAATCGTAAAGATAACAACAAAGATATAAATTGTTTTAAGAAAAAAACAAAATGGTGTCTGGCTGCTAAACAAAGCTGAAATTGAAAAAATATTCTTCATTTATAGCTTAGAATCACACATAGAATATGAAAATGCATAGCCAGCCCAACGTTTTTGTAACACTTTGTATATTATATGCTTCTAATTCGGCTAGGCAGTTCTAATTTAAAGAATGACTCATTTTCTAAGCATATCAATTTTTATAATTCCTCAAAATGCAATCTATCTGTCATAGGATATAAATTACAAACAACTATTGCAACTTTCAGTTGACAGAGAAACTAATGAATGCTCTGTATTGCCATTGTATATGTATTGTCATAAGATGAGTTGGTGGTTTACAATATTTCTATTTAATCTCATATTTGTGCCACCAAACCATTCAGTGGCGTAAAATGTCTGTTGGTGTACTTTTTTTACCCCTGTAGTTATATGTTTGGTTTATATTTATTCATAAAAATTATGTTTATTCGCTTGACATATCTTATTGTAATTTTCAAAATAATCCAGAAGTTGAAAAAAATAAGCATTTATATAGTATAACTGAAAATTGTTCAACAATTTTTATCCTAGGTGTATTATTTCAAATAGAAAACTCACAGAATATAATTTCTAACTTATTAAAATATGCATACCATGTTCTTGTCGGCTATATTGGAATTTTTTACAAAAATCTACTACTCCAGACGAGAGTTTAAATTTAGAATTTTTGTCTGCTATTTTAGAATTTTATATATATATATATATATATATATATATATATATATATATATATATAAAATAATAGATCATAGATGCATATTAATGTATTATACCCTTGATTATATTGTTACTTACAAATAGATATCTCATGTGATAAGAATATTTCTTTAATAACTTAGTTAGTTAGTTAGGCCTGGCCTACTACAGCTGGTTTTAACTGCATTACATTTACATAGGACTACTAGCAAACCACAATGGACGACAAAAACAGCTGATAGTTTGAGAAACAAAATTTAATGTCAGATGATAAATCTATGTGTGCTTATAAACTCAATGATTATACTAAATTTATTAGAAACAGTTTCTTGTGAAAAAAAAAAAAATTATATTGTTTTACAAAGAATACCTTTCATATTTATAATAATAATAAAAAGTCTGGTCCCACTCTTTGGGAATGACGATTACTACATATCTTGGGTTTAACATTTGCTGGAAGGATCAGCTGTTTGTTGTCCATTTTATACAATGCGTTTATATCTTTATAATATTGATTTAGTGCTCTTTTTAAATGAGGAAAAGAAGAAATATATTTATTGGCAATGCATGCGTTACTCACCTTCATTGGGTGTGATAGGCAGCTTCCTAATGGTACTAAACTGATAGCTGGGATATGTTTGGTATGAATGTGGCCAAAGCATGACCTTGGTAATTGAGTGTTGGGTGTGGTTTAGCAAGGGACCACACGAGCCCCAGTGCAGATGAATACAACTCCCCAGATGAGGGTGATAACCCAGTCAGCCCCAACAACCGTCGCGGGAACTCCCCCTCGCGCCACGCAACCGGTCCAGCACCGCATCGTCACTGTAAGTACCCATTGAACGAACTGTCAGCTACCAATTCTGCAAGTTAGATTCTCTTTCATTTGGGAATTGGTTATGTTCAGTAAGTACATTCTACAGTTAGTTGGTATAATATTTATAATGTATGTTGAAATATAGGGGTGTGTGAGTAGCTCGAAATTCAAGATTTTTCTCCAAGTTTTTAAAAAACTCGAGATTTTGAAAAACTCAAAAAATCAAGTTGAGTTTTGCCATATCTTTAAGGTAAAACGCTATCCCATTTGTATATTAGATTATAAAGATAGCATTTTATGTAGGCAACTGTATTTAAAATGTGATCATAATATCGTATTCGTAACTGGAGATATTCTCGAGATGTATTCAGATTCGTGATTCACAGGCACCAGTCACGAACGCTTGATCGTACGGCCATGAGGATTATAGCGAAAAGTATTATCGTTATTTATAAAAAAGGCACGTCCATAGCAGTCACTAGTTATTTATAAAACGTGAAAACTGATCACAAAGAATTCATTTCATTACTTTTCAAAGATTTCAAAACTTCATTAGATAATTTTTACCAACATTTGAAATTAACAGTTGCATTTCAGATCCATCCTGTAAAAGTTCATGAATGAAACTATTTTAAGACTGACAATTTCTGACAGACTTAATTAAATTGCGTTCAATCTGTAGCAGAATCTACGCATGGAACGTAAACTATTGAAATTGAAAAGCTATAATAATTTGAGATAGAATGCCAGGAACAGTTTCGTTCTGGCACCGTTACTGATAATGAAATAACGATTAGTGTAGCTACTACCAGTACATCGCCGGCTCAATGAGTCCCAATATAAAATGTACTGCTAGCGGTGGATTCGATTTGTTATCCATTTTGTTTTGAGTTTTTGTAGACGTTAATACTAGAGATGGGAATTACAGTTACTTTTTCGATAACCTGATATGTAATTCTATTATGTTTTGGCGACGTGTTATAATAATCTCTTATTTTTGTAACCTGTTACTCTCGACACGTTGACGTTCCAGACAGTTATTATGTTTCTGTTATGGCCTGACGTTACTTAACGGCTCGAAGCCTCATTACGGCTGATCTAGATAATGTTCCAAGTTACCAAAGGTTATGAAGTTGAAGTAATGCTGTATGTTATGTTACAATAATGAGTTACAATCGTTGCAGCTTTGCTTGACATTACAGAGTTACCGCTCAAAGGTCGTTCTGTTATCGATAATTTAACTGTAACATGCAAGTTTCGTAAGTTTCCTTCGTAGTTAGTGATGGGATTACCTGTTCTTTAAAGTGAACAGTGAAACCGTTCCTGCTCACTTGTAACACATGTGATTTCAAACAGTGATTCCGCTCTTTTCGCTCCAACCGTGATTTGAACGTCAAATCACTTAGACCTACATCCTACTACACCAAGCGGGACGCTTTGAGGTTATTTTTTGAGGTGATTCAAACTTTATTAATTATTAAGTGAACTAAATAAATAGTGTTAGAGTATGTTGCTTACTTCATTTCAGTGTTTTCATTTTTGAAAATTAGGGGTTGAATACTCGACTCGAAATTATGTTAAAAAACTCGACTCGATTTGAATCCTAAAATTGCTACTCGCACAACCCTATTGAAATGATTGCAATTATTTAATCTCCTTTGAACCCACCCTATGCAAATTATATTACTGTTAATATTACGCTTTTAAATAAAATGTCAGCATATGTGGAGCATGTAGCACAACAAATGGATAGGTTGTCATTTAGATAGAGCAGGCTGAATAGCCAAAAGGAATAAATAAAAAGAGATATGTCAACTAAAGTATCGCTTTAACTTCTGTATTTATATAATTATTTTATTATGGATGTTGTGTAGGGTAGAAAACTGAGTGTCAGACTTGGTCAGTTAGCTGAAAATCAGACCAACACTACGTCGTTCGGATTACACGTAAAGCTGTAGGTCCCTTAGTTGCCTTGGCAGTTGGGCTATTAATAAATTGCCCTTTCTGAGGAACAGTTGAACTCAGTTAGTAACCAGACTACACTCATATCATCATTTATATTCGCCTTAAAATACGCACAACCTTGTGTCGGCGTCTCATAAGTAAGAATGTAAGAATATATAATGGGACAGTTACATTGAGCTCCCATGTTTCTAGGGCAGTTTGTTATCAGACAATATGCCAACAGTTAGAACTATTAGTTAATTTAATAAGTGTAAATATTTTCTTATCATAGACTTAGCTGCCAGTCTTTGTTTCATGGAATGAGAACATACAAATATATAGTTATCCAGACAAAATTTGCTCTTTCTAAAATAATTGATTGAAACAAAACAAATTAATATTTTAGGAGTTAATGACTTCATATGCTGCCCAAGGTACTAAAGAGTAATGCCTAAAAATTATTACTTCAGTAGTACAAAAATAATTGCTTATAGTGAAACTTTTTGTTGTGAAAAATAACTGTGATATTTTAAATAGATTATTACTTTGTGCTGGAGAGAGCTCATTAAATTAAATTGTTTCTACTTAGCGTAAGGAAAGTATTTACAATTTAGCGTAACTTATGAAGGGATTCAAAAGATTTAAAACTCTATCCAATCTTAATGAATTGCATGTGAAACCTTAAATGTAGGAATTGTTGTTACAACATTCATTAAGTGGATGACAAGTTATAGTAAATGTTTACACACTTTGTCATGTAATTATTTAATAGTGAAAGTTAAGCATATTTCGTAAAGGATTTTTGCTACGTCAAAGCATAGATGAGACAAGTTACCTGTTAATTAGCTTGTATTTAAAGTTTTTACATATGAGGTTACTAAAGCTCCAACTAAGGAAATTTGAAAAGAAATGTTGATATGGTAAAGCAAATAAAAGGTTACACATTAAAAGAAAAGTAGTTTGTGAAGATTAACATTTCTGATTTAATGTTGTCTGCAAAAAAAGTGTTGGTTGTTGTTTTACAAATGTGATTACTGTTTAGAATTTTGTAAATGAAATAAAATGTTTTCGTAATCTTTGAATAGGAATTTTATTTATAATTCAATCATCGTGGGTTAGAGTTCTTGTTTCTCTTTTTTAATTTAATTACATTTAGGCCTACTACTACTAATAAATACTAATTTTAATTATTTTTAAAAATTCCCAGTTTTCCAAATTGATTTGGTTATAATTGAAATGTTTAAATAATGTTAACAGCAATTTGTCTCCGTCGTTTTGTAAACAACAAATGAGTTGTTCTTAATTTGATTATTATTATTTTCATGTCTCCCTGAAGTATTTACAGGTAAACTTGCCTGGGTTTGATCAGTTTGCTGTGTGCATGTTATGTGGAACTCCGATGCATGTCATCGCTTACTTTAACAATTAATATTTAACCCTAAATCTGAGTGTCAAGGCCCACACTATTTTTTAACATAAAATGATTTTAAATTACATAAAATTCTATTTAAACATTTTTAAAAATCCTCCTTGAAGCATGAATCAAGGTGATAAAGCTTCTTTTAAGTATGTTATTAGATTGTTTCTGAGTATTAATTTGTCATGTTTGTAAAGCAGTCTTAATGGCTAAATAATAATTCTTTATTAAGTAGATATTCAAAAATGAATTATTTAATAGCCATAACATTTTTCCTAAATATAAGATTGCTGTCTTTTTGACTTCATTTTATTACTCTCCAGATCACGCACGGGAAGGACAACAATTAGCTCTATAGTCTATATATTATGCTGATAGAAGGGATGTGAACTTAAATTGGTGGAACTGATTGAAGGAAGCTATCATGTTCTTTGGCATTACACAATTCTGTAAATTTTCATCAAACTTAATTTACTACTAAAACAGTCATTTATTGACTCCAAACATGTCGTTAATGACAGCTAAATTAGATATATAAGAGACTTTTTGATTTATTGTTGATTTGCATTTAGTAATATCCCTTTAATATTTGCCTTGGTATACATTTTGAATAACGTCAATATATATTTATCTGAAATTAAATCTAATCTATATATAACAGTTAACAAGAAAATGAACAAAAAGAATAGTTACATCAAACATTTAGTCATTAATCTCTACAACATACAAATAATGTATGTTTAAAATACTTGAGTTTTACTATAAAGTTTATGTTTGTGGTTTTGTAAAAAGGTTTAAATTTTATATTGTACTATTATTTTTTAAATTTTTTCTATTAGCTTTCAGTACAGATTTTGCTTTCTTATTTTATTTATTTATTTTTTTATTATTCAATACTGGTGTTTTATTTATATTTAACTACAGTCACAGAGTAGTTAAATGTTAAACATGGGAATCCTCAAATAGATGAACTTTTTATTTTGCTTTGTTTTAAATATAGTGTCCATTAAAAACTGAAAACATATTTCTTATACAATTTCTTGAGATTTCTTGTCACTACAAAGATATAAATAAAATTGTATTTTTTTGAATCGATAATTTTAAACCTTGATATCCTAAGAATGTGATTATCCAAAGTTAATGGGAACAAGCCTATTTCAGATGATCGAATTTTCATATACGGTTCACCATTAAATTTTGCTTTCGGTTGGTTTAGAGGCATAGAAACGGAGAGAATCAGTATCATGCACATGCGATGCAATAATAGTGAGGGTCAACATATGCTATTTATAGACCGACACTGTTAAAAATTACTTACGAAAGCCAAGTTTGCTAAAAGAAGTAATGTGGTACATATGGAACATAAAGATAAATTTTACTAAATAAGAGAATTACACATTACATAAAAATATGTAAATGTTTAATTGACATATTTAGACATAAACAAAACAAAATGTTATAGCTTTGTCATTTTACAATATGTTTTTAACAATTGTTAATTAGAAATAATTCTCTATATAATGTTACAAAGCTAAGAAAGTAAGTTAACAATAATTAGTAAGTAAACATATTAAAAACTAAATAGGATATAAAACTATAATCAGGATTAAAATGCTAGGTATACTGGCAAGTCGTGTTTATGAAAACATTAATATTTTAAAATGTAAACTTCGTAAAACACCACATTCATCCAGGGAATCAGAAGAGAATTCTGGACAAAAAGTGAAACAATCAAACTTGGCTATAAAAGGTTAAGCCTAAGGAATATCTATGGATGAGGCCTGCCCAACGTATACAGAACATTCTGGCTGTAACTACACTATTGGCAGGAAGTAAGGAATCAGCTGGTGTATTACCTCTAGTTAGTGGTCTCTGCTGCAGCCTTACTTTTGATATCAAACGGTTTTACTATCTTCAACAAACATAGCCTGAAATTCATTTATGAGTTTTATTTTAGGTAAAATCCTTTACTGTTTACTTAAAGTGTAAAACTTATATGTTTCAATGTCTTCTATGGTTTTTTTGAGAGCAACAGTACTTCTTTGTCCAAGTTTACGCTAGAGACAGTCCCAAATCGCACTACACCTTTCACTACTTGAACAACCACTTTGGTTGTTAGAGGATGTAACTTGTACCTGATATTACGTATTTTAAACTTTAATCAATCTGCCATAAAACCGGTGAGGGGGTTGTAGTTAAAGTTTGAAATTTTTTCAATGTACTAACATCATTATTCTTCATTTGTTGATCATGGAGGATTTACAAGGACTCTCTGTTATTATAGTAGACACTATTCCTTGTTAAACATGGAGATCGTTCATTATGTTTTGAACTTGTTGATCTGAGGCTGTCATTAAGTAAAAATAAAAACAAAATATTTAATGCATAGAAATCAATATAATCTAAAGGAAATCTTGAAACATTTTATATAAAATTATATTACTTAGTTAAAGTACAGACAGATAAAAAGTATGAATACATAATCAGTATTATTATTTTCAGATTGTGCTTTAATGACCATTAAGGTGTGTTTGTGTGAAAACTATATTTCTGTTTTGCTTATTCAGTGTGTGAGTTTATATGAACTATTTTGGTTTTTCTTTGTTGTCTGTGAATGTCTTTATCTTGCATGTATATTTAAGTCTCTCTCAAATCATTGAAGATGGACTCAAATCACAGAGTCCAAAACATAATGAACCATCTTCATATTCACATTAATGATGACAGATTGCACAATAATATTACAGTCTGTGTTTATAGAAAGTCCAGCAATGGGCTGAGATATCTACCTGTGGAGGATTAAAAAAGTTATAGTTTCAGCAGCAATAACAAATCTTGGCGCTCACTTAGTCATGTAAAAAGGCAACAAACTTTTCTATAGCAGTAATTTTTCTATAAGAGGGTGTTTGGCATAATATCAGTTATGTACCAATAATTTACTATTGTAGGCAATCTGTAATTATTGTAAATATTGTAATATAGTACAATAGAATGCTTTTACACACTTAGCTAAAGCTGGTTTAAATGTTGTAGATGTTAGTAGAAGCTGACATAATGCTTATAACATTGATATATTGTACATTCGTCCTGTATCTTTATTAATACTTCAGATGTCCATACAGTTCCTTGGTATTTTTTCAATTACATAACATTTTAATTAATCTCAGTCTTACCTACCACACTCATCCTGTTGGAAAATTGGTATCTTCTGATCCAACAAAATTACTCCAATGGATCATGTGAACACCTCCAGCTTTTACATTACTCACTACAACCTTGCTAATATTGTTGATTTATATAAATAATATGTAGTATAAAATAAATGATTTAATTCTTCTTTTTAATGCTTCATTATGTAAATAGCATCACACGTGCAAGCAGTAGTGGCCAAATAAAAGTGTTTTAGGGTAAAATATTAAAATTTATTAAATCAGCTGGTGGATTTTTACATTCAGTTGTAATAGGAATCCTTGAATTACAATGATATTTAATTTTAAAGTAGACAACGTTTTAAATTAATATTTAGTTTGTATTCACTATTTGTTTTTTTTTAAATTAATGTTATTATCATTTCCTTATTAACATTTAATTACAACTTCTATACTTTATATTCAAACTTATGCAAAAGTACATTTGATTTAAGATACTGTTATAAATTTAATTTAAACAGTACATTTTTTGATAATTCATTTCCTAGTCCTATATTTTTATATAATACATTGCTTTTTTTTAAATAAAAAATGGGTTGTTATATTATATAATACAATAATTTATTTAAAAATTCTACAATTCAGTTGATATTTATCTCATTGAACAAAGAAAAATTCAAAGTTACCATTTTGAGAAAATTGTTATTTATCTAGTCATTGGTGAAAACATGGTCAAAAGTTGTGCAAGGGCAATTAAGACAATTGCTGACGGCACTTACTGGCTTGATGCTCATTGTGGTCAAGCCTTGCTCGCTCATAAGAGAGCCCTGTAGGAGATTTCTAAAGAGCCCACAAGCCATATACTGCTCCATTCCCCACATTGTACCAACAGTAGGTCTGGACACTTTAAGCGCCTCTCCACTCTGCTGAGAGTATCAAAAGGTAGAGTATCAGGCTGATAGTTCCAGGTGATGTTACAATTTAGGGTTATTCCTAGGTTTTAGCTCTCAGAAAGTTCCAGCCAGTGGAATTCGTTTGAATTCTAGACCCCTCAGAGCTCCAAGGTCCCTTTTACGCATTAATAGCAAGATATTAGTTTTTGGGATTGACTGAAAGTCCTTACCTAGTGCACTATCTAATAACCTGTTTTTTAGCCGCAATTCATTATTTCAAAATTAGTCTAACAGAACTTTCCATGGACATCAATGCTATGTCATCTGCATATTTCATTAGACATCAGTGATAATGAGCCCATAAGGTCATCAACCACTACATTCCACAGGAGTGGGCAATGTTCTGTCAGTACGTGCCTAGTTTTGTCAAGTAACCTGCTAGACCAGAGCATAGATTTTATTAATTTGCATAGTGTTGGTGGAATTATTCGCTCCTGGGCTCTCCTGATATTTTTGCTTGTGATATATATTATCAAAGGCACCCTAAATGTAAGACAAGTTTAGAGAGGAACCTGTTTGTTTTTAAGGGCATCCCCTGATCAACATACAGTGTCAATGAGGGCATTGATGCATGATTTAATAGCCTGATAGACATGATTAGGTTGATTTGTTCCCGATATTATCTGTAAGTTACCAGCTATAATTAACTCAAGAAAAGACATTCTATGCTGTTGGTGTCTGTGTTCTTCCAGCCAAGTTATTGATGTCACACCCACCAGAAGTCGACCTCCAAAGTGGTAGACCATTTTTGATTTAGCTAAAGTAGATTTTTTTCTAAAAAAATCACTTATCAGATCATATAGGCCTACGTGCTTAACGAGTCAAGTACTGGCCGGTATCTCAGTTGAGGATTCGAACCTTGGACCTTGCTCTCCACAGTCTGAAGCCTTAGTCACAGAGCCAACACGCCGACAGACTGGATTCAAATTTAGGTTCACCTCTTCTTCAGCTTAATGTACAGTTATTATGTCGCTGGAACAGAGTTAAGATATTATAACTACATCCCATGTTTAATAAGAATACAAGTTCTTGTGATGTTGAAGATTCATGAAATTAACTTACCTTTAGAATCTATGTTCAGCAATGTAACCTCGATGGCCAAGGCTCCGGAATAACATCTATATCATTGTTGCCCCTCTTGAAAGTGTACAGACTAACTGTGGTGGAGGTTGACTTGCTGGACCCTGAGTATCATTGTGTGGTCGTTTTGAAGGATCACAAGTAATGCCTCTCAGAGACACACATGTGCCTTATCTCCTTAGGGACAAATATACTCAGGACCTTGTCAAAAACAAAAAAGCAAAGGTCAAGCCTCTCGGATTCGTCCTGAGAGAGAGAGGAACTTTCACTTCAATTACATTGCCGGGTTTTGCTTGTTAAGCATCTTTATGATGCATTCCTGAGTGGTTCCAAAACATTTTCGAGGCACTGTGACGGGTACATTCGTAACAACTTCCTTCTGTCACCTGCAAAAAGCTTGATATACACCTGCAGAGGGTCAAGTGTTAGCATTATGTTAAGGATGAAGTCCTTTGTAGCTTCATTGTTGTTACATGACACTCAATGGCACCACACTTCATGTAAATCCCTTAAAATGGAGGTAAGCTGCTGTTAGAAAGAGGCTCTGAGAGTTCAAGCCTCCACATAAGCAGTCCTTCAACTTCCTTGCCCTGAGCTTCATTAAATCTAGGGAAGGGGTAGGTTGAAGGAATCTCCACATCTTTCAAGTTGTGAGCAAGTCCTTAAGGCATTCGGCCGGCTTTAGGGACAACTGAATTCCGCTCGAAGCGCTGACTGTACGTCTGACCCCCCTGGAATGAATGGGGTATAATTACAGGAAGTCGTGTGGGTGCTATGTCTCGCTGTACGTGTGCGTAGCGATTGAATTGTAATATAACATTCGGGTAAAAGTACAACTAAAAGTTGAGTATATAAAGCTAATCAGTTTTGTAAATTGTGTTATATTAAAAAGCATAAGATTCCAAACACAACATTGTATTTATCGTCGTAATAAAATAAAAGCAAACATATAAGATTAATTATTTAAAATCAAATTTAATAATTTGCAGTAAAATTATGTAATTTAAAATAACTGATAAAGCAAGACCAGTCCTGTGAGGGTCTGTTTTTAAAATTTGGGAATAATCGGGAAAATAGTTTCTTAATTCTTTATGTACCAAGAAAGCCCAAATTCGCATCTTTGAGGTGATGTATTTATAACTATAAACATAATTTTAATGAAATAACTACTATGAAGGCGTTTAATAGCTGATATAAAGTCATTGAAATAGAAAAAAATCTAAAATTTGATTGACCAAACAGCCTTAAAGGTCCTGATTAGTTAGGCTAAAGTGTAAGGTACCACCTGACCTGGACCTTTCCGATTGCCCTCATAGAAGGAGTGGTGGAGTCAATCCTCCCCCTATTCCTTCCCCACCTATCAGCTGAGGCCAAAGCTTCTATTGTCTTTTGCTCTTGTGGCTCTCAGTAAACTTCTATGGGTCCCCTGAGATGCCTTTAGGGGCAAGTTTGGTCTTGATAGCTCTTTCCTTTTAGCTGTCGTCAAGATTCCCTTCTCTTTGAGCCTTTGATTTGCATCAGCCAGTTCATTCAAGAGGTCATCCTCTTATGGAAAGATTCTATCTCTCAGATGGTGTTTGGGAACCACTTGAACTAGAGGTGGAGTTATCTGATATTGAAATGTTGCCACTAGAGTTGGAGATCTCTATAGTAATGTTTTGAGTCTAGGGGTTAAGGATTATGGATGAATTACCTGCCAAAACAGTAAAAGAGGTGGTTTTGCCATAGGAGCCCCATAAGTAGTTAAGAAAGGATTGCCCACACGGCCACAGAACCTCATGATCAGTTAAGGCTGTTACTCTTAGTGGTCACTTTATTGCCAAAGGGTCTATGTAAGGCACTGAATAATCCTCCTAGTGCCACCCAGCCATTAGTCTTTGAAGTGTAAAGTCAAAGGTGTACGAGAAGTGATTTTTTTGTCCAGTCGGTGGCATTTTTTATTTATTTATTTTTTTTTTCGAGTAGCCTATCGAGTATTTTTGAGCAAATATTTTTAAAGGTTTCCTTTTCAAACAAGACAACTATAAAACACAGACACCATCCTAAGCATATGTTGTTTTGCCTAATTTGCACTTTTGTAAAAAATATATATGTAGTGATATATCTGAACTGAACGCAATCATTTTTAACTCAATTTAATATTTGGTAAATGAAACTTTTTTTTATCTCCTTCAATTTATTTCTTGCCTTCCTTCATTTTTATCTAACATTGTTTGGTTTAATCTTTGTGCAATTAATTGAAACAAGTGGATTATAAAGATTACACCTGTTGCCACATATGACAGATCAGATTTATATGCAATTCAAGTATAGGCTAATAAAAACAAAGCAATAGTTGGAATAACAAATTTAGGTAACTATGCAGTTTCTTGCCACCTACAAAATATGAAAACTTTGCTGATATGGATTAAGAATTGGCTATATTTTCATGAGATATGCTTTTTATTCTGCAAAAATGATGGAATTTACTGAAAAATTAGGAAAAAACACATGTCACAACTTAAAATCACAAAAACTGAATTAACATATATTCTGAATGGAAGCCTGGCAGGCTAGGCACTTGAATTTCACGCAAATTACAAAGTTTTTTGAGTAAGTTGAAAATTAGGATAATTTTATTTTTTTTTTTTTTTTTATTTATTCATAAGATGCCGATCGTCAAGATATGGGCGAATATGGATTTCGAATGAGTGTGATGAGTTTAGATGAGCGAATGATAAGTTAGGTTATGTTTGGTCAAGTAAGTAAAAATTGTCTTGTTCTGGTAAAAAAAATAATTTTACTGCAAAATACATTCGTGTTCAGCAAAACAAATAATGTAGAATGAAAAAAATTTAAAAATAACATTTTTTTAAAAAAAAAGGCATTTTTCACTATCAGTTAAAAACTAGTTTTTCAATTTAACAGTACAAATGTTTACGGGTTTTCACAATTGAAATCAACCTCCTCAAGAGATATAACTCAAACAAAGTTTTTGAGTAAGTTGAAAATTAGGATAATTTTATTTATTTTTTTTTTTTTTAATTTATTCATAAGATGCCGATCGTCAAGATATGGGCGAATATGGATTTCGAATGAGTGTGATGAGTTTAGATGAGCGAATGATAAGTTAGGTTATGTTTGGTCAAGTAAGTAAAAATTGTCTTGTTCTGGTAAAAAAAAAATAATTTTACTGCAAAACCAACTATACATTCGTGTTCAGCAAAACAAATTATGTAGAATGAAAAAATTTAAAAATAACAATTTTTTTTAAAAAAAGGCATTTTCACTATCAGATAAAAACTAGTTTTTCAATTTAACAGTACAAATGTTTACAGGTTTTCACAATTGAAATCAACCTCCTCAAGAGATATAACTCATATTTCACCACTTTTTCAATAATAAATCACTGTTGAACTTCCCAAATTTAATTCATACATAATAGTAAGCTAGAATATTATACTATTCTGTTTCGTATCATGTACGTGGTTTAGCTTTTTTTCAATTTAAATCACCTCTTACAGGTCTTACAACTTCGTATGCCAACGTTTTATCAAAATAGTTCCAAAATATTGCCACGGAGCGTTTGGTGCGACCTAGGCTCCAGAATGTTTCTGGAGTACTACTAGTTCTCGGTCTCAACATCTTATTAATTTCCATAATTTTATCAGTAAATTATTTGAAATCTTTCACTATTCGCAAAAACTTGCTACATAAATCTCCCAGGCCAAGTCATACTCCGCTTCAGATTTTAAGTCACTGTTAAGATTCATTTATTTACTTGCTTCATTACTGGATAAACCCAATTACAATGAAAGTAATAATGCTAAGTAAAAGTGTCCATTGTGGATCTTCTTCTTCAAAAGCTCTAACTCCATTATCACGTTCGCTGCGGACCGAATCAGCTGTTCTATTGTATATGCGGACATAACAATTGTCATAAAGCTTATATGTTTTCATTTATTATTATAAGTAATGAGTAGAAAAACATTATTATAAACATACAAATGCGTGTAAGTACATATTTACATAGAACGCCAATTGGCGTTTTCCGCATATAGCGTCAAAATTTACGATGTATGGGGTAAACACCAAATGGCGTTTTTGTAATTTGTACTGTACATTAGTTGAAAATTAAGATTTAGGAAACTGAAATTTATTTCCTTACCTTTTACTTGCCAGTATGGTGGCCCAACTGTGTACATACTCAACCCAACTGGGTTGAGGAGATGAACACACTGACGTAAGCTGACTGTTTACATCACTACTACTAATGTCAACTGTGTTTTCAGACTCTGTATCTGATTCACTGTCATCAGTTGGACGAAAACTGTCACCACTACTATATGCCTCTGATTCAGAATCACTATCATTAAATCTATCAATTTCACTAACAGTTAATCTATTGGGATCACGGGGCTCAAAACCTGCCATATTTAGCAACTTCTAACACATTTATTAAGAACAGTAATTAGAAACGGCATACACATCCACGTTCTCTAACATCTAAACAAACACGTGGCAATTCACTAAAGAGGTTAGAATGACTGAAGATGTCATGATATGGCATGGAGTGGGGAGCGTTCAATGCCAACTGAGAACGCCAAATGGCGTCAGCCGCATATGCCGTGGCACTGCTGAACGCCAAATGGCGTTTGCCGCAGTGAACGTGTTAACCACAAAATTAATTTAACAGTATAAAACTGAATCATACAACAAACATAACAATCAAATAATTTATTTAAGCTAACATAATAATGAAATAATCTATAGAAACAAACATAACAATCGAATAATTTATGTGCAAATTTTGTTTACATTATCTTGGCCAATCAGAAGCCAGTCAAAGAGTACGTTCTTTTCATCTAGTTTGTTCATTCTATGTAGTTTGTTCGTTCTTCCAGTGTAGCTATGCGCGCAATCCCCTTTCTAGCGACATAAAAAGACACTAACCAATTTTAGGTTAGGTTACAACTGAGCTGACTGAAGACACGATCATCATGTTTGATTGCAACCTTCCCAGTTCTGTCGTTCACTATGAATTGAACTAGTTCAAATCATAATGAACGAACTAGTTTACACGCTTACTAAGTTGATCAGTTCATTTGACTATCGTTTGTGAACTACCTACCTCAAGGCGTATTTTTTAATTTACAATTACGCAAACCAAACTAAAAGTATGATTAAGGATAATATAAAATGAGAAAACGTACAGTTTTCATTAGTAACTTGTAAAATTGTTTATTCTGAAACCTAAATTAACCCGGGAGAGGTCGCGCCTGTTAGTCATACGTATTTGGTCACGTGTATAGAAAAATTCTAACACTTGACGTTCTTTATTTAGGACACTTTACTGTAGTTAGTTTTTAAATATTTTTTTGTTATATTTCAAATTACATTTATATTAATTAGTTTTCATCAAATAACAGTTTTTACATATAATTAATAATTATATAAAAAGTACCAGGTATGAAAAACTAACAGTTACTTTGACAAGTTTTATTATTAAAAATCAAAACACAGTTTATAAATGAATAATGACCCGTACTGCTGTCATACAGTATCACTTTTAATGTTCATCCACTGGGATATTGCATTCCACGCACACATATTTTGTCAGCCCCGTGTGTTCCTTACAAATTGCTGCATTGCAGCTGTCACATTTGTGTTGCGTAAATCTGTTTTTTCTAAGGGGACAATAACTGCATCATATCTTCCCTTCTTGTCTACCTGTAATACCTCAATTATATTAATTTATTTAATATTGATAAGGACTATAGTTAATATACAATGAGGATTAATTTGCCAAATGTACATGAAATATAACAACGTAATATTATGTTTATGTTAAATTATATATAGTAATTTGAGTAATGTTATCAATCAATTATTGACATTCTGTTATCAAATTCATATGTATAAGATCACAGAATGTCAATAATGGATCTATAAACATTAATGTTAAGTTAAGGAGAATGAAATAAAGTTACCTGGAGGTACATGCCTTCTCGGAAGTTCTTGGCCGGTCATATTTTTTATTGACTGCTTGAGCCCACAAGGTAGATTCTCAATTGATGATCTTCTTAGTAAATGTGGTGTAGCTAATTGTTTAGCCAATTCAGAAATATATTTGCGTCTTGGCATTATAGCATTGGTATTGGCTTTGTGGATTATTTGACTGTTTATAGTCGCCAAGTTCAAAAGCCCATTGAAAAGAGTCATTGGCCAACGATTGCTGATCCTCTTTACAGAATATTCTTTTTTCATACGATCAACAACATCTACGCCGCCTTTTGTGACGTTGTAAAAGGTTATTACTTCCGGCTTCATAGAATCATGGCTGTTTTGATCGATGGTGTCTTCAGAATGAAAAGTGGAAATCAGGAGGACATTTTTGTTCTTTTTAGGCACATACGACAATAGAAGAGTTTGATTTGGTGGATGCTTAAATCCAAACAAACTACTGCAAACTGGCCTATTTTTTACATCTGTGAACATTTGGGGAAGTTGTGGCTTATTTTTCCTTATGGTCCCAACCTTTGTGATTCTGTGATTTACATACAAATCATTAGCAAGGGGGATGGAAGTGTAATAATTGTCTGTAGTCAAGTTCCTTCCAGTTTTATCGATTGGCTCCAGCAATCATTTTACAACACTGCCTGCATCATTTTCTACTTTGATTGGACCAAGGGGCTGCATTCCACAATAGACTTCCATCTTCACATTATAAAAGGTTCTAGAGTCTACAAGTGCAAAGATCTTGATGCCATATTTATCAGGCTTGTTTCCAATATACTGGCGAAATTTGCATTTGCCTCTGAAAGCCTCTAGCATTTCATCTACGGTTACATACTCCCCTAGGGAGTAACTCTCAATACACTTATTCACAAACGTTTCAAAAATTTCCCTTATAGCGGCTAAATTGTCCAACTTTGATCGTTCTTTACGGGTGTCTTTGTCATCAAATCTTATTGCCCTTACTAGGGTGTGAAAGCGTCTCTCACTCATTAGAGCTCTAAAATATTCCGATGCTGTTCCATCTGTAGCCCACGTTTCTGACGTGTGTGCGTGGTTTTCTTTTTTTATTCCCAATAAATAAAGAACTCCAAAAAAAGATGTAAGTTCCTCAAAATCGGTTAATGGACAATCTCTTATACCATGTGAATAAGATTGACTCATTTTTTCAAGTTCTTGATTTGTACATATTACTATCTTTTGAATTATTTCTTCTGGAAAAAATATTTTCCAGCAATCCAAAATTGTTTTTTTGCCCTTAGCAACTGATTTGACACCTGGCAATTATATTCTCTTTGTTAGTTCTACCTCTCACTGGTAAAGGTTTATGAAGTAACCATTTAGTGTGGGGATCTTTTCCTACATAGAAAAGTGGTAAGCCTACCTGCATATTACTTGCTCTTGGTACGGGTTCTGGAATACGTAGGATCCTGCTGAGCTATTGCATCAAAATTATTGTCAATCTCCCATTATTTCAAGTTGTCCATCTTCATTGTCACTAAGGTTTGATTGTTCTGTGTCACTATTGTGGTCATATCGTTCACTAGGAGCATCACTAAGAGAATCCACCGAATAATTTTGGTCACTATCGTCGTCCTCTTCAATCCAACTCAAAAGTAAATTATCGTTATTATTTACAGCCATTTCTTACACTAAAAGATATACACACACATATATTACACTGAATAACACTAAGACTACATAAAATATCACTATAAATACTATATTTACAATATTTAAATTTCAAAAATATAAACAAAAAAAGAAACGAAAATGGTCGCGCCGTTAGAAAATTTCTAACACTCAGCTGAACCATTGATTTTACTATACATAGAAGATAGTTCCATCCAATGTTAAATATTGAGGCACGGAAAATGGGAGCGACCGTGCTGCAACCTGTCGTCAATCAAGGTCGAAATTGCCTCCAGTTTCGACTGTTCGGTTGCACAACCTGTGAGCAGTAAAGGAACTAATCACTCCCTCTCATTCCCCCATTCTCTTTATCTCTTTCTATCGAGATGCTCATCCGGAAGTACTTGTCTATGTCGCCACTGCACCTGTACTGTCGCCGATTGGCCTTGATAGTGGGTCAAAGTGGGATATTATTCCTTGCTGTGGTTTGTCTTGCACGGAAAGAAATCGCGATCTTTTATTTAGGCCTTAGGGGGTTGTGAATATTAAAAATGTTAGGGGACTTTTTTTTTTTTTTTATTTTGTCAATGTAAATAACAGTGTGTTACAGATGTTTAGTTAAAACATTATACATTATCTAAAATGATGTAAATACTGTTTGTATTATAAGTTTATTGATATTTTAAGTAATTGTATATTTAGAAGTAGCAAGAAAAATAGTGGTAGTTCTAAATTGTTAAAGGCTAAATTGTTAAGTCCCTGGATAGCACCAAACATTTTATATAAATTTGAGAGACGTAAAAAATTATATAAAATTTCTACGAAAAGACCATATGACAGTTTTTCAAAATTATTTTGCAAAATGTACTAATGAATTAAATAATGTGATCAATTTTACAAAAAAGCAATTATTATTCAATATTATTAGAAAACTGTAAAGGTGATGTATCTGAGCAGTGGAAGGTAATAAATAACTTAACAAGTGGTTCCTCAAAGAAAATAGTTGAGCTAATTGAATTGCCAAATGGCGAAGTTACGCGTGAGCCTTCCGTCATTGCTGATAATATAAACAATCACCTTATCACAATCCAGTCTAGCCGTCCAGACGTTGTGCATTCCAATGCCCTTCCACCTTTACGTACTTAATGTCAACATTCATTCTTTATAACTCCAACAGATTTAGATGAAATTAAGAGTATTGTTAAGCTTTTAAAAATAAAAAAATAACTGGCTCTGACCAAATTAATATACATTTACTGAAAAATATAATTGATGAGATTGCACCAGTTTTAGTTCACTTAATAAACAGTAGTTTTATCAAAGGCATTTTTCCTGAGAGCCTGAAGTTAAGTTCAGTGGTACCTATTTGAAGGACAATAACTCTATAAACTAGATAACATAATAACTATCAGCTTGTTATCTGTATTCTCTGAGGGTTTTGAAAAAAACAATGATTAAATGACTCCATAGTTATTTATCTAAGTTAAATTTTCTTAATCCACGTCAATTCAGTTTTATCAAAGGAAAGTCATCTGAGGATACGTTATTAGAAGAATCAGAAATAATTTATAACAATTTAATTATTCATTAACTTATCATCTGTCATATAGTTCACATTTAATACTAGAATTAACCCTTTATATTATTGAAATCTTTATTCATTTTTTATCAAGTAATTAAAGCTTCTTGTCATTATTGCATTTTATAATTATTGTTGTATTTTTAACTATAAATGAATATTCCTTTTTGTTTAAAAGTAAATTGAACTATTTGTCATAAATACCACAATATTAAAATCTGCTTCCGGGTCACGCCGTGGACAGGGAAATGTGTGTGGTAGGCCTACCGAAAGTTTTAATATTCGTTGTTTTCCTCGTGTGTGAAGTGTGTTTGTTAAGTTTTAATTAATTTGTGACGCGTCCTACTTGGACTTATTTGTTTTCTTTAACCTGAAGATGCCGTCCGTATTCACGGCGAAACATGTAGTTGTTATCACTATCACACGCTGTGAACTGTTTGACGGAAGGTAAAGTAAACCTATTTTAGTCTATACCAGGATTGGCATTTTTTTCTTTTTATTTGATATAAAGAGATGGAGATAAAGAGAAAATATTTGCTGTATTGATGATTTCATAAATAGTGGTGGAGTCATAAAATGAAAAAGAAAAAACATACACGCACACAATTCAGTTCTTCAGTCGCGTTGCCGAAAATCGTGTAATAGGTCTACCTCACTCTCTGGCCGTTAACGAGTTGCGCGCAATCCTAGCTGCGTTAATTGCGATGTCCCAAGAAGGCCCCAAACCAGTACTCGAGTTGCGCGCAATACCGATCTCAGGTAGTCTGTCCAGTCTTGGTCGCTCAAAAATGCAACTTAGACATCAAGCTGTGCTATAGAAATATTTCGGTAAATATCACAATCCGCCAAAAATAACTTGAATTTTCACTGGTCTGATTCCGAATAGCACCAAACTTATACTACAAAATAAGCACATATCTGCTTATATTCTGTGCTTATATTTTCTTGGTTATTGGTTAAATATAATAATTATCTATATCAGCTGAACTTGTTTCCAAGATGACAAAACCAGGATTTCATTTTTCTATAACAACTAAAGTGTGACAATATCTGAATTGATTTTGGGCTTGAGTTGGATAAAAAAAACAACAATAAAATGGAAATATTTTTATTAATATTTATTATTTTGGTGTACGGTACTAGACTAACAATCATCGCATATCCTTTGTTTTTCCTGTAACGTTTTAAGTACAGCTCACACGTTTTGTTTTTGGACCCTCGCCTAACTCTCATTAGTGATTTAAGTTAAGGGATCACCGTAATACTATATCCTAATAAATCTAATGTGTAGCTAAATAAGTGTAAATAATATAAGTTGTTTGACTTTTAGTCATCTTTTTAACCGCAGATGTTTAATATAATTATGTTTGCCATTCATTTAAATGTTACTATTAAATTACAATAATTTTTAAACATGTATAGCCTATATTACTCCCCACGGCCCACAGTTCTAGAGTTGAAATGTTTGGTTATTAAAAAAAGGTCCCTGTTCTTCTACTTAGGATTAATTTATCTAGTTTGAAAGTGTATGCTTATCCTTAATACGATATATATATATATAATTGTTTCAATTTGAAACCATATTATTACAGTTCAAAATATGCGCAAAACCCAAATTTACGTATTATTTTTAACTATATTATTGTTTATTTGTAATATTTATTTGTTTATATAGTTTTGTTAGTTCTTGGCATTGTTTGTTCTGTTCATTCTCAGTTGTGTAAATAAGTCATATTCGAATTGTTATAATTAAAAACACCACAGAGTGCGGTTATAGTTAATTTTGTTATTATTTAGACTGTGGTTACTTAAAATTAGTTTTTCTTATGTTATTGCTGGTCACGCTACTTGTGAAGTGTTACCAGTGTAATTCCAGAGTGTCTTTTCCAGAGAAATTGAAAATATAAATAAATTTCAGTTTATCCATACTTTCACATCTAGTAAAATAATAGTATGAAAAACAGATGTGTTAACTTTAATTATATTCGCCTTAAACATACGTTTTACAATGGTCTGATTCAATCAATGTTATAAATCGGTATTTTTTAAAGGGGGACATAAACAAAATTTACAATAATTTCACAACCTGATTAAAATAATGAAAATTGAATCTAAATAATCAGTAGTCTAGTTATATTCTATCGCGATAATATTTCCTAACCAATTGCAATTGACATCGACATTGTTTTTCTCAAGAAGTAATGAGAGTCACAACTCTTCATGATTCCAAAAAAAATAAAAACTGACCACTCACCAAACAATGAAATATTTTACAAACAATCATGCAATTACTTGGAACCAAATAATATGTTAGTTAATGTTACAGACAGTACTAATAAAACATATGTATATAATAAAATTAAAAATAATGCTATTTTAAATTAAATGCCTATACACAGATTGTCTGAATCAGGCCATAAGATGAAAGCTATTTTTATCTTGTATAGAAGTAAATTAGTGGTTTTGTTATGATTTGTTCTAACCCTATCATTCAATTTGAATCTCATTTGGGTTTTATATTGTGCCCAGTATTATTCTATATAAATATCATAGGGCTATTTCAATTTTTATTTTGTCAAAGAAATAAATAATGTCACATTTTTTAATATTTCACTAAGGCTATTATATATTCCTGGTATATTTGCAGATTAATTTCATAATTGAAAGGAGAGTCATTGATTGGATTTGAAACCAATTTATTTTTTAGTCAATTACCGCATATGAAAAACTAATGATTGAGTACAACAGTCGATTTAATCACCTAATCGATGGTTAAAATGCAATAAATAAAGATTTTTCAGATGGGGTATATAGTATGAAAATGTTTACTTAAATCAGCAGTAATTATCGCCAGCATTGCCGATAAGTTAGCGGTCTATTCAAGTGTGTCTATTTACAAATACATGGTGTGTTAATCATATAAATCAATATGGTGTTTTAATTTATTCAGTTATAAATATTTCTTTATTCAATATGAATGTCACACTGAGTTTTACTGTAATAGTATCAACACAGTATTCTTTATTATTCGAAAGAGATGCAAGCAAATATAAAAACAGCGAACCCGGATAAACGTTGGCCATATGGAAGAACGTAAACAATTATCTAAGCAGGACGTTGTTTGTGTGTGGGACCTGAGGAAGGAGAGGGCGGGGCGGCTGTCTGGAGAATGGGAGAGTGGGTTAAGAGGAGGGAAGTGAGAGAGAGAGACGGAAGAGCGTGCGAGAGAGAGAGGAAATAGGGCTATGCGCAGCGCAGCGTGGGGCCTCAAAACAGTTTAGGGGCCTCGCCACAACTCTCCCATATGGATGGAGTATCTCTTTATAAAATCAATGGCTGAACGTATACGGTCGCGTGTTAGATTGTCACTGAAAGACTGGAGCGCCTGACCTTCAACGGCCTCCCCCCACCCCTCCATGCGATGAATCATCATGGAAATACCCCAGAAATGTGTCACATATAGTCGACTACAAATACATTGACGCTCAATAGTCTTTGACAAGAAATAAAAAACATCTTAATACAAGGACCTATTTTGTTAGAAAAAATCTAACAGCGCGACCTCTCCCGGGTTAAGATATAAACCTAATTTTTTGAAAAATATAACTACTTGATCAATCTTTGATTAAGCATTTTTGGAAGCTTTGAACCGAGTTCGAGTAGTAAAATACTCTAATCTATATTTTCCGAAGACAACCTTATCAAGGTACTCTCTACATTATAACCAGACGTTTTGCCCATTCTGTGACGTCACCGGAAAATATAGATTCTAGTTATGACACTGGTCTCTTAAGCCTAAGTTCTAAGATAAGTAAAATACTCAGTCAAATACTCAGAAGTTTTGAGTACTTGCAGACCCCTATTTTGTACCTTGACTGTGGGAGGCTGCTTACCCTGTTAATTGGATGTTCAGCACAAGTTTACATAGATACTCATTCGAAATCCATATTCGCCCATACCTTGACGATCAGCGTCTTAAAAATAAACAAAAAAAACTTTAAAACTGATAATATTGGTAGGGTTACAGCTTGCTACTAAGGAGTCTTTCAGGGCTCCAGCCTAGATTTGATCCAGGATTGGTAGGAACAGGGCTGCCAATTGTAGGATGCAGAGTTCAAAGTTATATCGGCAGGACACCTACTGGACAGATGATCTGTCTGGACAGTCCCCTACCACGTTCCCGGACGGTTAAGAGAAACAATTTTTTTGCTCGGAAAGGGAAGTAATCTCCAGTTCTATTATGTCCTATTGATTTCTGCTGTATGTCCTAGTGATTTCTGCTGTATCTCCTAGTGATTTCTGCTGTCTATTGACCACTGTGTAGGGCTCAAAGTATACAAGTAATAAATAAATGTTAAATGTATTAATTAATCTAGGCCTAAGCCAAGTGGAAATGGGTAAATGATTACATCATTGCATCTAGAAAACCATATGATGAAATTTTCTTATGTAAAGGTCTTTAACTGTTAATAGTATAATTTATAGTAATAATTGGCAATTTCAGCCTGCTCTGCCAAGACTCTTAGTAGTCAGTTTTAGGTGTTTTACTACAACATTTTATTTAGACTTTCTGCTGAAAAATTACTTTTTTCTGAATTTTTAGGAAAACTAAAATTAGTCACTTGCAAAGAGCTCTTTGTATGATTTCATCAAATTTAGCATTAGAAAACGACGGCCAAGCACCTGTCGAATATGAACCCTTCAGCTTCATTAGAAATTGAGACATTTTAAGGATCTGGTGCTGAAGGATTATCAGATGGCAAAAAATCACTTACTTCTTTATCATTTCTTGTACTTGGAATATATAGCTCTATTTCAGTTTTCTTATCCATGATACTTAAGTCTTCTTCAGTTCCGTCTTGTTTTTATTAGTTGTTCTTATTACATTTTTTTATTTTCACAAAACATTCATAACAATGTGAATACAATTTGAATGTGTGTTTTATTAGCTAATTAATTACTAAAGATTGAGATTGAACATTAAAATATTACCAAATTGTTGTTATTTTAAAACAATATGATAATAATAATAATTAAATAATAATAAATTTCTAAAATAATAATAATCTTTATTATTAAAATACATTTTACCTTAAACTAGGTAGTTTAATACATTGCCATTTCATAATAAAAAAACAAACAAAATTAATGTATCAAAAGAAAAAAATTCCACATTGTCATATCGAAATTCTCTTAAATTATAATTGATTTTTTTGGGCAAAAATTGTTTAAGCAGTTAATTCACCTTTATGTTTTACATTTTTACTATATTTATAGTACCTGTATTAATTCAGTTTATGATTAGAATCATGTACATTGGAGTAATACTGCAAGTGTTATGAATTGTATTTAAAAGAATTTTTTTCTTTATTGAGATAGGAATGTAGTGGCTCATGAGTAGTCAGGGAAGTTCAATGTATAACTTACAAGAGTTGGTGATACTCATGCCCTCGAACATGCTTATCTTTCAAAAGGGTAAAAAAATGTTTGTGCATGGAGTAGAATATTTGAAATACAGTAGAACCTCTGTTATCCGAAATAAAGGGGGCGGAGGTCATTTCGGATTAAAAAACTTAAGGTATTACTGTATGTTGAAAATCTGAAGGTTTTTTTTAAAAAAATACATTTGGATAAAAGAAACTTCTTTTAATAAGCTTATTTTAGTTTATATACAGTATGAAATTTATATTACTGTATATACAGTACAGTATACAAAAATACAGTTTAAGGACTTCAATTGGTTGTGTTTTAAAGAAATTTTCTTCTGTCTCTTATTTTAAAACTGTTTCTTTGCCGCAATATTTTGCCATCGCTTCATTATCAACGTCATGAATGAGGAACATAGCCTCCTCTCACTGCTCCACAAATCATAAAGCTACCTAAAAATAAAAATTTGTAAACATGTTATGTTATTCAGGCCATGAGCAGGAAACAGTTTTACTTTTACAGTATAGGCCTACAGTATATAGTGCATTACAATAACTTAATAAAAATGTTAACAGTAATTAAAAAAAAAAAAAACAGTAAACATACCTCTAAGGCATTGAAGATCTCGTCAGCTGTGTCATTATTGCTCTCAGTAACATCTTCGTCATCGTCGTCCACTTCACTATGAGGTTCAACATTGTTTTGATCACTATAATCAAGCTCTAAATCGTCACCTTGTAGCCATAAATTTACTTCATTATGGTTTATGTCCTCACAACCTGGAACATTTTGAATCAGACTTTCAATGTCGTTTGAATCGTTGTTGTTTTTACTTGAGTCTTCTACCAAAATTGCATCATATAATTTGTTCCAACATTTTCCAAGTGTTGAGGTTTTTATTTTGTCCCATGATTGAGCACACCAGTACACAACATCTTTCATTTTTATTGTCTTCAAGATATCGGGGACACCATTTGATTCGTTTGATTCTTGCAGCAGTGCCCTCAAAAAATACCATCGATAATTTCTTTTAAAATTTTCAATTAAACTCGTAATGTTTGGTGGGAGGAACTTTACAACGATTTCACTATCTTTAAGATTCTGAGGTAGATTCTTAGATTTAAAAAATGCCTCTACACTAGAGACAAACTCCTCAGTAAATCATTCTGTAAACAAAATACTGGGCCTCCATGAACTTTTTTGATGTCGGTAGAATACAGGAAGGGTATTTTCGGGACTATTCTTCAATGCTCTAGGCTTTTTAGATTTTCCTATTACTATATGCCTAATTTTGTGTTTTCCTGAAGCATTGCTACAGAGCATTTACTGTGACTCTTTCTTTATTAATTTTATGTCTGTTTTCTTTTTTACAGGCAAGAGACATTTTTGGTAACTGCATTGAACACTTGGTCTTTTGTGTAATCTTCTAAAAATTCATCTAATTCAGTCTTAAACATCCACTTTATCAGTATCAGCAGATAACTTCTCCCCACATATTTATACTTGACACACTCTGTATCGAAATTTTTAATTTTTCCAACCAACCATAACTTGCCTTAAAACCTGTACCTTCCTCACTTATAATTTCAGAAAGCATCTTCGCCTTTTCTTGTATGATTGGTCCAATAAGTGCTATTCCTTTATTTCTTTGTTGCATGAACCACAAATAAAGGCCTCGTTAACCTTTTTCTTTTGACATGTCTTCATCATTTTTGTGTGTGTTGAAAGTACTGTATCGGACAGAGCGGCTGGTGTCCCCTCCACTATAAACAAGTTTGTCCACTCAAGGTCAGAACAAGGCCTACCTGGCGGCCTCTTTCACCCCTCAGCTTTCTCCTTATTTGTTTGAACAAACGGTGACCTCACGTACAGGGGCGGTGGGAACGTGTGCTATAATAAACTACTGATTTCATAAAAAAAATGTTTTCCTAGCTGTTTCGGATAAACGCTATTTCGGTTAAAAGTATTTCGGATAATAGAGGTTTTACTGTACTCTTTTTTGCAAAATTTTGTATATATTATTGCATGTTCCTCAGAAGTATTGTGACCTAAATTAAAACAACAGAATTTTCCATATCTTAAAATTTTAATCATAATGTAACTCCTTTAGTGCTACAGAATTATAGTCAGTGACTGCGGAAAATGGTCCAAAAGCGTGAGGTTTGTTGTACGTAATGCAGTATGTCACATATTAAGTCTTTTATATTTTTATTTTACGTTACAGTGGCTATAGGAACATCAACTAGTAGATTACTGTTCCAGAAGCCTTAAACTATCAATGTACAGCCTTTTGTTGTTGTTCTTGAGCTGTTCATTACTCATTTATTTGATTATGAATTAATTTTGTTTATTTACATTTGCAGGCTATTGAAACAATATGTACTCTATACTATTTTAACTTGTAATATTTTACAGTTTTTGTTATTGTTAGTTTTATATTAATTAACACTACTAAATCAAGTGTTTTTATAGTTAAATTAGAATAAATAAGGTGTAATGTTTTAATAAGTACAAGTCGAGAAAACTTGGCTTCTAGTGGTGTTGGGAACATCTAAATTTAGGTGAATTACACTTAAGGTATATCAATGGGTGAGAGGCCATAGCATTACAGTAGTTTAATAAAGATACTAACACAATTTACTTCATTGATTTGGGGGGGGGAAATATTAAATAAATATCAAACCACGCCTTAAATTTGTCATTGGTAAGGATGATCTGTAAAACCATTTTTCAAATTAAAGTAAACAATTTAGATAGTAAACAATATACTTCATTAACATATGCGAAGAGAACAGTTATGGCGTTATTACATATGAAATAAAGAGCTTTATAGTCATTGTCATGCATTTAAAAACAAACCACAATTTTGACAAGATAAAAACTTATACAATTAAAAAAATATATGTTTTTAGAAATTTTTCAATTTCTTTTTCAGTTCTCTAACACCTAAAAATTGTAAAGTGGTCAAGAGCTACTTGAGAAGGCTTCATTTGAGATCTGCTAATTTAATTGTTAAAGTAGAATGTTAACGTCTGTGCATAATTAATTTAATTATCTACAAATTAATTTCAGTGAATTTCTCAATTCTATTGTAAATTATAACAGAAATAAGTATCAGAGTGGACTTCATCAATAACCTCACAAAATAATTGTTTGCTTAAACATTATTTCTCTTTAAGTTTATTTGTCTCTTTATTTATTTACTGATGTGTATAGCCAATGCGAGTACCTGCGCCTGGCACCAAAGTGGCACCTGGTTCATCAATCGTAGGAGTCGGACTGAGGCCGCAAACACCAATTGTGCCAGGACAGACTCAGACAGCAATCCGAGTGCCTGCACCAATTAGAACTACCATAACCAAGCCTGGTCAACCTGTCACGATGCCTATTGGAATCAAAAACCAAACAATGGCTACAGCAGGCTTGAAACCAGGTCAGATGCTTGCAAAAGCTACCATAGCTGCACGGCCAGTGGGCTCACCACTTTCCACCACTCCATTGAAACAACCTCTCCAAGGGACTACCCCATCTATCCTCCTGAAGGCTGTGACTGCTACCAAAGATAGAGAGAAGAAAGTGTACTCTTCTACCACAGGATACACGTAAGTTTTGTTACTGTATGTTTGTTTCTACTGGTAGTTTCTTAATTAGTATATTACGTGTTAGTAGAAATACAAGACAAGTGAACGTCATATAGCACAAATGTATTATAATATAAATACAAGATGTACAAAATATTACGGTGATGGGTTTCTGTAAACCATGAAGGATTCCTTTGTGAATACCTCTAGTCTAAGAAAGGTAAACGTGGTTAACAGAAAGCAATCACCATAATATTTTGTACATCTTCTTGTTATATTATAATAAATTTGTGTTGAGTGACTTTCACCAATTCTGTACTCGTAAGAATTGGAGTGTAAATTGTTCAAAATAAGATATTTCTTTACATTTAACTTGATAATAACTGTTATTTTTAATTGGTCAGTTGCATAGTTGGTAGTTCCAACTTCACAAGGTTAAAGTTCTCAGTTCGATCCCAATGAGAATCATATCAAGTTTTTAAAGATGTGATTACATCATAAGACGTCTGCTAATGCCATGCGTAAGAGGAGTAATCCATCTGTCAAAAACTTGATTTTTAGCCTATGCTTTATTTTGTAACTTCAACGTTGTTTAATAATATATTATTACTAGTGATGGGTCGGTTTCATTTTTTTTTTTTTTTTTTATTTTCGGTTCTGGATCAGATCTTTACTGAAATTGGTTCTCGGTTCTGAGTACTTTTTGAGAAAGTCTCAGAAAATTTGTCTAATACCTTTATGCCAGTGAATCAACAAATTATGTGAAATCAGTCAGTAAAAACAATGCATAGTATTTTGGCGATTTCTCCAATATGAAGTATAATACACCCTAAAAATTTATAAAATTACATACAATGTTTCCAGTAACTAGAGAATTGGTAACATTAATTTATTCTCAGGGTATGATTGTTTACATTTTTTAGCACAAAGAAAGTATTTACTTTAAATTTTAAAAAGTATACAATTTAGCTAAAGATAATATAATGCTCAAATTAGTATGCAATTAAAAGGAAATTGCAAAACGTATAAGCCTAGAGAAAATTAAAAAATAACCTGCCATTTTTGGTCTGGTCTAGTAATAAAACTTATTCAAAAACAAATCACAACAATTGATTGAAATTACCACAACAAAATTTAAAAGGTTGATGTAATTGTAGTACGTCAAAAATAAATAGCAAAAACAAATAATAATATAATTAATTTAAAAAGATTATTGTTACTAACTATTAAAAAAAACTATTTTTATTAACTATTGGTTTTTTCTCAATTGGTGATAAAACTGAATTTAGAAAATATAAATGCTACTCACATTCATAAAAAACTATACAGCCAATAATACCATAAATGTTTTTAGAAATTTATAGTATACATTTTGTTTTAAATTTAAGAAATAATAAACTTTTTGGCTCAGTAAATGTTAAGTCAATGCAATTTAAAACATTAAGCCTTTAAACATTAATCCAATTTAAGACTTTTTAAAAGAAAAAAAAATAATTAAAACAATTTTAACTATTTTAAAATAAAAATGCTAAAGACTCATTTTGTTGTTTAGTTTTGATACAATATTAATCTTAAAAATGTATTTTTCAATCCAATTCCCTAGGTTTTGTATGCATTGTTGTTTTTTTTCATTACAAGTTTAAATAAATAAACTCTAAAAAACCTTTCATTTTCAAAATACACAATAAAAAACTAGAAGCATAATTAATTTTTTATCAGGCAGGAAGTGATAAGAAAGGGTCCCATAACCAAGGGTGAAGCAAGTGGGAGCAAGAAGGGACACTGGACTCTTGAACAAAAACTGAACTGCCTTTGACTATGAATTCCTAGTCATTAATGTTATCTGTCTCTTTTCACGTGCTGATAAGGAAGTGACCTGACTATAGGCGAATATTTTCTGACTTAGATATTTTGTTTATTTCCTGGACGATGTCTCATTTTTCATACCTGAAACATTTCTGATATGAAAGTTATCTCCCCATTTACTTTCTAGAACTTGGACCGAAGAAGAGATTTTCCTATCGAACGATAGAAACGATAGAACCAAATTTAGGGACCGACCTATCCCTAATTATTACATTACATATTTGTTTAACATGACCCTCAAGGTATCGATAATTTTCATTTACCCCAACAAAATAAACTTTGTTTGCAACCTACTTTGAATGTAGGCTATATTGGTTGTCACGCTACCTTATAGAAAAATGTCACAGTACATCTACTCCAAGTTACATTGTTTGTCTCTCCATAAAATGCTAGTCACTTGTTTCTCCGCTAGCATGGGTAGCGATTCAATGATTTCAAGAAACTCCCTTTCTTTGTGTCGATTTATTTGGCACTATTTTATTACTGCGTCTAGTCTATTTCACCAAAGGTGGTTCTACCAATCTCGTCATACATATTTTGCAATTTTATATATCTTATTTGTTTTATTTAGTTGATGTCAAGTAAGAATATATAAATAATGTTAAACAATTAATTAGAAAAAAAATTTAATCTACATGTAATTTTATTAGCCACTCGCTACTCAACAACGTGAAGATAGTAGTCACACCTTAAACGTTAAGAGCGCAACTCTGTAAGTCCAAATAATGCTGGAGATTAAGCTACAAACAATTACTTTACTGAAACAAGCCAAAGATATAAAAATATTAGCTAATAAAACACACATACAAAAAGTTTATCTTATCTAGAATTGAGTGCAAGAATATTCTAAAAATATTCGATTATAAATTGACTGTTAAATTAACGTAATGTAATTTTTTTTAAACTTGGCTGGGCTTCTGTTAAACTCGTTATGTGGCCTACAGCTGAAAATCAGAGGAAAAGGTTAATAAAATTATTCCAACTTATTTTTCATTTCAACTTACTAAAAACTGTACCTCATCTCAAACGGCAACTATCTAAACTAAGATTGCGACAAGGCTTAGCTAGCTTAGTTGGGCGGGGTAAGGTGTTCTTCGGTAGTCGCAGTTTCCAAATAATAAGTTTCAGGGCGCCTCCTTGTTGAAAGTAATAAGGAGGATAACAAGAAACCCCTCCTGCCAGGTCGAGATAGTACCGGTAGTAAGAAGGCTAACCAAAATAATAGGTTATCCCAGATATTAACCCTTCGCACGTGGAAATTACTATTCCCTATTTTAAAGTAACACAAAATTATGTAAAAAATTAATTTTAATGAATGTGAAGTTGATTTTTTTTTAAGTTTTTGAAACATAAAGGAACATCAAAAATATATAAATTTATAATTAAAGTTAAAATTATAACTTTTAACGCTATTTTATTGTAGATGTACAATTATAATGAAAAGTATATTTATAAAAAATTGTCAACATTTTAGTTGAAACTTTTAACAGTATATTTCATTTATGATACAATAATAACTACAACAAAATAATTGAAAACTAGAAAAACAGAGAAAAAGAACTGTACGAGTTGAAAACCATGTGCTTAGGTGGAGCGACAGACGTAGGATATTTTCGTTTTACGTATGTGCAAAGGCAGGAGACGGAGCCGCACCCATGCACGCTCAAATTAGCTGCTCCGCCCCTTTTCATTCATAGACAATTTATGTATTTGATAGGCTGAGGGAGTTGGCTAAAGACATGTATAAGTTGATGCTGTACTTTAGCGGAAGTTTTAGGAACTATCATTTACACTATCGACAGAAATATTTCATTTCGGATATGTTCATTTACCGCGTTTGAGGCAAAGTAGAGGCTAGGTATATATTCGTTTGCCGCATGTGAATGGTTAAAGATTAATACTAACTTATTTTCGGTTAGTTGCCGTTCACACATGAGATTCGTACCACTAACTTATGGAGTAATAATAATAACTTCAGAGTAAGGGACCTGCAAGTCTTAGCTTTGCTAGTATTACTTAAGGTAACATGTATTTAAGAATAAATT